>JANAVB010039020.1:152500-341389 GCA_029216955.1 Iris pallida | reverse complement strand
AAAAAAGAAAAAATGAAAAAAAAGCAATACAAAGATCCCACATAGCAGCAGGCCCACCCCCCGGTCCAAATCCCGTATCAAGCCGCGCAAACCCGACCCTTCTCCTCCACCTCAAGCCGTGGAATATTTATAGAGATCGAGGGAGAGAACGAAAAAAACAAAACCCTAACCCCGACCCCCTGAAAATCGTGCCACCGCCGAGCAGGCACGGCAACCGCTCGCGCCCCTATGGTGGTCGGCCGGTCGGGTGCGGCAAGCGCGCACTGGAGCGCCGACAGCAGCGCGCAGCGCCAAGGCAGAGCTAGCAGTAGCAGCCACCAGCGAAGCTGCTTTCGCACGTGATTTCGACCACGTCGCTCAACTAAACTCCGTTCTATTTTTGCAGGTACGAACCCTACCTGACCCTTTTCAACGTCATTCAATTAGTTCTAATTAAACTTCATTAGATCAATAAAATCCTTTCGAAATCATGAAAATCATGATTTATAGAAGTAGTTAACAATTGATTGTAGTACCAGAACCCTAAATTTGAAGGCGAATTATCTGCCAGTTATCGAGGGTTTCAGAAATCTACCTGAACAGAATTATAAACAACCTATATATGATCAAAACTCTATTTTTAGTTTAATTTCTAGGTGTTTATTTTCTGTTTAAAATTATTTCAAAAATTAAGAAAAATCTATTTTCAAAATATCGAAAAACTCCGATACGACATGCGGCCCGCCAATCCGGGCAACGTGGTCGCGAACCGAAAGCATCGAAAGGTGCGTATTGGCTTCATGGACGTGTAGACTTTGACGAAATTCAAATTGGTTGCGTGTGCACGACGAATTTGATACGTATCTGTCGAAATTCACGTATCGGCCTCTGTGCAAAATTTTCAATTACTTTGTGCACGTTCGTCAGATTGAGACAAAACTTGAGCCAACATGACTGTATTATTTTTCTGGTCATGTATGCCAAAATTGGCCAATTATGAGACAGTTGATCGCATCGTCGTTTTGCGGGCCCCATGATTCGACTCAACGGGCGATTTTGTGCACGGCCCGCAGGTATCCAACTTGGACATACGGATGGGTTCATATCGAAAAACCAAACCTGTTGACATATAGTTTGACGACTTTAGAGACCATTGACTCTGGCACACTTTTCGGTGCAAAGCGGGTCCAACGGTGGATATCGTTTTGACCCAAAATTACCATTTTGCCCCTGTGTCAAGAATTGGACTTAAGGACAGGCAAATCCTAGCTAATTTGACTATTCTAAAAATGTTGGTAATATTTATTTCAGCATCCGGAGACTTCTGCATATGTTGACTGATTGTTGCTCATTGAGTGGTATAGTGTTATCGGTTTCACCAGCACAGGACCTCAGGCAAGTACATCTCTCATAGTTTTTATATTTGATTATCTCTATGATTCTTGTACGTAGTAGTGTTTTACATTGATACACTGTAGATTATTGATACGATGTTACACGAGATAGTAGTTATGGATTCTTTACATGTTGTTCGTAACCAATCTATTACCGTATTCGTGACCTGTTTGGATCCATGAGTACTGGTCGGACGGAGAAATACTCTAGATATGTAAACAAACCCAAATTATACTTGCCTAATAGCAGCCTCACACTTCACGTGCGGGTGCCGGATCTTATTCTTGCCTATAGCAGTTGCACATTTTATGTACGGGGTGCCGGATTTAGCCTTAGCCGTTTACATGTCGAAGTAGTATTTCAACTCACTAGATAGGTACATTGTCTAGTTCTATAGTATATATTGCTGGCTACAGGTCTTCTCTGTTTTTAGTACTTACTTGCCTTGTTCACATGCTCAATTTCTGTCATGATTCTATACTTGTCTTTTCGTCGTGTATTTCATTATTATTTACAAATTTATAGATTTTGTCATTTATTGAATCTATTGTGAGATTGTACTCGTTCCATTCCTGACTGGAAATCAACAATTTTCAGGTTTAGCTGCGACCACTCTTAGCATTGGGAAGGCTTGGGTATGCTAAGGTCAACCTAGAAATAGATAGCAGTTGTATCATTTTCATTAACTGTGAGAACTTTGTATTTTCTTTAATTATAAATATTGTAAATGTTGTAATCAAATTTAGAAATGTGAATGAGCAATAAATTTTATTTTGAGCAATTATTTCTTGCGGGCTTGACAGCGTTCTACCGTCGAGTCTGCGGCGTAGGCTGGCTTGGACACGTCTCGTATCCGAAAAAGCGGGTGCGGGTCATGACACCGTCTGATTGGTCTTACATGAAATCCTCAAAATCAAAACATGAAATATGTTATAAATGAAACTAATCAAACATGATTTTTAAAGGACATTACTACTGTTGGGATTCTAAGTTTACATAACCTACCATGAAATAGGGTACCCTTAGTTCTAGGTCCATCCTAACTTATGTGATGACAACAACAAAAGTCAATGTCAAGAACAGTACAACTTCCTTCATGGAATACAAAACTTAGGTATTGTTGAATGAAATCAAGACTTTCTAAGGAGTCCTACGTACCATCATGGTGCTATTGGTTAGCAACTCTTATAAGGATAAATTATTACCAACTCAACACTATTTATATATAGGCCAGGTCTTCAATAAAATAGAAGAAAAATAATAGTCTACTCCTTCTGGATGTCAATAGGCTATACAATTCTTACAAGTACACCTAAAATTTTGCACATATCTGCTAGATAAGGGCCGTGGCTGAGCTGAACAGATACATACACCTATTGGTCAATCTTTTAGTCATGGTTGTTTATAGATCGTTTCAAGGCTAGTCTTACCATATGTAGAGATAGTCGTCTAGACTAACTCAAACCTTCATACACTATCTAATACTTCTAGGTTGCCTATCATGATATTAGCACTGGATAAAAATCCCTCTAATACTTTTTTTCAAGCTTATATCTTAGGCAAAGGGTAGCATATATTAGTCTATTAATCTTAGGGTCTCTCGTTAGAGTCAAATCCTATAATATACTCTATTGTAACTTCCTTCTTAGGAGAATATCTATAAAATTCTATCTATCTTAGCTATTTACCTACTCCTATCAAGCATTGGTTCCTATGTCCTCTAAGTAGAAATTTCTATCGCAGAAGAATGCTACTTCTACCTACTCAGTCCATCTAGTATAGGTGTCTATCTCTACCCTAATCGTCTGTGGATAATATCCTATCCCTCTTACTTCTATCACACAATATAAATAAAATAGTTCATCAAGCACAGTTGTTCAATTTTTTGAAACTATAAAAGACAAGAATTCTATACAAGGAGTTTAAGAGGTATGTTTGATTACAAATACGAGGTTCAAGGGCGATATTAGATATCAAAGGAAATTCAATAGCAGTTGTGGATTGAGATTTTAATACACTATCATATTGCAGGCCCTCTCGGTACAGTAACGTAATCGAAGCAGCTAACTCCACCTACATGGACCACCATAAAAATATGTCACGCCCATGTTCTAAAATATATTGGAACCCAAGGCATGATCGTGCCAACTGTACGACTAAAATAACTATTCTCAATTTAATGGACTTATACTAATCATAATACACTGTAAAATAAACTAACATATGATAACTAATCTATGTCACAATCCATAATAATGAACAAAATCAAGAAAAAAATATATATATATCATGGTCTGCAGTCCATTAGCATATATGTTTGGAATGGACCCGAAGAATAATAGAAGTCGAGTAAAACTAGGCTATGATAGCAAAGACAAAAAAATATAGTATTAAATACAAGAAAATGATAATAAGAAAGACTTCCAACAGTACCTGAATCTTGTAGAACACATTACGATAACTTTATGTCGGAAGTCCACTAACACCTGGAGAGATTACTAGGTCCTCAGAGGGACATAGCAAGATACAACAACTAGACACAATATGAACAGTAAAAGTAATATACATGAACATGAATATAACTGACAAGGTAAGCTATCCATCTAAGTATAATGCACTTGAAGACTATTTTGGTACGTATAAGTAGGTAAAGGAATAAAGCATAGCATCCACTAGAGACTTATGTTTATACTAGCATACCTTCCAACCGAGTTCTTGTTAGCCTAATGATTGTATCATTTTTTGAATATGGCTAATTGATTAAGTTTAACATAATGATGTCTTTAATATTTATGTAATCATTATTATGTTGCTACTTAAGCTTAGTATTGTCCTATTGTTCATTAAACTTATCATACTATTATACTACTTTGTTCGCCTAACATGTACTTGCAGACAAATAGTAAGCATGATCAAACCAGGACATATACAATGAAAAATTAATGATGGGCCAAAGACGACAATATATAAGAAGATTTCTCTGAACCCGAAAGGTATTCAGATTTTCAGATCTGTTTATCTTTGGACAACTACCGTCAATGAAAAAGGCGTCATCAAAGTGCTCTTAGTTTTTATATTTTGTTCTGTATTTTATCTTTCTTTTATAGGACAAAATGTGCATTGGGTCGTGTTGGCACTAGGAAGACCATACCTCAGCCTAAACCATATTCCTTGTCCACAAAAAGAAACCTGACCTAAACCCAAAATTGTTCTGGTAAGAACTCTATGGGGAACTCTGTCCGCACTCTGCTAGATTCAAATCTCAAGCCAATTGAACCAACTGATCCAAACTATTCTGGAATTGAGGTACCCAAACTCGGTGCGAGTTTGACCCGAACTCGACCCAAACTCAGTCCCCCTAAATTACCTCCTAGTCAGAATGAAATACTTATTCTCTTGGCTCCAACGGTTCAAAATTTGAACGTTAAGGCATCCGAGTTTTGTCCGAACTCTGCCTTAGAAAATGCTATAAATAGGCCTTGAATTCCCCATTGTTATTCACCAATTCATTCTATCTTCACTTGCCTATCTAGCTGAGCTATAAACCTTCTCCATTCCCAAGATCAACTCCCAGCCTTCTAGTTCCAATGCGATTCCAATTTTAGAAGTTTGATCAAGTTGTAAAAGCTTGGATTTCAAAGTGTTGTCTCCACATTTGTTATTGTGAAGTCGCGAGTCCTTCATATAAAAGCTCGTGGTTGAAGTCTGTAAGTCCACGAGCCCATTTTTTCCTTTATTATTATTATTATTTATTATGGCCAAATATAGGTATTACTCTAATATAGTTCTTGATAGGTGAATAGGAAGACAATAGGGATTTTTTTCAAAAACAATTACAGCAAGGACCTTAACATAAATATTCAAACTCAAATTTGAATCTGGCCGTTAGCTCGATTCGAACGAACAGGCTCAATGGAATATTTCTCCCCAATCCACAGTCTGATCAGAGATCAATCCAAACCTGATTTAAATAAAAACTCCTCTATCTAATCTTCCGATGACTAAAACAAAACCAAGGCATATATATATATATATATATATATATATATATATATATATATATATATATATATATATATATATATATATATATATATATATATAGTAATGATAGCCGACTCTCCCTCTACGAACCCTAAATTCCTAACCCCTTTATGTTGCAGAAGCAAGGAAGAATCAAGAAGGCCTTAAGAACGACAACCAATTCGATAGGTTGGTAATCTGCATCTTTGTAATTCCAGTCTCTATTATGCTCACCAAATGTTCGACTAAATGCTGGATAGGGTCGGGGAGCAGGGATATATGAGGATAGTGATTGTAGTTATAACTTCGTGTATGGGGAAAGGGTTACCTAGGCAATGGCCTACAAGGGGGACACTTCGTGTACCAGTTCACACACGACACCTTCATGTATCAGTTAGTACATGGTGCTTCCATGTATCAGTTTGGTGATAAAGGGCAAGGGATAAGTTCAGAGATAGGTAACACCCAGTACACCCATATAGCTCCCTAGTTGATCCCAGAAAACAGGGATAACAGGGGTATCTACCTGTGTATCCTACTTTGCATATATCTATGCGGGGTCACACCTATGCCTAGTATGGTTAGCACCATGTGTGGGTACCAAGGGAACCCTATTAGAGCCAGGTGCGTAGAATAACCCTCTAACTTTATACAAATCTGGGCATAGAGTTTCCGTGCATAATATTTGTGCGCGTGTACCGGTAAAAGAAATACTTATGTGCATTTTAGCAAGCAACATGTGTCTTTCTCCTACCAGGAATTCCAAATAGGTCGATGTGTTCCAGTAATGGTCTATCATTGTTCATGTATCAATAGTCGATTATATGTTCAGGAATTGAGTGGCACAAGTTAGGTATCAGTCTACTTGGGAGGTAGTGGTATGCACTATAGGGTATCCTAGGAACTGAGTACACCTAGGTAGGGAAATTTGTACTTATGTATTAGTCTTTGGAGTAATGTATCGGTAATTTGAATGATGTGCCAATCATTAGGGAGGGGTATCAAGCCTTATCATCTATGTACTATCATCAGTAGTGGACATGGCCAAAGACATGGTTTAACCACAAGAAGTAGGTACACCAAGATTTTACCCAGTAGGTAAATACATGTAGTAGGAAGTTGAGGATTACTTGGTGACAGGTCAGTTAAGGAGTTGGTTAAAGTATTTGGAGTTAAGGGTTAGCAGCAGTGGTGTTGAGTTGCAAGAATTGCATAAGGGAACATTAATGATACCATAATGTATCAGTAAACAGTGACTTAAACTGAGATGAGAGTATCAGATTAGTGCCTATGTAAACTTGGGTAACATGTAGGTATGTGCAACATGGTATGTAGGAAGTAGTAGGGTTTCCTTGAGAGTATGCCATAAAGGTACACTCCGAGATTAATAGAAATAGTCTAGGACAAATGGGGTTCTGTCCTACGAATACTGGGGTAATGAACCTTATTTACAATGGGACCTGTGTGCGTGTGTGCATCAACTATTTATGCCAGTAGCGTGCGTACAAGGGTATGTGGATGTATCGATATTTGCGTGCCAATGCTTCGAATAGGTGTATCAGTTAGGTTGAGGTAAATTTTCATACCTTATATCAGTTTGCATTGATATGCAAATAGCATATCATGTAACAGAGGGATTCCTGTTTAGACCGGTTATGGCACTAGCCTCAAACCTGTAGGAAGGGATATAATATCCTATGCAGAGAGGTCATTTGCGGTAGGTATAGGCCAGGTCAGACATACAAATGAGTGACAACAACACTAAGGCTAGTTAAAGTAGGATAGTGTGGCAACAGGTTCCATTAGATAATATAGCTATGTATGTACCAGGTACAAGAGTATGAAGCCAGCCTAGATACAGATATAGGTTAGTACAAGGCATGGGGTAAGGTTTAGAATGAGCAACAACTAAGAAATAGGTGGTCTCTTAAAATAATTGTACATTAGAGAGGATCAGTTGAGCTATTAGTTGTATGCCATTGTGAAGTCAATATTCTTGAATGCACCTGAATGCACATCAGAACCAAGTACAAGTCTATACACACAGATGCACAAGGCCAGAAGTGCAGCAAGCAGGTGTTGAGATAAAACATGGACAACAATAAAAACATCTGTACAAAAACCTTTGTAGAAGGGCCTAGGTGATAGGTGTGTGTGTGAGAGTCATGTGGGTACAGGGAAAATCTGTAAACAAAGTGAATAAACAGGGTGCAAGACTATGTTGCATGGCCAATATATACCAAGGGCATGTACCATAAAGAAATCATGTTTATATAATACACACAGATAGTTCGTTTAGGGAACGAGGGTTATAGAGAGTTAAATCAATGCCTAAGAGTGACAGGGTAAAAAAGGAGTATATTTGGATACAAGTTACCCGGGCTAAATCATGTAGGATCAACTGGGAAGTACAAGGGGTATAGGGTTATACTAGTATAAATATCCCTAGGAATGGCAGTAACCTTGAGATGAACTCATGTGTGAGCCTATATAAGGGAAGGTCACCAATTGCAGTAACAAATTGAGGGAGGTTAGTGTGGCAAAACACATTCAATTAGATAGTATACCTATATATATGCATTATTAGTGTAAGCACACACCCAGGAAGTGGATAGTATGATATTTAAAGGACATAACAAGGTTGGGTAGAATTTAGATCCATGTAGGATAAGCTAAGGAGCCAGGTAGCAATAGTAACATATGTGGAGAATTTGTGAAAAGCTATGTAGTAAACTTAAAGGGGCAATAGGCATTATCTAAGGGTGATTATAAGTAGGGACCACCCAAGCCATTTAAGGCCATTGGAAACATAAAGGGGTAATTAGCAATGATAAAAGGTAGATTCATTTTGATTAAATCTTGTGTTGATTCGAATTAATTCACAAAACAGGTTTTGGAGATTGGGACTCAGCGATTGACCCGTTTCCACAGCTCAGAACCACAAGCAAGTATACCTTGTCAAACTTATGCAGTATTTACATATTTCTTTCTATGTTATTTTCTTTTCATATTTTACCTGGTTTATCGTCTTCTGCTTTACTCGTTTTCTCGTTACACGTGCACGTAGAATTATTCTAATTTTTTATTATTGTTTGTTCTTGTACATTTCTCAAGATTGTCATTGTCCAGTACTATGTCGCTATGCCCTTGATTAACTTGACCTGAGTTTGACTTGATCGGATCTTGTATTCCTTTAGGAGAGGAGATTGATACTAGGATTGTCTATTCTCGATTGGGAGTATCTAGCATTGTACTACAATTGAGACATACTATAGATTGGCAGTATCTTGCATTGTACTATAATCTATATGAGTTATTCGATTGATTGTTAGCCAAGTCCAGTATTGTATTTCCATATGACATGTCGCTTCTTAGATGTTTTCTTACACTGTTCTTATCTTCTATACATGTTACTGTTGGCCCATTCCATGGTCACACCCGATTTCGATAATCAACATACACTTAAGTCAATACACAAAATATAGAAAATGCTGCTAATCATCTCAGGATACATGAAATCAAATTCAACGGACGATGTACTGCATCAAACAAAGCGTCAACATCATCAAATCTTCAGAAGACTCATTTCTCATTTTATTCTGTATTTTATATTTTATTGAGTCTAGGATTTATTTTGTAAAATCAGTTTTGGTAATACTGGCTTAGGGTTAAAACTGTCCACATTCCAAAAGCCTACCTATTCGTATTTTCATTTACAAAATATTTTCAAAAACATGTTTTGAACATAGTCTTTACAAATGATTTTACAAATAACCAAAAACATATCTTGAAAACTGTTTTTACAAATGATTTTTTCAAATATCTCCTGACAGAACTCGTAACCGAGTTCGGCCCGAGTTCGATCCGAACTCTGACCGAGTTCGGTCAAAAATGATTCAAACTTCTGTTGCCTCCAAATCAGCGAGCAACGTCTCTTTGCGAGATATTTGCATCCGAACTCTGCCCGAGTTCTGCCCGAGTTCGGTTCGAGAAAACACCTATAAATAGAGAAGAACTTTTTATTTCAAATCACTCATTCATTCTTCATTCTCTCTTCTCTACTACTCAAGTGTTTTCAAACGATCTAAGATTTTCAAATTATACCTATACATCTCTTAGCCAAAAGCCAGTACTATCAGAGTTGATTTAGAGTCTTTTGGTATTCCAAGAGTTGTAAAGAGGTCGTTCAAGTTCAACAACTTTTCCTGTTGTGGAGCTGGTCGTGCGCTCGTCACCAAGCACGGTGTTGTGAAGCTGGTCGTGCGCTTGTCACCAAGCACGGTGTTGTAAGAGACTGCAAGCTCTCAGTTAAAGCTTGTGCCATAGTGGATTAACTCGAGCAAGAGTACTCGAGACTGGATTAGTCCTCTCAGAGGGATACCAGTATACATCGCTGTGTCACTGAGTTTGAATTCTCTATCTTTATTTACTGTCTCTTATATCACTGCCATAGTTTAATTTTTAATTGGTGATTATTTTCCGCTGCATACACACACTCTATTCACCCCCCTCTAGAGGTGCTCAACGGTCCTACAATTGGTATCAGAGCAGGTTATATTCTTATATAACATACCTTAGAGAGTATATAGATGACAGCCATGAAATCTATATTCAATGGTGAAGGGCAATCCACAAATAGACCTCCCCTATTTGATGGAACAAATTATACCTACTGGAAAACACGAATGACTTTCTTTCTAAAGTCTCTTGACTTTGATCTTTGGTCAATAGTCATTGATGGATATAAGAAGCCAGCACCCACAGTGGTTGAAGGCATTCTTATGGAAAAGCCTCATGACAAGTACACCGATGCTGAAAAAGCAAAGGCTAGTCTTGATGCTCGAGCCATCAATGCACTATTCTGTACAATTGACAAAACCGAGTTCAACAGAGTTTCAACCTGTAAGACGTCTCACGAAATTTGGAAACTCCTTGAGGTAACCCATGAAGGGACTTCCCAAGTGAAGGAATCCAAAATTAGTAGACTGACACAGGAATATGAATCTTTTAAGATGAAACCCGGTGAGTCAATTACACAGATGTTTACTCGTTTCCTTGATATAACTAATCCTTTATAGTCTCTTGGTAAAGATTACAGCAATCATGAGAAGATCAGAAAAGTGCTGCGGGCTCTAACAAAGAACTGGAATCCAAAAGCCACAGCAATCATTGAAGGAAACGATCTTACCACTATGACTCTGGAAACGCTGATGGGCAAACTCATGACCCATGAACTCGACTTGCAAGATTTTGAAGAAGCAACACCAAAGGAGAAATCTATTGCCTTCAAAGCTCAAGCTAGAAAATCAACATACAACGATTCCGATGAAGAATCGTCAAGTGGTGATGAACGAGCCCTACTTGTGAAGAGCTTCAAGAAATATCTAAAATTCACAAGCAGAAAGAAGAAAGATGTCCAAGAAAGCAACGAAGATGAAACTATATGCTTTGGATGCAATAAGTCAGGGCATATGAAGAAGGACTGCCCAACCACCAAGAAAAGCAGTCTATACGATAGATCAAGATCAAGCAGAAAAGCAACATCTGGTCGAAAGTATGCCAACACAAGCATCTGGCACGAAAGTGACGCCAGTGATACAGAAGAAGAAGACAAACCCTGCGGTAATGCAAATGTTTATCTCATGGCATTCGATAAGGTATCATCTAACCCTTTGTTTGATGATTTTACTTTCGATGAATTAGAGAATGCCTTTAGCGAACTACTTGAAGATCACAAAACTGTGCTCGACAAGTATAAGCAATCTCGAAAAGAGATTAAGGCACACACAACCGAGATAGCTAGACTGTCCAATCTAATTGAAGATATTAAAGAGACATCTACTACCGGTAACACGGATGAGATAGCCAAACTCAAGGCAGACTATCATGAGGCTATCCTCAATATTGAAAAGAAAGAAAGGGACTATGTCAAAGTACAAAAACTTTATGACATAGAGAAGAAGATGCACTTAGTGACTGAACAAAGACTCCTAGATATGACTGCTAGATACGAAGAGTCTATTGCGATTTCTAAAAAGTTAGAAATCAAGTTAGGCAAACAGGCAATACCTGTGACACAGCCTAAGGTTAGTCCTAATGCTAAGCATACACCTAAAAGGACTAAACACAAGAAAGCACAGAAGAAACACGAACATCATCATGCTTTCACTTATAGGTTCTCCAAGAAACCAAACAAGCATGTGAACACAGTTTCAACCACATCTGGTTCTAAACTGACTTACACTTATTGTGGTATGCACGGACACATATCACAATATTGTCTTGCAAGAAAGCTTGTTGACAACCATACTTTAGTTTGGAGACCTAAAGCTAATCTGAGTGGACCCTTCAGAAAATGGGTACCAAAGGATTCATCTACTTGTCTTATAGGTGGACCCTCAACCCTCTCATACTAGAAGCAAATGGATCCTCGATAGCGGATGTTCGCGACACATGACTGGTGATGCATCTTTATTCGCTACGCTATCGATGAAAAAAAGAAGGATACGTCTCCTTCGAAAATAACTTGAGAGGTAACATAATAGGTAATGGTACTGTAGGTATTTCTTCTTATCCAATAATAAAGGATGTTTGTCTAGTAACTGAATTGAAACATAACCTATTGAGCATAAGTCATTTGGCAGATAATGGTTATGGTATCAATTTTGTGAAAGATAAATGTACCATATATGATATGTCATCTGGTGATCCCGTATATAAAGGGATTAGAGAAGACAACATTTATGTTTTCTTTTTGGAGAATACTAATAATACAGGAAGGTGCCTAGTAGCCAATCAAGATAAAAACTGGCTATGGCACATGAGACTAGGACATGCAAACATGGATACTATCTCACGTCTAAATACAAAGAAGTTGGTAAGAGGACTCCCTGAAATTCTATTCAAGAGATATATGATCTAGCGACAGTGATGATGAAGATACACATACAAAGACTAAGAAGAGTTCTGAGAAAGATCTGACCCAAGAGGCAAGGACTGATAAAAGTTCCGAAGATGCAGGAACTGAGAAGAGCCTTGTGAAAGGTATGGCCCAAAGATTTGAATCATTGAGATTCAAGCCAGATCATCCAGAAACTCTCATTATAGGTGATGTATCCAAAGGTGTAAGTACACGTTTATCTCTTAAAGATTCTGATATAGCAGCAAATATAGAATTTATTTCACAAATAGAACCTAAGAATGTAGATGATGCTTTTACTGATGAGTTTTGAATTTCTGCCATGTAAGAGGAACTTAATCAATTTGAGAGAAACCAAGTTTGGGAACTCGTTCCTAAACCTATTGGTCAATCGATAATTGGTACCAAATGGGTGTTCCGAAATAAACTCAATGAAGATGGACAAGTTCTACGCAACAAAGTACGTCTAGTGGCACATGGTTATAATCAAGAAGAAGGAATTGATTATGATGAGACCTATGCTCCTGTTGCTAGACTAGAAGCCATCCACATGTTTTGTGCATTTGCATGTTTTAATAATTTTAAACTTTTTCAAATGGACGTAAAAAGCGCATTTTTAAATGGATTTTTGAAAGAAGAGATTTTTGTGAAACAACCCCCTGGTTTTGAAGATTTTCAAAAACCTGATCACGTCTTCAAGCTTAAGAAAGCACTTTATGGACTCAAACAAGCACCTCATGCTTGGTATGAACGCCTAAGCGCCTTCTTACTTGAAAATGGATTTTCAAAAGGAAAGATTGATACTACTTTATTTATTAAATCCATGAATGATGATATTCTTCTAGTGCAAATTTATGTAGATGACATTATATTTAGTTCTACTAATGAAAAACTCTGTCAAGATTTTGCCAAGTGTATGCAGAGTGAATTTGAGATGAGTATGATGGAAGAGCTAAACTTCTTACTAGGACTTCAAATCAAACAGCACTCGAACGGAACATTCATCAACCAAGCTAAATACACGAAGGACATACTGAAAAAGTACGACTTCGAGAATGTAAAGCCAATCGGGACGCCTATGGCTACATCCACAAAGCTTGATGCTGATGAAAGTGGCAAACCTGTCGATCAGCGTAAGTATCGAGGTATGATTGGTAGTTTATTATACTTAACTGCTAGTCGTCCTGATATTATGTTTAGCGTTTGCATTTGTGAACGCTATCAGGCAAACCCTAAGGAATCACATCTTAGTGCCGTTAAGCGTATCTTCCGATACCTTAAAAAAACTTCTACAGTTGGCTTATGGTATCCCAAAACCAAATCCTTTGACCTTATAGGTTACTCGGATGCAGATTTTGCTGGATACAAAGTGGACCGTAAAAGTACCAGTGGTACATGTCATTTCTTAGGAAAGGCCTTAGTCTCTTGGTTTAGCAAGAAACAAAATTCAGTAGCATTATCAACAACTGAGGCTGAGTATATCGCCGCAGGACGTTGTTGTGCTCAAATTTTATGGATGAAGCAAACCTTAGAGGACTACAATCTGTACTACACAAATGTTCCTATTTATTGTGACAACACTAGTGCCATAAATCTGACTAAGAACCCTATTTGTCATTCACGCACAAAGCACATAGAAATTAGACATCATTTCCTTCGTGATCATCAACAACACGGGGATATCTGCCTAGAATTTATTGACACTGATCATCAACTAGCTGATATATTCACTAAACCATTTATTGAAGACCGTTTTAACATTTTGAGGCGTGAGCTCGGCATTCTTGAATTCTCAGACTCATAATGTATATGGTAATTAAAATTGAATTTATGACTTGATACTTTATTATTTATTTAACGAAAATTATTTTTGGGTACAAACTTAAAAAGGGTATGTCTGTCACCACGGCTACGGTCGAAGCGAAGCGGTATTTAAGAGTTCCCCGGTGAACCTCCGTTAGCTGGGACAACCCTTACAGTTAACTCAAAAATAACAGTCGTTATTTAATATTAGAGTCAAAGTTATTAAATTCTACTTTTAAACCTACCAGAATGCATTGACTGTCTCGGGAATGCAAGTGGCCGAACTCGGCCCGAACTCTGACCGAGTTCGGACCGAATTCGGTCGGCGCTGTTATTATTCCAGAAACAAACAGCCGGCCCTAGTGCCTATGTAATCCATCTTTTCTTCCACTTTTTCCACACAACAACTCGTAGAAATTACTCCTCTCTTCCTAGAAGCCTCTCCTCCTCCATCCTAGCAAGATTCCGAAGAGATCTAGTAGGCGCTCATCTTGTTCCTCCTTCCTTTTTCTTCAAGAGGTACTTTCTCTCTGTTTTCTCATGGCCCCCAAGCGTCAAAGAGGAACCACTTCCCAAGGTGCCTCCTCTTCTTCTGAATATACCCCTGCAAGTCTATTCAGTCCAGCACGACCTAGAGATCCTGAAGAATATGACTCTACTTTGTTTTCGGACAAAGATCTCTCGGATCTCTGGTTCGACTCTTTTTCTGGTCGTCGTATTTGTACTGGAGCTTTTGTAAATTTTACTACTTTCTTTGAGTACGCTCCAACTTTTGACCAACTTGGGTACCGAGATTTCTTCGAGGTACAAGAAAATATTTTTGACAACGCCGTCCGCATATTTTACTGCAACCTGCAAGTAAAGCCAAACGAAAATTTCTATTCTTGCGTTGCTGGGCAAGAGTTAGAATTTAGCGCCACCGACATCAGCGAATTCTTCCATATTCCTGATCTTGGTGATGCCTTGGTTGACATCTATCATATTCAATTTCCTGCTGATGTCACTCTTGCTTCCTTCAGGGAATTAATTTGTCATCCTAACCCTGTTCCCCGTAGAATGTTTTTTAAACATTTGAACCAAACCTTCTATGAACTTCATCGTATGATTTTCTCCGTTCTTCTTCCAAAGAAAGGTTCTACTGATGAAGTAACCTTTCTGGAACTATCTGCTCTATATCATATTCACTTTGGCATCCCATTCTCTATTCCTAAAACTGTGATGTCCTGGATGCTTAACTGCAAAAATGCAGGTAGGAATCTAGTATATCCGATGCACTTAGCTTCTATCTTTCGATATTTTGAGATTGATCTTGAGACGTGTGCCTTCTCCTCCACTCCTGTCAAGCTGACTAGATCTCGTCGATTTCCTGCTCCACCTCTGCCTCCTGGAGCTTATCCTGCTCCAGCTGCTGATGCTGAGGTCCCTCCTGCTGATGCTCCTCCTGCTCCTGCCCCTGTCCCAGGATTTGATCTGACGTTCTATCAGCGCTTTGATGACTTTGTTGCTGTCTCTATGCAACGTCATCAGGATTCAGAGTTCCGGCGCATTTCTCAGGCCCAGGTGCTGAGGAATAGCATTGCTGACCTCCACTACAGCCTAGCTCATGATCCTGTCCATCCAGTCGCCATCTTACCTCACCCTACCTTTCCGGGTCCTCGATTCACTGATGAGGCTACCTTTCAGTATTTTGATCCGACTACAGCCTACTTTCCTCATGAGACTTCTGGTGCGGATGACCCCACGATGTGACGTGGACTCAGCTATGGGCTAGTGGACATTGATTAGATGATGATCAGTTGATGTAGTTTTCTTTATTTTTCATGTCTAAACTGATTAGTTAGACATTTTCAGTTGTATTTTTTGGATTATTAGTGGAAATTTTCATGACTGTTTCAGTTTATTATGAGCTGTTTCATTCTATATTAGTTGTTTCCATATGTTTTATGCTGTGATTATGTCTTTTTGCTTCACTTTGTCTTGTGTTTGTCTATTGTTTGCTTCACATATTACGGGGGACCCGAGTCATTTTACTACTTGACAAAGGGGGAGAAAAAGAGTACAATACCAATCAAATCCAAAAACAAAATCAAAACATCTCATTTTTTTTTCAGGTACTTTGTATTTTGTTCTATTTTAATATAAATATATTTTGGTATAGACTCAAGTTTGTCAATTATCAAAATAGGGGAGATTGTTGGCCCATTCCATGGTCACACCCGATTTCGATAATCAACATACACTTAAGTCAATACACAAAATATAGAAAATGCTGCTAATCATCTCAGGATACATGAAATCAAATTCAACGGATGATGTATTGCATCAAACAAAGCGTCAACATCATCAAATCTTCAGAAGACTTATTTCTCATTTTATTCTGTATTTTATATTTTATTGAGTCTAGGATTTATTTTGTAAAATCAGTTTTGGTAATACTGGCTTAGGGTTAAAACTGTCCACATTCCAAAAGCCTACCTATTCGTATTTTCATTTACAAAATATTTTCAAAAACATGTTTTGAACATAGTCTTTACAAATGATTCTACAAATAACCAAAAACATATCTTGAAAACTGTTTTTACAAATGATTTTTTCAAATATCTCCTGACAGAACTCGTAACCGAGTTCGGCCCGAGTTCGGTCCGAACTCTGACCGAGTTCGGTCAAAAATGATTCAAACTTCTGTTGCCTCCAAATCAACGAGCAACGTCTCTTTGCGAGATATTTGCATCCGAACTCTGCCCGAGTTCTGCCCGAGTTCGGTTCGAGAAAACACCTATAAATAGAGAAGAACTTTTCATTTCAAATCACTCCTTCATTCTTCATTCTCTCTTCTCTACTACTCAAGTGTTTACAAACGATCTAAGATTTTCAAATCATACCTATACATCTCTTAGCCAAAAGCCAGTACTATCAGAGTTGATTTAGAGTCTTTTGGTATTCCAAGAGTTGTAAAGAGGTCGTTCAAGTTCAACAACTTTTCCTGTTGTGGAGCTGGTCGTGCGCTCGTCACCAAGCACGGTGTTGTGAAGCTGGTCGTACGCTTGTCACCAAGCACGGTGTTGTAAGAGACTGCAAGCTCTCACTTAAAGCTTGTGCCATAGTGGATTAACATCGAGCAAGAGTACTCGAGACTGGATTAGTCCTCTCAGAGGGATACCAGTATACATCGCTGTGTCACTGAGTTTGAATTCTCTATCTTTATTTACTGTCTCTTATATTACTGCCATAGTTTAATTTTTAATTGGTGATTATTTTCCGCTGCATACACACACTCTATTCACCCCCCTCTAGAGGTGCTCAACGGCCCTACAGTTACTTACTGTCATAGTAGTAGGCATCTTTTATATATCTTGCTAGTCCTCTGAGGACCTGATGATCTCTTCAGGTTTAGTCGAGGTTGACCCAGGTGCAGACGAGCAGTCGTAGGAGACGTATCACGGTACCACTGCAGTTGATGATGTTATTCGATGTTCAGCATAGTTTGGACTCAGTTATTTTATTTCATGTCTTTACTTTACATCCCTCTACTGGTAGTGGATTTGTATCCACCGAACGTGACTTGAATTCTTGATAACTTGAGACTTTATTTTATATATTCTAGTATTTAGTTCTTCAGTATTATTGTTACTTATTAGAGTTAGTTGTATCTTCTGATTTATGTGGATGAGATATAGATTGCCTTGACAGTTCTAGATTATGTGATTTGTGTAAACTAGACAGCGTTCTACCGTCGACACTGCGACATAGGATAGACTTGGACACGGACTCGTATCCGAAAAGCGGGTGTGGGTCATGACAAAGTCGTCGTATCCTTCGGATAAAAGTACGAGGTTGTAAGAGGTCGACGTGCCCTTCGGATGAAAGTACGTGGTGTAACTGCTATTTCAAATAGTGGATTCAATATCGGGTTGAGTACTCGAGACTAGACTATGTAGGATGTGGAAAATTATGACACGCTGTCATTTTAATCCTTACGCTCAAGGCCATACGCTTATCAAAAGTCATACGCTTAGTGGATATTTTATTATTTCTTCTTAAAGTGGCAGTACAACATATATTAAATGAAGAATGAATCTGACGTCTCGTCTTTTCGTGCAAAGATAGTTGTCATGAAAAGGGCAACCGTCGTATATGTATTCGAAGAGTTGGTTTTATCTTTTACGAGGACAGCTCAGCAGATCATTAATGCAAAGCCATCATTACTGTCAGTTTTGACAGACTGTCAGCCGTCATATCTGCAGTCACGACGCTCGAGAAAATCTTTTGACAGTTATTTGAAGATATGGCTTATCAGAGAAGATTGATAATGGCCACGTGGCTCCTTCTTCAGTGAGCGTATGAAGTCTATACGACTCCTTCCTTCTTCATTGAGCGTATGAAGTCTATACGACTCCTTCCTTCTTCATTGAGCGTATGAAGTCTATACGACTCCTTCCTTCTTCAGTGAGCGTATGAAGTCTATACGACTCCTTCCTTCTTCAGTGAGCGTATGAAGTCTATACGACTCCTTCCTCATCAAGTGAGCGTACGACTCCTTTCTTCTCCAGTAAGCGTATCAGCTTTATTTTGTTTCTATATCATCCAAGTCAGCGTATAACTCTCCTTCAACGAGGCAGCATATTACAGCAACCATATCCAGGATTACAGTCAACACACGTTCTCACGTGTCCTGTACCAGTTATCCACTTCTCTAGAAGTTATGCAACGTGGCATCCAGGCCATCAATCTCTCCTGAACATGCTCCACTACTTTCAACCGCACGCTAATGTGTCTCCATCAGAATTCGCCACGCGTCCCTGCAGTTATGCACACGTCAAGTAACTACCTGAGCGTATGCTTAAGGACAGTTATCCTGAACTCTATAAAAAAGAGTTTCTTCATCTTCATCAGACACTACAGACAATTTCAGAGAGAACAGAGAGATTGCCCAGTTGCTGTCCAAGTTCTTCAAAGTTCGAGTATTCTTCATCGCATCGTCCAAGGGATAAAGTAATCGTCTTCTAGATTAGATTCCTACAGTTGTAATTTTCTCAGATACAAAATAAATAAAGTGAATTTATTTATGGAAAACAAATTGGCGACTCTGCTGGGGAAAGCTGTCTCCTCCAATGAGATAGCAACAACTCAATGCGATACTTCGTCGATCGGCTTGACGAAGAAGACGATGGTTGTACAATTCGACCAATCGGCTTATGAAGAAATGCTCAAGGCGAAGGAGGGCCGCACTGCTTCCTCCGCTCTTCCTGCTGCCAAGAAGAAGGGATACTCCGTCTATGTCCCTAAGTCTTCTGCAGCAGTCCGAGACGCTTCTGTCACTTCTCATGCTGACAAGAACACGTCTTCAACTTCCATGAAGCACACTTCGGCTTCTCGGAACACGGCAACAGTGGCTTCTCCTAGTCACACTGACAAAGTTGGTTCTTTAACCAAGTCAGCGTGTACAAGGAAAACCATCTCTGGACATGTCAAGGTCCCTTCTCCCTCTATTCTTACGACAGCAGTCGGCTCTTTAGCCATTGATGACTCTGAGCGTATGGCATTCAAAGGGCAGCGTACGGCAAAGACAGCGTACAAAAGCCAACATCAGGCAGCGTACGCTGAGCTAAAGCCAGTATATGCTAATAAAAAGGCAGCGTATGACCAGAAGTCCAAACTGAAGTCAGCGTATGCTAACAAATACAGTCCTTTGACTGTTTCTCAAAATCAGATTGGGGGTTCTCTTCCACAGAACATACAAATAATTCCCCCTCAACTTGCACATCTTGTGCCAACCAAGGAGAAAGACTCTTTAGTCAACTCCTCTACTCCTAAGGTCTTTACCTCTGGAGTTAATTTGACTAGTACTCTTACTAGATCAAACAATGGAAAACGCCTTTTGGCTAATTCCTCCAAAGATGGATTATTACCGACTCCTAGTCGGAATAATACTCATCTTCCTTCTCTCAAAATTTCTCGGTCTGAAAAAGGCAAATTACAAGTATCCAAGACTGATATCAAAGTCAAATCTCCTACGGATCTTCGTAATAAGCTTAATCAGAATCGGTTCGGTTCCACTGAGACAAGTATATTAGACCCTGATGCAGAATATACCAAGAACTATGTGGCTCAAATTAATCAGTCTTTATACACTCAGGAACCAAGAAGACAGAAGAACAAAAGACAAGTTTCTACACAGAAACTATCTTCAAATACTTCCCAATCTGTTCCTACAGATCTCCGGGAATATTTGCAAAATAAACAGAGAATTGACACTCCATCAGGCTATGATATTGCTCATATTTGCCATGAAAAGCATGGTTGCAACTTCCAACCTCGAGTTGTAATTCAATGTTGTTGTTCACCAAAAAGACAATCTGTTTTCGAACGGATTCAATATGAACCAATGTTGGATGAAGATGAACCTCTTTATGCTTCTGTCAACATGACTTCCAGAAATATTGGGGGTAGTATACGGTCTGATGCTATATCAGACTCTAAAGATGGTGTTTATCTTGGCACTCGATCCAGGACCGGAGCCTTGACCAGAGCCTCTTCTTCTTCTCATCCAAGTGGTAATCCGGAGATCACAGAAGACTTCCTTGGAGAGTCCAATTTTCCAGTATTGACTCCTGTAAAAAGCCCTGGGAAAGATACTGATTCACACAGTGATGATTCAGAACAGACTGTTTCATCATCTATTCCTCGAATGATTACCACTTACATGGCAGAGGGCGATCATGAACCCTCAACTAACACCGAAGCTCACGAACAAAGGATTTCTTCCTTAGAACAACAGTTGCGAGTTATGGCAGATACGTTGAATGCTATGCACACTCTTATGCAAGCTCAGCATCAAACTCAGCAAGTCCAACAGATAGCTCCTCCAGTTATATTAAATACTCCTGTTGTTCCAAACCCGGAACCCTCTACTATTCCGGGGGTACAATCTAATGTTCCTGAACAACCCACTCCAAGTCAGTCTGGAGCTGGGGGTGGTACATATGCTGCAGTCCCTCCTCCTAATTACACTCAACAAGTTACAACTCCCCAATCTTCTGAAATTGTTTCTGAAGAGTTAAAGAATCTCCGAACTCAATTCGAGGCATTCAAACAAAAGGATGGTTTGCAAAGGTTAGGTATCAAGCAACCTTATCCGATAGAATGGAAGCAGGTATCGTATCCACCAAAATACAAACCTCTGACCATCTCTTTCTATGATGGGACAACCTCCCCAAGTCAGTTCATTAATCATTTTGAAGTAATGACTGATCAACTGCAACCAAGTGACGCCCTTCTTACTCGGGTGTTCATTGGATGTCTCAAAGGAACGGCTTACGAATGGTATAGAAGTCTTCCTGATGGGTGCATTACCTCATTTGTCGGTTTCAAGCAAATATTTCTTGAACGATTCTATGAAGGGCTCAATGACATGACTATGTCAGCCCTCATAAGAATTAAACAGAAAAATAATGAAACCACCGAGGACTTCATTGAAAGATTCAGAAGAGAAGCCCTCAAAATGCCTCTCGGAACTCCCGATGCTGTTACCATCGACACTTGCAAGTCGAATCTTTTACCAATTATCAGCATGTGGACAGGGTCCACTCAGTTCCAAGATTGGCCTTCTTTCATTGTCAGTGCCAAGGCTGCCGAGGTCAGTGCTGAGACCTTCAAGGGTCTGGGGGTACAAATGGCTCCCAAAGAATCAAATCAGAGTGCTAGCAATAGTACTCGACCCAACAATCGCAAAGGGAAAGAAGCTCTTGAAGTCAATCTCCAAAGCAGTAGTCAAGAAGTAAAGACTACCCAAGCTACTCCAGCTCCAACAAATCAACAACAGAGATCTCCTCGGCCGAAGGAAGAATATTCTTTCGACGATGATGATGTTCAGGGTATCTTTGAATGCTTACTCAAAGGTAATAAGATTCAATTGCCAAAAATTAAAAAGCCTGATGAAGCCAATAAGACAGATCATCCAAAATACTGTCCATATCATAGAATGCTGGGTCATACAATCCGGTCTTGCTATGTATTAAAAGGGAAGATTCAAGAGATAATTAAATCAGGAGCTGTGACATTAACACCCAAAGACAAAACAGTCACAGCAAATGTAATTTCAATGCAGTTCGGTGACTTTCCTCCCTTAATGGTGGAAAGTGGGATTGTTCCTATCCCCAAAGCAACTCTCGAAGTTATAAACATCCCACCAGCACAGAATGACGGACTTGTTCCTGTCACAACTAAGAAGGGAGAGATCATGTGGATTCACCCGGATTTAATGACGGAGTTTGAAACGTCTTCCTCTTCTCCTCGGAAGACTTCCTCATCTAAAAAGAAGCTCGGGAAGACTAAGTCATGCAATGTGACTTCTAGTTTCACACCCAATTTTTATCTAACCTCTACTTTCATCTCAGCAGGAAATTTACTCCCTACGGAGATAAAATCTGTACCTCAATTTGAAGATAGGTACAAACCTGCTTTTCATTTATACAATTCACAATCTCGTAAATTGATGGCGAAGATGGGTTATGATCTAGCCACTGCTCCGGGTTTGAACTCAGGCAAGGGACTCCGAGCACCTTTAGCCATCACTATGAGACATAATCAATCTCGTGTTGGCCTTGGTTTCTGGAATGAAGCTCTCATCAAACATAAAAGAACCAAGAGGAAAATAAAGAATTGCAGCATGGTTTCTATAGACCTTGAACCAGAATCTGAAGTTGAAGTTCATGCTGGAACTCGGTCAGGAAAAGTATATCTGAAAGATTATGCTGAAGTTCTTGAAGAAACTTCTGAAGTTTCTCCGGTTACAGCTTCAACTCCAGTCTCTACTGAAAAGCCTTTAAATGTTCCTGTTGAGACAGTTCCTTCTAAACCAACAGCAGCTGACAAAGGCAAACAACAAGTCCGCTTCGACAAACCATTGAAGAAGTCATCTCCTACAGGACTTGAAAAGCCTTATAATTTTGATATATTGGCTCAACTAGCTAATACCCCAGCTAAATTATCAATCTTCGAGCTCTTACGCCTCTCTAAAGAGACTCAAGAAACTTTAAGTGAAGCACTGCTGCAAGCAGAAACCTGCTTAACTCTTTTCAAGAAATTGAAAACAGAACCTGTTTCTCATTGCCATAATGTATTGGAATTTATTCCAAACATTACCTTTACGCAGGACGATATGCTGCTAGAGGATAATCGATATGACCGTCCTTTATATCATACAGGATATATTGATTCTATGAAGGTTGATCGTCTCCTGATTGATCCAGGATCTGCTCTCAGTATTATGCCAAAAGCTATGCTAGACGCACTGAAGATACCTGTACATAGCCTTTCCAGCACTATCACTACCATCTTGGGATTTAATCAAGGAAAAAGTGAGCCTTTGGGCAAGATTCGTCTCAAATTTCAAATAGGCGATCTTCGCACTAAAGTTACTTTTTACATCATCGACAATCATGGATGCTCATACAATGCTCTGTTGGGAAGACCATTCTTGCATGAACATAATGTTGTTCCTTCGACCCTTCATCAGTGTTTCAAATATGTTGATGATAATGGAGAAGTTCAAAAGGAAGTTGCGGATCTCTATCCATTCAAAGGAGTTGAAGCTTACTTCAATGACGCTCGCATGTACAAAGATGAATACTCAAAAGTCTTGCAAGCTATGGATAATGATGATGAGATAGCAAAAGTTGGCACTTTTGTTATTCCTGTAAAAGGGCGTATCACTCCTCCGCAGTCTGTTAGATCATCCGAAGAAGGCTCACTGATAATTCCTATCAGTGGACGTATTACTTCATCACCTGCTCAGGCTTCACAAGGTTCACTGATAATTCCTGTCAGTGGATGTACTACTGTACCGTCTTCGCAAGCTCCACAAGGCTCACTGATAATTCCTGTCAGTGGACATACTACTCCCCCTCCACCTTCTCAGGCTAGATCAGATACTCTAGTCATTCCAGTCAGTGGACGTACTACTTATCCACGATCTTCTTCAAGGGAGCTCACCTCTTCTGAGCCTTTTGTTATCGATCTTAATCGAAACAAAACTTCTGATCGCTCTTCCTCTCACCCTTTTGTTATTAATTTGACTAAGTCTGATAAGGCTCAGCCTTCTGTTGTAAATACAGTATTTAATATTAATGAAGCATCTCCTTTGCAGTATATTGATGTCTGTAATCATGTACAAAGTTATTTACAATTGCTAGATAACTTGGAGTCATTAACTATAGGGGTTGTTCAAACTCTTCAAACAGACGTATCATTGGAATCCATACAAAAATCATACTTCGTGGTCCCTGCTAGAAAAAAGGGAGAAAATTCGATCTTCTTTTATAAAGGACCCCAAAATCCTCCTAACTTGGAAGAAGATGACATAAACGATGATACTAGAAGGTTACAACTGCGTCGCTACAGTCAACAATCCAAAAATATCATCAAGAATATGGGTTATGACTTTAGAACCAGTCTCAATAATGGAAAAGGAAGAAGAATGCCTGTTCGAATTCCTCCATTAAAATACGGAAGGACAAAATGTGGTTTAGGTTACATTGCTCCTACTTCCTTTATCAACATAGTCCATGAAGATTCAAAGTCCGATGAAGACGAACGATCTGAGTCTTCTGATTCTCTCTCTTGGGATTCTGACACGAGTATTGGCGATCTTCATCGTTCTATTTTGTCCGTCAATATGGTCTCTGTTGATGGCCCGCAGGAAAATGATGAAGATGAAGATGATTTTGAAATATCACCCGAATCGGAACAATGGGCTCAAAGATTAGATAATCAATAGGAATTCAGGTTCGAGCAGAGAGAACCTCCTACCGAAGATAAACTGATCCAAATTGATGTTGGTGAAGAAGGTTCTCCTAAACCAATATTCATCAGTGAAAGTCTTTCAGAAACAGATAAGCAAGACATGATCAAGCTTATTCGTGATTATATCGATGTCTTTGCCTGGAGTTACGAAGATATGCCAGGAGTAGATCCGAAGATTGCAATGCACAAACTCAAGATCATGCCAAATGCTAAACCGGTCAAACAACAACAGCGACGATTTCGTCCAGACATTATGGATGCAATTGAAGCTGAAGTCAACAAGCTTATGGCTTCTGGATTTATTCGAGAGGAACAACATCCTGAATGGGTGGCTAACATCGTTCCTGTCCTTAAAAAGACTGGCAAGATCCGAGTCTGTATAGACTTTCGCGATCTCAATACGGCTTGTCCTAAAGACGAGTTTTCTCTTCCAATTACTGATGTCATGATCGACAATACATGTGGTTTCGAACGAATGTCATTTATGGATGGGTATTCAGGATACAACCAGATCAAAATATTTCCAGATGATGAAAAACACACTTCCTTCAGAACGTCGATCGGTACATACTGTTATACAGTGATGCCGTTTGGTCTCAAGAATGCAGGAGCAACATATCAGTGAGCAATGAGCACTATATTTTGCGAACATCTCCGAAAAATAGTCGAATGCTATGTTGATGATATTGCAGTCAAAAGTCGACGAAAGGAGGATCATATCCAAGATTTGAAGACTATCTTTGATTTAATGCGTCAGCATCAACTTAAAATGAACCCTACTAAGTCCTTCCTGGGCGTCTCTAGTGGTAAATTTCTCGGCTTCGTCATTACCGCTAAAGGTATACACGTGGATCCCGAGAAGATCAAAGCCATTCAAGAGATGCGTCCTCCACGCACCTTAAAAGAGCTACGAGGATTTCAAGGAAGAATTGCTTATATCAGGAGATTCATTTCCAACTTATCAGGACGCTGTAGACCATTCAACAAACTTCTGAAGAAAGGTGTATCTTTCGTCTGGAACGAAGAATGTCAAAAAGCATTTGACGATATTAAACAGTATCTCATGAACCCTCCAGTTTTGGTACCTCCCGTCTCGGGGGTACCATTTCTTCTATATGTTCGAGCCATGGATCATTCTCTTGGTGCATTACTTGCTCAGAAAAATAAAGATGGCCATGAACAGGCTATTTATTATCTCAATCGCACAATGATAGGTGCTGAACCGCGTTATTCTCCAATCGAGAAAGAATGCTTAGCATTAATATTTGCTGTTCAGAAAACGCGACATTATATTATCGGTCAAACGATTTATGTCATTTCCAGAGTGAATCCCATCAGGATTATGATGAAGAAACCTGGTATTCTCAACTCCAGACTAGCTAATTGGGGAATCTTGTTAGCTCAATACGATATGCATTATATTCCTCAGAAGTCGGTTAAAGGACAGGCTCTTGCTGATTTTCTGGCTGCTCATGCAATTCCAGAAGATTCTAAATTATATGATGAGATTCCTGATGAAGTCTTGGATTCAAATCTAATTTCTGAAGAAGTTCCTACCTGGCGTCTATTCTTTGATGGAGCATCTAGAATAGGTCCTAACGGCAATATTGTCGCTGGAGTTGGGATTGTTCTTGTATCCCCAGAAGGACTAACTATTCAGAGGGCTTATTCTCTAGATCAATCATGTTCAAACAATGTAGCCGAATACAATGCATTACTCATTGGTCTTCAACTTGCTAAACATCTAGATATTCAATATTTGGAAGTTTATGGAGACTCCAAGCTTATTGTCAATCAGATCAGAGGAACGTATGAAGTTCGTCATCAGGATTTGATACCTTATCATCGAGCAGCACTCTCTATAGCCTCATCTTTTGAAGACTTCTTTATTGAACATGTTCGACGAGCCTATAATGCAGAAGCTGATGCTTTAGCTAATCTTGCTGCTGTATTAGCTATACCAATCAGACGTCAGCAAGTAATAGTGGTTTATAACCGAGAACCATTCTATGTTGAGAATAATTTGGCTTTGGCTTTCCCTCACAAACCAGACAAAGATTCTTTCAACCTTGATGCTGGATCAAAGTATGACAAAATGCCCTCGTCTTCCTTTGATTCTACTATGGAATATGTCTTTTCTAATGAAACAGAAGCCATAATTGAAGACTGGAGACGCCCGTTTATAGATTTTGTTTTGTATGATTTACTTCCTGATAATCTGAGTGAAGCAGCGTCTATTCGACGTCGATCTCTCAGATTCTATTATAATCATACGACGAAAATATTATATCGTCGGTCTTACGACGGTCTTCTCCTCCGATGCATTGCCGGTGAAAAAACACAACAGATAATTCGTGAAGCACATGATGGTGTTTGTGGAGCTCATCAACCAGGTCCTAAACTTCAAGATCGTATCCGACATATGGGTTATTATTGGCCCACAATGGTGGCTGACGCTATTCAATATGCTCAGAAATGTAAAGCCTGTCAAATCCATGCAGACTTTATTCATTAACCGTCAGAGTTCTTACATCCAACAGCGGCATCATGGCCCTTTGAAGCTTGGGGCATGGACGTCATTGGTCCCATCAACCCACCATCATCAAGAGGACATCGGTTTATTTTAGCAATAACCGATTACTTTTCCAAATAGGCTGAAGCAATCCCGTTATCTGAAGTTAAAACTTCTAGTGTTATCAACTTCGTCAAACATCATGTTATCTATCGATTTGGTGTTCCTCGGCGTATTATCCATGATAACGGACCGCAGTTCGTCAGTCAGAAATTTACTCGATTCTGCGACGATCATCGGATTAATAATTTAGCTTCTACAGCATATAATCCAGCAGCCAATGGATTGGCAGAAGCTTTCAATAAAACAATCATCAAACTCTTGAAAAAGTTCGTTTCTTCCAACAAACGCAACTGGAGCGAGAAGCTTGGTGAATGTTTATGGGCCTACCGTACCACAGTTCGCAATGCGACTGGATGTACACATTTCTCTTTAGTATATGGGTGTGAAGCTGTTCTTCCCCTTGAGATCCAGATTCCTTCTCTGAGAATTGCAATCTCCAATGAACTGACAACAGAAAACAATGATCGTCTTCGACTTCAAGAGTTGGAAGCTCTAGATGAAAAACGATTGTATGCTCAACAAAATATCGAGCTGTATCAGGCCCGAATCTCCAAAGCTTTTAACCGGAAAGTCAAAATCAGAGCATATCAGAAGGGAGAACTGGTCCTTACTGTCAGACGTCCTATGACCATGACATATATGAGCAAAGGCAAATTTGATGCGAAATGGGAAGGCCCATTCGTAGTGAACAAAGTCTTCTCTAACGGAGCATACCAGCTTGCCTCTATGGATGGGAAAGTCATGATGATGCCTATCAATGGCAAATTCTTAAAGAAATATTATGTATAATATTTTCATCATTCCCCAGCAAATATAAAATCCTTCTTTACAAAAGTTATTTCGATATCGTTATCCCCAGAGAAAATTGATATTCCACCATGTATCATCTTCCCAGAGAATTTGATATTTCGTTTTATTAGATCCCCAGTGGTTTTAATAAAGATCTTGTATAGAAAATCATGTCCATATTACCTCTGAATTTTCTATCTCAAATATTTAGTCTTTTTGATTTCTGAGTCTAAAGATCAGTGAATAAAGGCAAAATTGATGTAAAGTGGGAAGGATACATCGTAAACAAAGTTTCTTTAAACAGAGTTTATTTTGACAAATTCTTCAAAAAAAAAAAAAGAGTACATCATCATGGAAGATCACTGTCATCCCTCTCATACTTGGGACAAGGGCCACATACATAATCAGCAAAAGAATTTAATACATCTTTTTCTGACCGCACCAAGAACTGACAGACAGCCAGCCTCATTGCTTCTTCTTCTTCGGTTTCTCCTGGTTCATCCAGGAAGTCGAGGATATCTTTTGGCGGCTTGGGAGTAGATGAGCTTTCGTCCATTTCTTTCTTCTGCGGAGGAAGATGCTCTTTAGTACCTTCAGTAACTTCAGAGACGACTTCAGTCTTCTTTGTATTCTTTTCAGAAGACATTGTGAATAAAAGAGGATGATATATGATTCTTCTACTCAAATATATGCTCTATTTATAGGCATATGGTTACAAAGATCGAAGGGACGTATTCTTTCCCGGGATTCAGTTCATCCATTCATTTCTCACATTCATTCGACGATTCATACATTCATTAATACTTGACGGTTCATCCGTTCATTTATTACATTCATTCGACGGTTCATCTGTTCATCATTTCCTAAACGGTTCGTCCGTTCATAATCTTCTATCAATTTATCAAGTGGAGATTCGTTATTTATCATGTTTTCATAACCTCTGAATCAATTCCGAATCTACTTACTCATTTGTCATGTTTTGACCTCTGCATAGAAATCAATCTATTTTCTTTCGAGTTTCTATATATTATCATGTCCATAATACCTCTGATAATATTATATACTCTAAAACAGAAAAGATAATTTTATTATCTATCATGTCCACAATTCATCCACAAATACAAATCATTGAGCATAGAAGAATTGTCATTTCCATTTCACTATAAAAAGTCTATTACATTTTCTTAGACTTTCTTATAAATCATAATGGAAATCTATTACAAATCTTGGATTTTCATTCTACATCACAACGATAACCGAATAGAGATCTATCTTCTTCTTTGGATCTTCTCCGTCGGACCTTCTCCGTCAGGTTCGTTGTTGGTGGCAATTCCTGACTGTCTGGGTCTCAGTCACGACCAGATCAGCAGGAATCAAACTCTGGTCTTCTCTCTCAGACGAGAGGAGAACCACAGAGTATGGCAGCCCGAAGTCGTGGTGCTGCCAATACAATTGGTGGATGGGGGTAACCCCTCAAGGAAGACAGGAATGTATCCAAACCTTGGGATACAATTCCTAGTTCTCCCGTGAAAGGAACTCTACTATCCGATTTCTCGGTAGTAGAGTTAACTCCACCATCCAACTCTCGTGTATAAAGGCTCTTCCTACCATCTGAGGAAGACCCTTCTATCCCACGAAGAGTTCTGAGTTGTCTGATGTACGCGTCAAAAGCGTATGAGCTCCCTGATGTTGGTGTCAGAAGGACATTCTCCACAGCATCCACATCACCAATGCCAGTTCTGAAGAAAATCTTTAGCCAAGTTTCTGCGGAAAACAGCATGAAGAAGAGAATTAAATCAACAGAAATGTCATATGAAACGTACTGGTTGGTCAAGCACGCTCAGAGACAGAAAGCTTATTTTCAACAGCAAAAACAGTACATGTATTATGCCGGACTTACCTTCAAGTTTGACGCTAAGAATTGGTAAACTGATGTCTGACATATTGCTCAGAATTCGAACATTTAGAAGCTTTTGCTTTCCGATTCGAGAGTGAAATCTCACGTTCATTTTCAGAGAAGAGAAGAAGAAAAAGAAGATGGGGATGAGTTCTGTGAAACTCTTCTGTCTATTTTAAAGTATGGAGCGCAAGCCTATTCTTGGGAAGGATCCACAAATAACGCTCATAAAATATGCAATGAGTGTCACGTGTACTTTGGAAACCAGCATAGCCTTAAAAATATTCAAAGAGTGCTTTCCACAACATTGGAAGATAGCGTAACCTACAGCTATTTATTGGTGCATGCTATTCATTGATGTACGCTATCCAGCATAACTTACAAACATTGGAAGACAGCGTAACCTACAGCATAATCTACAGTTATTCATTGGTGCATGTTAGTTTTCAACACAAAATTATACTAAACAGAGAATTCTTGAATATTCATTAAAGGCACTGATGGCCTTACAAAACAAAAAAGAGAGGGAAAGAAAGGGGTGCAACAAAGTCACGCTCTATTTTCCAGAGCAGCTAAGTTTGACGCCTAACTCTTCTACGCTTCGGACCCCCATGCGGTGCAACAGAGCAGCGAGCATTTCACGCTTCTCTGCGAGGCTCCGCCCATCAGAAGTAGAGGTGCCGTCCAGACCGAAGTAACCCAAGAAATTCTTGGCTAACTGCGTGGGGTCATCTTTGAACTCGATGACGAAGGGCTCCGGTTCTTTGCCTCCAAAGGTGGGGTCACCATGGGCACAGAAACCTAATTTTCGTGCTTCTTCTTCAGCCGCTTCCTTTGGAGTCATGGTTACAAGAAATATGAATGTCAAAATCTGAATTTTCTCAGTTTATATAACAAAGCTTGCTGGCGGTTCATATTCCTCCATAAATCAGATTCAATCAGTCTCGAAAAATGAAGAGTCATCATGACATTTAATAAATTCATTTTTGCATAAACAGATTTAATGCCAGCGTGTCAAGACTCATTCCCACTTTTTTATTCAAAGTAATTTCGAACTTTTGAAACTCATAAAGTTCGAAAACTTTGAAGGGGGTCTTGTAGGATGTGGAAAATTATGACACGCTGTCATTTTAATCCTTACGCTCAAGGCCATACGCTTATCAAAAGTCATACGCTTAGTGGATATTTTATTATTTCTTCTTAAAGTGGCAGTACAACATATATTAAATGAAGAATGAATCTGACGTCTCGTCTTTTCGTGGAAAGATAGTTGTCATGAAAAGAGCAACCGTCGTATATGTATTCGAAGAGTTGGTTTTGTCTTTTACGAGGACAACTCAGCAGATCATTAATGCAAAGCCATCATTACTGTCAGTTTTGACAGTCTGTCAGCCGTCATATCTGTAGTCACGACGCTCGAGAAAATCTTTTGACAGTTATTTGAATATATGGCTTATCAGAGAAGATTGATGATGGCCACGTGGCTCCTTCTTTAGTGAGCGTATGAAGTCTATACGACTCCTTCCTTCTTCATTGAGCGTATGAAGTCTATACGACTCCTTCCTTCTTCATTGAGCGTATGAAGTCTATACGACTCCTTCCTTCTTCAGTGAGCGTATGAAGTCTATACGACTCCTTCCTTCTTCAGTGAGCGTATGAAGTCTATATGACTCCTTCCTCATCAAGTGAGCGTACGACTCCTTTCTTCTCCAGTAAGCGTATCAGCTTTATTTTGTTTCTACATCATCCAAGTCAGCATATAACTCTCCTTCAACGAGGCAGCGTATTACAGCAACCATATCCAGGATTACAGTCAACACACGTTCTCACGTGTCCTGTACCAGTTATCCACTTCTCTAGAAGTTATGCAACGTGGCATCCAGGCCATCAATCTCTCTTGAACATGCTCCACTACTTTCAACCGCACGCTAATGTGTCTCCATCAGAATTTGCCACACGTCCCTGCAGTTATGCACACGTCAAGTAACTACCTGAGCGTATGCTTAAGGACAGTTATCCTGAACTCTATAAAAAAGAGTTTCTTCATCTTCATCAGACACTACAGACAATTTCAGAGAGAACAGAGAGATTGCCCAGTTGCTGTCCAAGTTCTTCAAAGTTCGAGTATTCTTCATCGCATCGTCCAAGGGATAAAGTAATCGTCTTCTAGATTAGATTCCTACAGTTGTAATTTTCTCAGATACAAAATAAGTAAAGTGAATTTATTTATGGAAAACAGACTAGTCCACTCAGAGGAAAACCAGTATAAACCTTGGTGTCATGTGTTTGCTCTTCTCAATTTATTTACTTATATAGTGTCTACTTCATGTTAGTTTGATTACTGCCATACATATTTTTAAGTAGTGAATTTTATTCTGTTGCACACACATGCACTCTATTCACCCCCCTCTAGAGGTGCTCAAGGTTCCTACAATTGATATCAGAGCAAGGACTCTATTATTTGGCTTAACATCCATAGAGTAGATCCTTATTATCAATTGTTACCCTCTGATTCCAATTGGTCCTATAATTGGTATCAGAGTGGGTTATATTCAAATATAACACTCTAGAGTGAATACATATGACAGTCGTGAAATCAATATTCATAGGTGAAGGGCAATCCACAAATAGACCTCCTCTATTTGATGGGACAAACTACACGTACTAGAAAACATGAATGAGCTTATACTGAAGTCTCTAGACTTTGACTTATGGTCAACTATTATAAATGGCTACAAAAAGCCTACTATAACCTCTATCATACTTCCTCTATTATTAACAATCCTTACTATAGTTACATGGAGAAAGAAAAGAAGTTAGCTAGCCTTAGTGCAAAAGCAATACATGCTTTTTACTGTGTTATAGACATAAATATATTCAATCTTATTACTCCTTGCACAACATCTCATAAAATTAGAAAACTTCTTAGAGCTATTTATGAGTGGAGGTACAAAAGCAAAGCTAACAACACCAGAGAGGAGGATAGTCCTCATAATGATGTAAATATATGCATAATAGAATTGGGATTTAAGGTACAACACAATCTCTTCTATGAATAAGAGCTTGTATGCCACAACTACAGAAGATCAGGTCATATGATGAAAGATTGTCTTACAACTAAAAAGAAGAATCGCTATGAACGATCGTCGTCACGCAAGTACGCTAATACGAGCATATGGTATGAAAGCGAAGTAAGCGATTCTGAAGAAAAAGAAAGACCTCGTCTAGCTATAAATATATGCACAATGACATTATCTAACAAGGTACAAAATAATCCCCTTTATGAAGAGAGTGAATTTACTTATGATGCTTTCAATGATCTATTAGAAGAGAACAAGAAATATTAGATAAGTATAATCAGTCTCGAAAAGAGATTAAGATATATCAGCTGGAGAATGAAAGGTTGTCCTCTTTTTTTAATGAGATTAGAGATACTACTGCTGCTAGTAACACAAATAAGCTGTCCACGATTTAGTTGAGTCTGTATGATGCTTAAGAGTCATTAATAAGATGACACAAGAGCATGCAAAACTCAATGAAGCTTATGAAGCAGAGAAAAAGAAATATAGCATTGCTACATAGAGAATAGACTCATTAACTGCTAAGTATAATAAGGCTTGCACAATCTCTAAAAAATTGGAGATAAAATTGGATAAACAAGTTGTTTAACCTAAGACACAGTCATATACAAGACATGTGATGCAACCCAAGATTCAAAAAGGATCTGGCACAGCTAAGGTTAAACATAACCATATTTTTTATTGTAATCAATCATGCAAGACATATTATACCAAATCACATTCTCATACTACTATACATTGCACTAATGTCTATACTTTTTGTCATTATTGTGGTATGAAAGGACATATTTTTAGTCAATGTCAGACTTGGAAGCTTGTTGATATGAACTTGTGCAAATGAGTTTCCAAAACTAACCAATGTGGATCCAAAATTTACTTGGATTCCAAAGTCTTCGCGTAATATTATAGGTGGAGCATCCTGTGCTAAGCCATAGAACTATGGAACTTGTTGATAATTGCAAAGCTACAAAGGTCATCTTCCAAGCAATTACACCAACATAAGTGTGGTCACTCGAACCACTTTTGTAATATGCTAAATGAATTTTCTTAAATGGTTTTTTTTACATAATCTAGCATATTTTTATTGATTTCTTGCTATTAGCTCTTATTGATATTATTTAGTTGTTTATTGTTTAAACCAATGTGAGATAAAATCCTAGCATGACTAGCTGTTTCGCTTAAATAATTAGTTCACACTATATAGTCTTTTACTCTTTTTATATTAGTGTGACACATTTATCTATGTATGCTCTTAACTCTTAGTCTTTATCTAAGAAGCATGCATGCTCTAGTCTATAGGAGCTTAAGTTTTTTTTTTTGAGTTAATGTATTTTTGACTCTCCGTATTTAATATTTTTTTGAAATGGTTTACTTCTTACTGTTTTGTCTTTAACATGTCATATTTACTTCAATCGGTATTTTATGAATATGTATGTTTAGTACAAGTCTTCTTTTACTTGAAAAGTATATACATACTTTTATATTAACCTTGTGCTTGCATAATATATTTACTATTAGTTCTCATGTTTTATTTTGATTAACTTCTTATGAATCAATTACATCTGTGCCTGATAAAGCATATTTATACATATTTTTGATCTTGTGATAATTTTGTAATGCTTATTAAAGATACATGAATACTTCATTGTCATTCATATATTGCTCATATATTTCTTATATTGATATATATATTTTTGTATAAATATCTTTATGGGGGCATATGAGTTCAGCTCAAGTTCTATATTATTTAGAAAAGTATTTAATTATGCTTGTTATCTTCAAACTTGTACTTACTTTAGCTATTAATTTGACCAAATTTATGTTCTTCTTTTTAAATCAATTAGCTTCTTCCTCAAAGCCTTTCCTAATGATTTTTTTTTTGCTTTTTGGTTGACATTTGGATACATGACACTTATTTAAATCTATAATATTTGAATTATTGCATGTATGCCATATATATATATATATATATATATATATATATATATATATATATATATATATATATATATATATAGTCCCTAACTTTCAGTATTTATTTGTTTTATTTTTTAAGTTGGAATTTTGAGAAGAAATATTTATTAATGTCTTGCTCTTGATTATTTGTGAGTGTTATTTTAAGAAGCACAAGATCGTATACTGTATCTTGTTTTTAAAATTTATCTCCTTTATTAGTGCACATTTTTATATATATCTTTTATATATCTCTATAGTGCACTATGAAACTTTTTGAAAAGTAGTTTTTTTAGTATCTTGATCTTATGAATTTTTTCTTTGGGTATTTGCTTTCTTATATTTATTGTTACCCAATAATTTTGTAGCACCTATGGATATATGTATTGATACATCTTATATTGTATGTTATATTGTTTTGAGATTTACCAAGTCCATAGAATATAATTGATTTCATATTGCATAAACTATTCTTAAATCTTCGATTATTAAAGAAGAGATTTATTTTGGGTACACGTTGAAAGGGTCCTTCTGTCAACAAGGCATAAAAGTCTAAGCGACATGGTGCCAAGTATCTTCGGACTACCGCTAGCTAGGAACTGGCCCCTACAACTAACCCAAGATTAATCAACGCTTTATAAACTAAAGATTTATTAAGGTCTAATTTGCATATAATGGACCTTGGATTTTTTGCTTTGATGGATAATATTATTTAATGATTATCATCTTTTGATACCTTTATTTTCTGTCACACTATTCTATATTCAGACTTGATTTGATCTTGTGACTAATCATTGAATATTATGTTCTTTTGATTTGTTCTTTACCGTTTGTGTAATATTTATGATACTCATTTTATTAAGTTTTTATTATTCTCTTCTTATCCAAGTTAATAACTGTCTATAGAAGTTATTCTTTGCGGGGGAGAAGTCAGGCAAATTGAATTTCTCTCTCTCAAAGCGTTTCTTATCTTTAACCCTACGACTATTAGATGGATACCGTGCTAACGTTTTAAAAGAAAAAATAAACTTTGATAAGAAGACCTAATATTTTGATGAATTAGTTTCCTACTTCTAGAAATATTTCTCTGGAATTTAAATATCCAATACTATTAATTTTGGATATACCCATGTAAAGGGGAAGCAGTTAATTGTTTCAAATCAATTATTCTCCTGACATGCCATATGTCTAGAATACTATGTATTTGGGCTATCGAGTCTTGTTTTATTTGTTCAAAATGGGTTTATGATTTATGGATTTTTTTTATTAAAGTTGTTTTCGTGATACAAAAATTCAAATCGTCAGATGTCAGTATGAGGATCAAAAGTCTTTTGATTTCTCTCTGATATTTTGAATTTATCCGTTACTCGAATGTTATTATTAAGTCAGTTTTCAAAAATTCTTTACTGTCTTGAAATTATTTTTATTATTTGATTATTTCTTTTTTTTTTGGAAGATATTTTGTATGTTCATCTTTAAGCATTTATTTATTGGATATTTTTTTTACTTTCCTAACGATGATATTTTGTTTTAAAGTTTTGAAGTCTATATGCATTGATCAAAGGAAAGAAAGATGCATATCTCAGATATCCCTTAGATCCTGTGATTATTTTATCTATTTTATGCATATAAATATTTTTGAACTAGATACGCATATTTTAAGGGGAAGCAAATTAATTATTTCGATTCATTTATACCCTTAATATATAGTATACCTAGTTCATCATGGACCTATAGTCTTTTACTTTATCCTTATAGATATTGTTCATGATAATTTGATTTATGGAAGGGTTTATGAGAGAATATATGATTCTTCTTGATTTTTTCATTTTATATGGTTTTTTTTATCTTGCCAAATAAATTTAATTATTTTTATTGATGATTCTTTTGAGTTTAAATTGATTTGGCTTTTCCTATTGAGGTTTTATCTCAAAGTTTATGATTACCTTATTTAGATTGGTCATACTTTGCGGGGGAGAATTCAAGTCGACTGAATTTTTCCTTCTCAAGTATTTTATCTCCATTTTTTTCATGTTTATCTAATGGATATCCATATATCACGCTAATGTAATTGAGTTCAAATGCATGAACTTGGGTATGTAGTAGATTCTAGTATATCTATTTTGGTTTCCTTTCAATGATTCTACTCTTTATGGAAGTGATTCATTAATTTGTATGGGCAAAGTATGAATCATATTTTTTTGTGATCATTGTTAAAAAGTCTTATTATATCTTCTAATATACTATATTTGGTATTTTATATTGGTATATACTATATCTGCGAATTTTTAATCCTTACTGTTTGCAAAAATAAAAAGTTTTATTACAAACTGAGAAAAAGAGTACAAGAGTACAATTGATTTCTGGGGAATTACAACTATAGAAATCTGATCAGAAGACAATCACTTTATCCCTTGGACGATGTGATATCGAAGACACAATCCTCTGGAGGATGCAATAGCACTTTAGCAGGAGATTATGATCATTCGTGATGTCTTGAGACTGATTTGAAACTCTATTTATAGAGTTCTTGAAATAACAATTTAGCAGTTATTCTGGGTTGTGCGCACTTCAGGTAACGCGTCTCATGTTCACTTACGCAAGCGATTACACCAACTGCTGTAGACGCGTGGCATCATTTAATTGAGATGCGCGTGGTCGTGGGCAGTGTAGTGGATATGTTCTGCGAAGTTAGTGGCTTGCGCACCACGTCACTCTGTTCTGAATACTGTTTGATCACCTTGCGTGAGCTTCATTAGGTTGTGCGTGGACGCAATGTAACAACCTGTACGAGCGGTTGCACCAACTGCTGTGGACGCATAGCATCGTTTGATTGAGATGCGTATTGTTGTGGACAGTGTAGTGGGCACCCTCTGCGAAGTTGGTAGTCTGCGCGCCACGTCCCTCTGCTAAAAAGTTGATTGGATGGCGCCAACTAGCCAGGTTGCGCATGGACACAACCCAACAACTTGCGCCTTTGATTGGGTATTCTGTGATGTACTGATTAATTCTTGCGCTACATAATTGTTGGCCCATTGGTCATATGGTCAACCTGATTTTAATAATTGATCAAAACTCTGTCTGGATATACAAAGCTTGTTGGGACATCTCAGCTCCTTGGACATAAGCAAGATTGGATATTCACTTCGTTCAAGACTGAAGATCTGTTTGCCTACTTGAGTCTGTATTTCCTATGCAATGTAATTTTCATTTTATTTGAGTCTAGGAATACGTTGTACACCGAGTCGTACTGGCAAATAGGCTATTCCCAAAACAGTTCAAAATGTTTTTTAAAATGACCTATCAAATTGTTTACAAAAAGGTTTTCAAAAAGGTTTTCAAAAATCACCAAAACCTACTTTAAAAACCCTAACCTAACCCTGACAGAACTCGGCCAGAGTTCGGCCAGAGTTCGGTTGGTGGCCGTTTTGATTTTGAATTCTCTGGAACTTGGTCCTCCTGCAGTTGCGGATTTGACCGAGATTTGCTCATCGAGTTCTGCCCGAATTCTGCCCGAATTCTGACAGAGTTCTCCCTTTGGAAATCCTATAAATAGAGAAGTATTTCGATCATTTCAATTCACTCATTCACTTTCAATCTTCTTTCTATCTAAAAAGCTTTCTGCCTTCCAAAGAGTTTTCTAGAGCTTTCATTTTCAGATCCCAAGCCAGTTACAATCCTCTAGTCGATTTGCCAGTGCGGTACGGTATAGAAGTTTCTGAGAGATTGTAATCAGAAGGCTTGATTGAAGAATACCTCTTCACATTTGAAGTTGGACGAGTTCTTCGTATCAAAGCTCGCGTTGTAGAAGTTGCAAGGACTTCGTAAGAAAACTTGCGGTTTTTCCTATAGTGGATTCAAACTGGTAGCAAGAGTTCTACCGACTGGATTAGTCCTCAACAGAGGGATACCAGTATACATCGCTGTCTTTGCGTTTGCTTTCTGAACTCTGCCTTTACTTTATTTTCATCTGTGATTATATACTGTGATTGTGTTGCTAACTTTTTAATTAGCATTATTCCGCTGCCAACTCTATTCACCCCCCCTCTAGAGTATTACGCTTTACTATATCGTTCCTACAATTGGTATCAGAACGGGTGTTACAGGTAAAGCAAGGTAAAAGTGCTATTATTTATTCATTATTTATTAGATCACAGCACATCACATGGCTACTATGAAATTCACAAGTGAAGGTCAGGCCACAAACAGACCTCCTCTGTTTGATGGTACTAACTACACTTATTGGAAAACACGGATGAGTTTCTTCTTAAAGTCTCTTGATTTTGACTTATGGGCTATTGTTCTTGATGGCTATCAGAAGCCACCTCGTATAAATGTCGAGGGTGTTTTAGTTGAAAAACCCCAAAACAGTTATACAGAGGAAGAAAAGAAAAAGGCCAGTCTTGACGCACGTGCCATTAATGCTCTTTTTTGTGCCTTAGACAGAACAGAATTTAACAGGGTATCTACATGCACAACGGCAAATGGTGTATGGAAGCTTCTCGAAGTTACACATGAAGGCACGACTCAAGTCAAGGAGTCAAAAGTCAGCAGACTTACTCAAGAGTACGAGGCGTTCAAAATGAAGCCAAATGAAACAGTCACACAAATGTTCGAGAGGTTCTTGGATATTGTAAACCCTTTGTCCTCCTTAGGCAAAGAATACAATAACCACGAAAAGATTCGCAAACTCCTGCGAGCTCTCACCAAGAACTGGATTCCGAAGGCTACAGCTATCATTGAAGGAAACGACCTCACCACAATGTCACTTGAAGTACTCATGGGTAAGCTACTCACTCATGAACTGGATCTACAAGATTTTGAAGAGCCTGTACCAAAGGAGAAGACTATCGCCCTCAAGGCTCAGCACAGAAAAGCTGCTGAAAATGACTCAGACAGCAGTGGATCTGACGCTGAAGATCAAGCTCTCATAGCAAGGAAGTTCAAAAGATTCATGAGACATGAGAAGAGAGTCAAAGAGAACAACAGCAATAACTGGTACCAAGAAGATGCTGTCTGCTATGGCTGCAAGAAGAAGGGACATATGAAGAAGGACTGTCCCATCAACTCATCATCGAGCAAGAAGAACAACAGGTATGAAAAAGGCAACCTGAAGAGATCAACATCCCGGAAATATGCCAACACCAGCATATGGCATGAGAGCGAAGCTAGCGACTCAGAAGATGAACATTCAGAGGACGCTGCAAACATCTGCTTCATGGCAATCGATCAGGTACCTACCGAACCTGTAGAAACATATGATGACTTTACCTTTGAGCAATTAGGAGATGCCTTCAGTAACCTGATGCTTGACTACAGAAAACTGCGTAGTAAATATCAGACCGCTAAGAAGGTACTCAAAGAGTACAAAGGAGAAATAGGAAGACTTACCGACCTACTAGCTGAGGTTAGAACTAGTGCTAGTGAGTCTGGTGAGCTTTCCTCTATAAAGCTCTTATTACACGAGACTAAACAGTCATCCGAAGAGAAAGATAAGATTATAGACCAATTGAGAGAAGATCTTTCAAAAGAAAAGAAAAGTCTTCAATCTGCACAAATCAGAATGGAATCACTCACCTCTGATTATACTAAGTTATATGACACTTCCAAAAGGTTGGAAATTAGGTTAGGAAAATAGCCTGAGCCTGCTGCTTCCTATCCTAACACGTGTCACTTACCGAAAATTCGGAACATTCCCAAGCCAAACACTGTCAGACCAAACCATATAAAACCTTTACCCGAAAAGGTTAAGCCCAAACATGATCATAGGTATGCATTCTTCTATACTAGAAAACCTAAACCTACCAACCATGCACATCACTCTGCTTTCAACACTCAACATGCACAATGTCATTATTGTGGCCTCATTGGTCATATTTTATCTGCATGTAGAATGAGAAAGCTAGTTGATTTAAATGTTTATGCTTGGATACCTAAAGCTAACAATTCAGGACCCTACAAGAAATGGGTACCAAGAGTTTCATCTGCAAACTGTTTTGTAGGTGGAACACCCTTCACATGCTAGAAGCAAATGGATCCTCGACAGCGGTTGCTCACGGCATATGACCGGTGACGCTACCCTATTTGCAACACTGTCGAAGAAGAAGAAGGAAGGCTATGTTTCCTTCAGCAATAATTTAAAAGGGTATATTATTGGTATCGGTGATGTTGGTAAATCTCCCTATCCCGTGATTAAAGATGTCTGTCTGGTTACCGAGTTGAAACATAATCTGCTCAGCATAAGTCATCTAGCTGATCATGGTTATGGTATCAACTTTGGCAAAGACAAATGTACTATAGTTGATAGCTCAACTGGTAGTACTATCTTTGAAGGAATCAGGGAAGACAATATATATGTTTTCTATCTATTGGAAGAAGCTAACATTTCAGGTAGATGCTTAATAGCCAAAAGTGATGAGAGTCATTTATGGCATATGAGACTCGGTCATGCAAACATGGATACAATGTCAAGATTATCTACAAAGAAGTTAGTACGCGGTTTACCGGACATAACATTCAAGAAGGATTCGGTATGCAGCCAATGCGAAAAGAACAAGGCTACCAGATCCACATTCAAGTCTGTAAACGCAGTATGTACTACTAGACCCCTACAATTGCTACACATGGATTTATTCGGTCCTAGCAGAGTTGCTAGCCTCGGAGGTAAATTATATGCATTTGTAATTGTAGATGATTTTTCTAGATACACGTGGGTATATTTTCTGACACGCAAGAATGACGCATTATCCGAATTTGTCGCCTTTTGCAAGAAAGTACAGAATGAAAAAGGTTACATGATCACTCGTATTAGAAGCGATCATGGAGGCGAATTCGAGAATGCTGATTTCAAGTAATTTTGTGACACACACGGTTTTATACATGAGTTCTCCTGCCCTAGAACTCCACAACAAAATGGAGTTGTGGAACGTAAGAACAGAACTCTAACCGAAATGGCCAGAGTAATGTTAAATCAATTTAGCCTACCCAAATACTTCTGGGCTGAAGCTGTCAATACAGCTTGCTTTGTGCTCAATATAGTTCTAATTCGACCCAAATCGAAGAAGACTCCTTTTGAGTTATGGTTTGATAGAATTCCTTCAGTTTCATATTTTAAGATATTTGGCTGTAAGTGCTTTATTCTTAATACTAAAGACAATTTGGGAAAGTTTGACGAAAAGGCCGATGAAGGTATATTTTTAGGTTATGCGGCCAAGAGCAAAGGATACAGAGTCTTCAACAAACGTACCATAATCATCGAAGAGTCAATCAACGTCACTTTTGATAAAATGAACCAAATGACACTCGATGACAGTGATGAAGATCTGCCTACATCAAGCTCAACATCAGCTGAACCTGAACCAAGCTCTGCACTAGCTGAACCCCCTAGAGGAGATCCAGGAACCAGCTACCTACAGAGTCTACCGAAAAGGTTAAAATTCACAGCTGATCATCCACAAGATTTGGTAATTGGTGACATTACCAAAGGAGTAAGCACTCGATCATCCAGTAGAGATATTATTTCTAGTGTTGCATTTATTTCACAGCTAAAACCTAAATCTATTGATGAAGCATGTAGTGATAGTTTCTGGATAGATGTCATGCAAGAGGAATTGAACCAATTCGAACGGAATCAAGTTTGGAAACTTGTTCCCAAGCCTATTGATCATCCGGTCATTGGCACCCGTTGGGTATTCCGAAACAAACTTAATGAGGATGGTTTAGTAACTCGTAACAAGGCTCGACTCGTAGCTCAAGGATACAATCAAGAAGAGGGTATCGACTACGATGAGACTTATGCCCCAGTTGCGAGATTAGAATCCATTCGTATGTTATGTGCATTTGCATGTTTTCATGATTTCAAACTTTTTCAAATGGATGTAAAAAGTGCTTTTCTAAATGGATTTATAAAAGAAGAAGTTTTTGTAGCACAACCTCCGGGTTTCACGGATTTCAAAAATCCTGACCATGTTTTCAAGTTGAAGAAAGCCTTATACGGTTTGAAACAAGCCCCTCGTGCTTGGTATGATCGTCTAAGCTCTTTTCTACTTGACAACGGTTTTACAAAAGGAAAGGTTGACACTACACTTTTTATTAATCTTTTAATGGCAAGCTGCTTTTAATTCAAATTTATGTTGATGATATCATATTTGGATCCACTGATGAATCTCTTTGTCAAGAATCCTCTAAGTGTATGCAGAATGAGTTTGAGATGAGCATGATGGGAGAGCTGAAATTCTTTCTCGGATTGCAAATCAAACAAACCAACAATGGGATGTTCATTAATCAAGCCAAGTACACAAAAGATTTGCTAAAGAAGTTTGATCTGGACAATGTCAAACCTATTGGCACTCCGATGGCAACTTCAACAAAGCTTGATTCTGACGAACAAGGCAAGCCAATCGACACACGTAAGTATCGAGGTATGATTGGTAGTTTACTTTACTTAACTGCTAGTCGTCCAGATATAATGTTTAGTGTTTGCTTGTGTGCACGTTTTCAAGCTAACCCAAAGGAATCACATCTGACCGCAGTTAAGCGTATCTTCCGATACCTTAAAGGCACTTCTTCTGTCGGCTTGTGGTATCCCAAATCCAAATCCTTTGACCTTATTGGTTATTCGGATGCAGATTTTGCCGGATGCAAGGTTGATAGAAAAGTACTAGCGGTACATGTCATTTCTTAGGCAAGGCTCTAGTCTCTTGGTTTAGTAAAAAGCAAAATTTTGTAGCCTTATCAACAACAGAGGCTGAGTACATCGCCGCAGGACGTTGTTGTGCTCAGATTTTGTGGATGAAACAAACCTTAGAAGACTTTGATTTATTTTACACACATATTCCCATTTTCTGTGATAACACTAGCACCATTAATTTGACTAAGAATCCTGTATGTCACTCTCGTACTAAACATATCGAGATTCGGCATCATTTTCTTAGAGATCATCATCAAAATGGAGATATAAACCTTGTATACATAGATAATGTTAATCAATTAGCTGACATCTTCACTAAACCGCTAGCGGAAGATCGCTTCAATTATTTACGTCGAGAATTAGGAATTTTGGACGTCAATAATATTAATTGATTTTATTTTATGTTTTTATATCATTATGCAAAAACTGTGTTAGAGACAAGCTAATAAAGAGTCTGTCTGTCACCACAACTACGGTTGAAGCGAAGCGGTATTTAAGAGTTCCCCGGTGAACCTCCGCCAGCTGGAACAGTACTCCTACAGCTAATCTGAGACAGCTGCTGTGTAAAGATATTTAACTCATAAAATATTATTAATTATGTTATTTGAAAGCTAAAATAACTAATCTTTGAATTAAATATTTGAAACGAGTCAATAAAAAAGAAGTAGCAAAATCAACTTGAAAGAACCCTAGGCGAATTCGGCCAGAACTCTGACCGAATTCGGCCCGAGTTCGGTTGAGGGTATCTGCATATATATCCAGAACCCGAGAGCTCCTTCTCTTCCATTGCTTCCATATTTCCAAACAGCAGCTACAGCCGCCCGAAAACCCTCCAAACCCTAGGTATTCACCAACCCATTGCTCCCTATCTACTTGGTGAAATCCTTCCAAACTTTGGAATCGTGCGGAGATCATCCTTCTCTACAACATATCTAATCTTTGTGAGGTATAACTCTCTTCTTCTCCACTTTCAAATTTGTGCTTATTTATTTCAATGGCACCTAGATTTAATCCGTCTAAGAGGAAGAAGACTACTCCTAGTGAGGAAGGGTCCTCTTCGAATCCTCACACGGATTCTTTGTTTTCGCCAGTCCAAAAGAGCGACGGTGCTTTCGATGGGTTTTTCTTTCAAACCCTCGATCAAGCTTTATTATGGTACGGTGACTTTTCCACCCGATCCATATGCAGCGGCGCTCCGGTTAAATGGACGATTTTTCCTGACCATCGTCACTTATTTAAGGCATTAGGGTTATATTTGCTTGTTAAACTGTGCTTCCCAATTGCTACTAATGCCATTAGATTGTTCTATTGCAATCTCGTAGTTAACACTTTTGACGTGAGCACACGTGTTGGAGGCATAGATATTGAGTTCAATGATGTCCTCCTAGCGGAGATTCTTGGGATTCCCAATGAAGGTGAACCGCTAGTTGATATCACGGAATTCGAGTTCCCCGAAGGCACTACACTCACGAGTTTCAAAACGGAACTTTGTGCACCTGACAGAGTACGTTCTGGAAAGTTTAAGGCTAACAACCTTAACTTGTTCAACTACGAATTGCATCGCATCATCTACTCTACTCTACTTCCCAAATCCACTTCCAAGGATGATGTGACTTCGCTTGAGCTGTCCGCTATGTATCATCTTATCAAGGGGATTCCTTTTTCCGCCCCCAAGACTATTATTCAGATGATGGGACGTTGTCGTACAAGAGATCGAAATCTCTCTTACGCGATGATTCTCCCTCGTATCTTTCAGCGCTTCGACATCGATCTATCGACTTGTACTCAGGACTCTGAGCCCAAGTTACTCCAGCTTTCTCGTCGCAGCCGGACTGCTTCAGCTCCACCTCCTGCTCCTCCTACTGCACCATCTCCACCACATCAGCCGTATGCCATGACTTTTGAGGGCATACATCAGCACCTATCTGCTTTGCACGTCTCGATGACGGACATGGCTCGCGAGCGAGAGTTCCGCGATGTCACCCGTTACCAGGCGATGGCAAACTCCTTGGCCGATCTGTGTTTCGCACAGACTGGTCACTCTGCCGCTTCCATCCCTCGAGATCCAGCTTTTTTGGGTTACCGCTGTGAGGATGAGGCTGTCCATGCCTACTTCCAGCCCGGTAACGCCTATGATTGGTATCGTGCTCCTCGAGATTATGTTGGCGAGTTCTATGCTGGCGCCCCTACTCATCCTTCTGGTGCTGGTACTTCCGGTCATGCTGGCCGTGCTGCTGATGATTTTGATGAGGATAGTGATGATGAGATCTGATCTGATTACTAGTGACATTCTACTGTATACTTGGAAATGCTCCGACATTCCAAGTTTTTATCTTTTTGATTAGTACTTTGTAGTTTGCTATCAGTATTTCTTTTATCTTCATGGATATGTTTTTGATGTTTCATTTATGACATCTCAGTTTATTTCAGCATTTTGTTTAGCACTATCTCTTTTTACTGCTTCTTCATTACAAACTGCCTGTGAAATAGCATGCCTGAGATTTCTTTTTTGATACAAATACATGCCTGTGATGATAATTTGTAGCAACTTTACATGCCTGTGATAATAATCTCTAAATTCTTATACCATTTCTTTTATTTTCTCGCTATTTGTTACTTATGCATTCATTGCGGGGGAGTCTTCTGCATTTAATGCGGGGGAGTCTTTCTTTGTGCAATTATTTTGCTAAATGACAAAGGGGGAGAAAATTAAAAATGATCTAACATTTTTTTGAGTTATACAGGTTATGAACAATTTCTACTTTTTGATATTTTTTGCACACGCTTGAACTAGCTTCATGTTATATCATTCATAGTTTGTCAATTATCAAAATGGGGGAGATTGTTGGCCCATTGGTCATATGGTCAACCTGATTTTAATAATTGATCAAAACTCTGTCTGGATATACAAAGCTTGTTGGGACATCTCAGCTCCTTGGACATAAGCAAGATTGGATATTCACTTCGTTCAAGACTGAAGATCTGTTTGCCTACTTGAGTCTGTATTTCCTATGCAATGTAATTTTTATTTTATTTGAGTCTAGGAATACGTTGTACACCGAGTCGTACTGGCAAATAGGCTATTCCCAAAACAGTTCAAAATGTTTTTTAAAATGACCTATCAAATTGTTTACAAAAAGGTTTTCAAAAAGGTTTTCAAAAATCACCAAAACCTACTTTAAAAACCCTAACCTAACCCTGACAGAACTCGGCCAGAGTTCGGCCAGAGTTCGGCCAGAGTTCGGTTGGTGGCCGTTTTGATTTTGAATTCTCTGGAACTTGGTCCTCCTGCAGTTACGGATTTGACCGAGATTTGCTCATCGAGTTCTGCCCGAATTCTGCCTGAATTCTGACAGAGTTCTTCCTTTGGAAATCCTATAAATAGAGAAGTATGTCGATCATTTCAATTCACTCATTCACTTTCAATCTTCTCTCTATCTAAAAAGCTTTCTGCCTTCCAAAGAGTTTTCTAGAGCTTTCATTTTCAGATCTCAAGCCAGTTACAATCCTCTAGTCGATTTGCCAGTGCGGTACGGTCTAGAAGTTTCTGAGAGATTGTAATCAGAAGGCTTGATTGAAGAATACCTCTTCACATTTGAAGTTGGACGAGTTCTTCGTATCAAAGCTCGCGTTGTAGAAGTTGCAAGGACTTCGTAAGAAAACTTGCGGTTTTTCCTATAGTGGATTCAAACTGGTAGCAAGAGTTCTACCGACTGGATTAGTCCTCAACAGAGGGATACCAGTATACTTCGCTGTCTTTGCGTTTGCTTTCTGAACTCTGCCTTTACTTTATTTTCATCTGTGATTATATACTGTGATTGTGTTGCTAACTTTTTAATTAGCATTATTCCGCTGCCAACTCTATTCACCCCCCTCTAGAGTATTACGCTTTACTATATCGTTCCTACAATTGGTATCAGAGCGGGTGTTACAGGTAAAGCAAGGTAAAAGTGCTATTATTTATTCATTATTTATTAGATCACAGCACATCACATGGCTACTATGAAATTCACAAGTGAAGGTCAGGCCACAAACAGACCTCCTCTGTTTGATGGTACTAACTACACTTATTGGAAAACACGGATGAGTTTCTTCTTAAAGTCTCTTGATTTTGACTTATGGGCTATTGTTCTTGATGGCTATCAGAAGCCACCTCGTATAAATGTCGAGGGTATTTTAGTTGAAAAACCCCAAAACAGTTATACAGAGGAAGAAAAGAAAAAGGCCAGTCTTGACGCACGTGCCATTAATGCTCTTTTTTGTGCCTTAGACAGAACAGAATTTAACAGGGTATCTACATGCACAACGGCAAATGGTGTATGGAAGCTTCTCGAAGTTACACATGAAGGCACGACTCAAGTCAAGGAGTCAAAAGTCAGCAGACTTACTCAAGAGTACGAGGCGTTCAAAATGAAGCCAAATGAAACAGTCACACAAATGTTCGAGAGGTTCTTGGATATTGTAAACCCTTTGTCCTCCTTAGGCAAAGAATACAATAACCACGAAAAGATTCGCAAACTCCTGCGAGCTTTCACCAAGAACTGGATTCCGAAGGCTACAGCTATCATTGAAGGAAACGACCTCACCACAATGTCACTTGAAGTACTCATGGGAAAGCTACTCACTCATGAACTGGATCTACAAGATTTTGAAGAGCCTGCACCAAAGGAGAAGACTATCGCCCTCAAGGCTCAGCACAGAAAAGCTGCTGAAGATGACTCAGACAGCAGTGGATCTGACGCTGAAGATCAAGCTCTCCTAGCAAGGAAGTTCAAAAGATTCATGAGACATGAGAAGAGAGTCAAAGAGAACAACAGCAATAACTGGTACCAAGAAGATGCTGTCTGCTATGGCTGCAAGAAGAAGGGACATATAAAGAAGGACTGTCCCATCAACTCATCATCGAGCAAGAAGAACAACAGGTATGAAAAAGGCAACCTGAAGAGATCAACATCCCGAAAATATGCCAACACCAGCATATGGCTTGAGAGCGAAGCTAGCGACTCAGAAGATGAACATTCAGAGGACGCTGCAAACATCTGCTTCATGGCAATCGATCAGGTACCTACTGAACCTGTAGAAACATATGATGACTTTACCTTTGAGCAATTAGGAGATGCCTTCAGTGACCTGATGCTTGACTACAGGAAACTGCGTAGTAAATATCAGACCGCTAAGAAGGTACTCAAAGAGTACAAAGGAGAAATAGGAAGACTTACCGACCTACTAGCTGAGGTTAGAACTAGTGTTAGTGAGTCTGGTGAGCTTTCCTCTATAAAGCTCTTATTACACGAGACTAAACAGTCATCCAAAGAGAAAGATAAGATTATAGACCAATTGAGAGAAGATCTTTCAAAAAAAAAGAAAAGTCTTCAATCTGCACAAATCAGAATGGAATCACTCACCTCTGATTATACTAAGTTATATGACACTTCCAAAAGGTTGGAAATTAGGTTAGGAAAACAGCCTGAGCCTGCTGCTTCCTATCCTAACACGTGTCACTTATCGAAAATTCGGAACATTCCCAAGCCAAACACTGTCAGACCAAACCATATAAAACCTTTACCCCAAAAGGTTAAGCCCAAACATGATCATAGGTATGCATTCTTCTATACTAGAAAACCTAAACCTACCAACCATGCACATCACTCTGCTTTCAACACTCAACATGCACAATGTCATTATTGTGGCCTCATTGGTCATATTTCATCTGCATGTAGAATGAGAAAGCTAGTTGATTTAAATGTTTATGCTTGGATACCTAAAGCTAACAATTCAGGACCCTACAAGAAATGGGTACCAAGAGTTTCATCTGCAAACTGTTTTGTAGGTGGAACACCCTTCACATGCTAGAAGCAAATGGATCCTCGACAGCGGTTGCTCACGGCATATGACCGGTGACGCTACCCTATTTGCAACACTGTCAAAGAAGAAGAAGGAAGGCTATGTTTCCTTCGGCAATAATTTAAAAGGGTATATTATTGGTATCGGTGATGTTGGTAAATCTCCCTATCCCGTGATTAAAGATGTCTGTCTGGTTATCGAGTTGAAACATAATCTGCTCAGCATAAGTCATCTAGCTGATCATGGTTATGGTATCAACTTTGGCAAAGACAAGTGTACTATAGTTGATAGCTCAACTGGTAGTACTATCTTTGAAGGAATCAGGGAAGACAATATATATGTTTTCTATCTATTGGAAGAAGCTAACATTTCAGGTAGATGCTTAATAGCCAAAAGTGATGAGAGTCATTTATGGCATATGAGATTCGGTCATGCAAACATGGATACAATTTCAAGATTATCCACAAAGAAGTTAGTACGCGGTTTACCGGACATAACATTCAAGAAGGATTCGGTATGCAGCCAATGCGAAAAGAACAAGGCTACCAGATCCACATTCAAGTCTGTAAACGCAGTATGTACTACTAGACCCCTACAATTGCTACACATGGATTTATTCGGTCCTAGCAGAGTTGCTAGCCTCGGAGGTAAATTATATGCATTTGTAATTGTAGATGATTTTTCTAGATACACGTGGGTATATTTCCTGACACGCAAGAATGACGCATTATCCGAATTTGTCGCCTTTTGCAAGAAAGTACAGAATGAAAAAGGTTACATGATCACTCGTATTAGAAGCGATCATGGAGGCGAATTCGAGAATGCTGATTTCGAGCAATTTTGTGACACACACGGTTTTATACATGAGTTCTCCTGCCCTAGAACTCCACAACAAAATGGAGTTGTGGAACGTAAGAACAGAACTCTAACCGAAATGGCCAGAGTAATGTTAAATCAATTTAGCCTACCCAAATACTTCTGGGCTGAAGCTGTCAATACAGCTTACTTTGTGCTCAATAGAGTTCTAATTCGACCCAAATCGAAGAAGACTCCTTTTGAGTTATGGTTTGATAGAATTCCTTCAGTTTCATATTTTAAGATATTTGGCTGTAAGTGCTTTATTCTTAATACTAAAGACAATTTGGGAAAGTTTGACGAAAAGGCCGATGAAGGTATATTTTTAGGTTATGCGGCCAAGAGCAAAGGATACAGAGTCTTCAACAAACGTACCATGATCATCGAAGAGTCAATCAACGTCACTTTTGATAAAATGAACCAAATGACACTCGATGACAGTGATGAAGATCTGCCTACATCAAGCTCAACATCAGCTGAACCTGAACCAAGCTCTGCACTAGCTGAACCCCCTAGAGGAGATCCAGGAACCAGCTACCTACAGAGTCTACCGAAAAGGTTAAAATTCACAGCTGATCATCCACAAGATTTGGTAATTGGTGACATTACCAAAGGAGTAAGCACTCGATCATCCAGTAGAGATATTATTTCTAGTGTTGCATTTATTTCACAGCTAGAACCTAAATCTATTGATGAAGCATGTAGTGATAGTTTCTGGATAGATGCCATGCAAGAGGAATTGAACCAATTCGAACGGAATCAAGTTTGGGAACTTGTTCCCAAGCCTATTGATCATCCGGTCATTGGCACCCGTTGGGTATTCCGAAACAAACTGAATGAGGATGGTTTAGTAACTCGTAACAAGGCTCGACTCGTAGCTCAAGGATACAATCAAGAAGAGGGTATCGACTACGATGAGACTTATGCCCCAGTTGCGAGATTAGAATCCATTCGTATGTTATGTGCATTTGCATGTTTTCATGATTTCAAACTTTTTCAAATGGATGTAAAAAGTGTTTTTCTAAATGGATTTATAAAAGAAGAAGTTTTTGTAGCACAACCTCCGGGTTTCACGGATTTCAAAAATCCTGACCATGTTTTCAAGTTGAAGAAAGCCTTATACGGTTTGAAACAAGCCCCTCGTGCTTGGTATGATCGTCTAAGCTCTTTTCTACTTGATAACGGTTTTACAAAAGGAAAGGTTGACACTACACTTTTTATTAAATCTTTTAATGGCAAGCTGCTTTTAATTCAAATTTATGTTGATGATATCATATTTGGATCCACTGATGAATCTCTTTGTCAAGAATTCTCTAAGTGTATGCAGAATGAGTTTGAGATGAGCATGATGGGAGAGCTGAAATTCTTTCTCGGATTGCAAATCAAACAAACCAACAATGGGACGTTCATTAATCAAGCCAAGTACACAAAAGATTTGCTAAAGAAGTTTGATCTGGACAATGTCAAACCTATTGGCACTCCGATGGCAACTTCAACAAAGCTTGATTCTGACGAACAAGGCAAGCCAGTCGACACACGTAAGTATCGAGGTATGATTGGTAGTTTACTTTACTTAACTGCTAGTCGTCCAGATATAATGTTTAGTGTTTGCTTGTGTGCACGTTTTCAAGCTAACCCAAAGGAATCACATCTGACCGCAGTTAAGCGTATCTTCCGATACCTTAAAGGCACTTCTTCTGTCGGCTTGTGGTATCCCAAATCCAAATCCTTTGACCTTATTGGTTATTCGGATGCAGATTTTGCCGGATGCAAGGTTGATAGAAAAAGTACTAGCGGTACATGTCATTTCTTAGGCAAGGCTCTAGTCTCTTGGTTTAGTAAAAAGCAAAATTCTGTAGCCTTATCAACAACAGAGGCTGAGTACATCGCCGCAGGACGTTGTTGTGCTCAGATTTTATGGATGAAACAAACCTTAGAAGACTTTGATTTATTTTACACACATATTCCCATTTTCTGTGATAACACTAGCACCATTAATTTGACTAAGAATCCTGTATGTCACTCTCGTACTAAACATATCGAGATTCGGCATCATTTTCTTAGAGATCATCATCAAAATGGAGATATAAACCTTGTATACATAGATACTGATAATCAATTAGCTGACATCTTCACTAAACCTCTAGCGGAAGATCGCTTCAATTATTTACGTCGAGAATTAGGAATTTTGGACGTCAATAATATTAATTGATTTTATTTTATGTTTTTATATCATTATGCAAAAACTGTGTTAGAGACAAGCTAATAAAGAGTCTGTCTGTCACCACAACTACGGTTGAAGCGAAGCGGTATTTAAGAGTTCCCCGGTGAACCTCCGCCAGCTGGGACAGTACTCCTACAGCTAATCTGAGACAGCTGCTGTATAAAGATATTTAACTCATAAAATATTATTAATTATGTTATTTGAAAGCTAAAATAACTAATCTTTGAATTAAATATTTGAAACGAGTCAATAAAAAAGAAGTAGCAAAATCAACTTGAAAGAACCCTAGGCGAATTCGGCCAGAACTCTGACCGAATTCGGCCCGAGTTCGGTTGAGGGTATCTGCATATATATCCAGAACCCGAGAGCTCCTTCTCTTCCATTGCTTCCATATTTCCAAACAGCAGCTACAGCCGCCCGAAAATCCTCTAAACCTTAGGTATTCACCAACCCATTGCTCCCTATCTACTTGGTGAAATCCTTCCAAACTTTGGAATCGTGCGGAGATCATCCTTCTCTACAACATATCTAACCTTTGTGAGATATAACTCTCTTCTTCTCCACTTTCAAATTTGTGCTTATTTATTTCAATGGCACCTAGATTTAATCCGTCTAAGAGGAAGAAGACTACTCCTAGTGAGGAAGGGTCCTCTTCGAATCCTCACATGGATTCTTTGTTTTCGCCAGTCCAAAAGAGCGACGGTGCTTTCGATGGGTTTTTCTTTCAAACCCTCGATTAAGCTTTATTATGGTACGGTGACTTTTCCACCCGATCCATATGCAACGGCGCTCCGGTTAAATGGACGATTTTTCCTGACCATCGTCACTTATTTGAGGCATTAGGGTTACATTTGCTTGTTAAACTGTGCTTCCCAATTGCTACTAATGCCATTAGATTGTTCTATTGCAATCTCGTAGTTAACACTTTTGACGTGAGCACACGTGTTGGAGGCATAGATATTGAGTTCAATGATGTCCTCCTAGCGGAGATTCTTGGGATTCCCAATGAAGGTGAACCGCTAGTTGATATAACGGAATTCGAGTTCCCCGAAGGCACTACACTCACGAGTTTCAAAACGGAACTTTGTGCACCTGACAGAGTACGTTCTGGAAAGTTTAAGGCTAACAACCTTAACTTGTTCAACTACGAATTGCATCGCATCATCTACTCTACTCTACTTCCCAAATCCACTTCCAAGGATGATGTGACTTCGCTTGAGCTGTCCGCTATGTATCATCTTATCAAGGGGATTCCTTTTTCCGTCCCCAAGACTATTATTCAGATGATGGGACGTTGTCGTGCAAGAGATCGAAATCTCTCTTACGCGATGATTCTCCCTCGTATCTTTCAGCGCTTCGACATCGATCTATCGACTTGTACTCAGGACTCTGAGCCCAAGTTACTCCAGCTTTCTCGTCGCAGCCGGACTGCTTCAGCTCCACCTCCTGCTCCTCCTACTGCACCATCTCCACCACATCAGCCGTATGCCATGACTTTTGAGGGCATACATCAGCACCTATCTGCTTTGCACGTCTCGATGACGGACATGGCTCGCGAGCGAGAGTTCCGCGATGTCACCCGTTACCAGGCGATGGCAAACTCCTTGGCCGATCTGCGTTTCGCACAGACTGGTCCCTCTGCCGCTTCCATCCCTCGAGATCCAGCTTTTTCGGGTTACCGCTGTGAGGATGAGGCTGTCCATGCCTACTTCCATCCCGGTAACGCCTATGATTGGTATCGTGCTCCTCGAGATTATGTTGGCGAGTTCTATGCTGGCACCCCTACTCATCCTTCTGGTGCTGGTGCTTTCGGTCATGCTGGCCGTGCTGCTGATGATTTTGATGAGGATAGTGATGATGAGATCTGATCTGATTACTAGTGACATTCTACTGTATACTTGGAAATGCTCCGACATTCCAAGTTTTTATCTTTTTGATTAGTACTTTGTAGTTTGCTATCAGTATTTCTTTTATCTTCATGGACATATTTTTGATGTTTCATTTATGACATCTCAGTTTATTTCAGCATTTTGTTTAGCACTATCTCTTTTTACTGCTTCTTCATTACAAACTGCCTGTGAAATAGCATGCCTGAGATTTCTTTTTTGATGCAAATACATGCCTGTGATGATAATTTGTAGCAACTTTACATGCCTGTGATAATAATCTCTAAATTCTTATACCATTTCTTTTATTTTCTCGCTATTTGTTACTTATGCATTCATTGCGGGGGAGTCTTCTGCATTTAATGCGGGGGAGTCTTTCTTTGTGCAATTATTTTGCTAAGTGACAAAGGGGGAGAAAATTAAAAATGATCTAACATTTTTTTGAGTTATACAGGTTATGAACAATTTCTACTTTTTGATATTTTTTGCACACGCTTGAACTAGCTTCATGTTATATCATTCATAGTTTGTCAATTATCAAAATGGGGGAGATTGTTGGCCCATTGGTCATATGGTCAACCTGATTTTAATAATTGATCAAAACTCTGTCTGGATATACAAAGCTTGTTGGGACATCTCAGCTCCTTGGACATAAGCAAGATTGGATATTCACTTCGTTCAAGACTGAAGATCTGTTTGCCTACTTGAGTCTGTATTTCCTATGCAATGTAATTTTCATTTTATTTGAGTCTAGGAATACGTTGTACACCGAGTCGTACTGGCAAATAGGCTATTCCCAAAACAGTTCAAAATGTTTTTTAAAATGACCTATCAAATTGTTTACAAAAAGGTTTACAAAAAGGTTTTCAAAAATCACCAAAACCTACTTTAAAAACCTAACCTAACCCTGACAGAACTCGACCAGAGTTCGGCCAGAGTTCGGCCAGCGTTCGGTTGGTGGCCGTTTTGATTTTGAATTCTCTGGAACTTGGTCCTCCTGCAGTTGCAGATTTGACCGAGATTTGCTCATCGAGTTCTGCCCGAATTCTGTCCGAATTCTGACAGAGTTCTCCCTTTGGAAATCCTATAAATAGAGAAGTATTTCGATCATTTCAATTCACTCATTCACTTTCAATCTTCTCTCTATCTAAAAAGCTTTCTGCCTTCCAAAGAGTTTTCTAGAGCTTTCATTTTCAGATCCCAAGCCAGTTACAATCCTCTAGTCGATTTGCCAGTGCGGTACGGTCTAGAAGTTTCTGAGAGATTGTAATCAGAAGGCTTGATTGAAGAATACCTCTTCACATTTGAAGTTGGACGAGTTCTTCGTATCAAAGCTCGCGTTGTAGAAGTTGCAAGGACTTCGTAAGAAAACTTGCGGTTTTTCCTATAGTGGATTCAAACTGGTAGCAAGAGTTCTACCGACTGGATTAGTCCTCAATAGAGGGATACCAGTATACATCGCTGTCTTTGCGTTTGCTTTCTGAACTCTGCCTTTACTTTATTTTCATCTGTGATTATATACTGTGATTGTGTTGCTAACTTTTTAATTAGCATTATTCCGCTGCCAACTCTATTCACCCCCCCTCTAGAGTATTACGCTTTACTATATCGTTCCTACAATAATGACTTGCGCGAACCAACTGTCAGCATTAATTACATGCTGACAAAATCTTCTCGAGTGCCGAGTTGTACGGGGTTCGAATGAATTTTTCCTTAATATCCGTGCTGTCAGTTGTCAGGTAATGATGATGCCGTTACAGCTTCTCGAAGAAGTATGCCACGTGGCGCTCGCACAGCCTGTCTCCTGCGTAACCTGATATTGGCGCAACCTAATGATGTGCAACTAGATGGTCTAGCGCAACATAATGATTAGGCGCCACCTGATAATTGCATACTTTAATGAGTGGCACAGCTTGATTTTTAGCCTCTACAAGACCCCCTTCAAAGTTTTCAAAACTTGAAAATACTTCAAAGTTTTGAAATACTTTGAATCATGCTAGTTTTGTCTGGATTGTGCCAGTCAACTCGAGCCCGATTCTTCAGCACATATTGTGTAACTATTTGGGCTATAAATAGTCATACCCTTTTGGAGTTTTTTTCATTCTTCACGTCATTTGGGATTGCTCGAGAGAAATCCTATCTTCTTCTCCTTCTTTTCGATCTTTGAGAGCTTCGATCGACAGTAATGGCACCCAAGCACTCCGCTGCTGGGAAAGGAAAGACTGTGGTCGAGCCATCCACGCGAGCTCCACCCTCGTCACGCCGGAAGATAGCCAACCCGACCATGGAAGGTAAGCACTTGATCATAGACCCGATCATCGACTACCCTATTTAGGATTTGGTCGGCTCCTGACATCGTGCTCCCACTCTTTTTATAGTGGGGCGCAACACATAACTTGTGCCTCCCTTTTTAGGGTTTGGTTGCTGTTGATCCTTGTTGCACGATACTTCAAAAATTTGTGCTATATCTTGGGTGCAATTTTGACGCATTGCGCAACAAGATGTGACACAACATGATAGTTGCATAACCTGATAGCTGCGCAAGCTGAGTGCGCCGCTATATGAGTGTCGCGTAACCTGACTGAACAGAGCATTAAATACTCAGTTCATTCCCAACGATGAACCTATTTAAGGTGCGCTCTTTCTCGAAACATCTTTTTCTTCTCTCCCTCGTTAAGTGTTATGCGCCCATTTACTGGGAAAATGAAGAGTCGACGGGAGCCAACCTTCACTGTATATATAGGCATGAGGTTGCAATCCTTATTCCTCATTCATTCTCATGGCACCCAAAGAGAGCATGAAAAAGAAGGCGAACCTTACTGTCGATGGCGAGGCTTCTGAAGAGAAGTTGAATTCTGCGCCTATGGCATATCTACTGGAAGCCGACCCGTCCCTGAGTGCGGAGAACTTCCTAAACTGCTTTAGCCTGACCCCAGCAGTTTTCGCTCGTTCCCAAGGTGGGCCATCATCTTACGAAGACCGTGGCGTACTGTAACATAGGGAAGGATTCCTCCGTCTGATGTATCGCTCGGAGATCCACAATATAGAGGAGTTGAGCACTGCTTTGCATCAGGCTGATAGTGGGAAGAAGAAATGACATGACATGAGATCGTCTTTTTTACATAATGGCTATAGCGCCTTGTAGTGTCTGTCTCTTTTTTTTTCATTATGAAATGAAAAAAGTTTGACTTTATAGATCCTGGCACATATGAACTTTTGTCGCGTAACTATGTTGACACGTCTCGATTTTGGGCGTATGTGAGCTTTGTTGTGTAACTGTCTTAATATATCCCGCACTTTCTCGGTTCTGACAACATCAACTTCCGAACAACACGTGGTGTTTCTTTCTGAAATATACATGTATGGACGTGTATAACATTTCAGCTTCAATTGCATATAAATAGTTGTGAGAAGAAAAAAACATTTACTGTATTCTCCTCTTAATTCTTTCTGATATTTGCAGGGGACCAACTGACGATAATTCCCAGAACCGGTATCGGTTATCTTGGATGCTATGAAGTTGAATCACTTTGACACACACATCAGAGAGCTCAGAACTCTTCATGCTAAAAAGGGCTTCCTCGAGATGGTAGGAAGGGCCTTTATACATGAGAGTTGGACGGTGAAGACACAGAATTAGGAATCGTATCACAAGGGTGATCTCATTCCTACTTCTCACGAAGGGTCGTCTTTTCTCCACCATTGTATTGACAGCAAATTTTTTCGAGCTGCTGCACTCTGTCGTTCTTCTCTCATCTTTCTGAGAGAGAAGACCAGAGTTGATTCCGTTACCTGGCTCGCTGCTTCAGGTTGAGTCGACAAGGAACTGGCACTAACAAGAAGATCCAAAGATGTCATAGACCTCCATTTGTTATATTTAGAATGAAAATCTGAAATGTAATAGATTTCCATTAAGATGTATCTATATTTTTTTTTAAAGAAGTAATAAAGAATAATTTTTTTCTCCTTTATGACTTGATTTGATGTGATGATATAGAGAATAGAATCCAAAGGTAATGTGGACGTGAATTCATTTTTCTATTAATAATCTTCAAGTCAGCTAGGACTCAAAGACAAGATATCATGTCTATGATAATACGAATTTATCATAAAGAAAAGATACCTTTTAAAACAGTTGGGTTTCAAAAGACAGAATTGATGATTTGGATGGACTCCATGGGGGATTTTGAGTATTTATTATCTGTAGCTTTATTTACGAGAAAGTAAAGTAAATAAACAATAATAAATGTAGGCTTTAAAAAGATTAATGAGTGAATAAGTATGCATTTTCGAGGAAAGGTCGCTTCGGTTCTCGAGACAGAGAATAAATGAAGACCTCTTTACGAGATGAAAGGAGATGAATGAACGAACATGCCTTTTCGAGGAAAGGTTGTTTCGATTCCTGAGACATAATGTTTGGCCTTTCTGTCAATAAATAGTGTGGAACTTTTCTGAGAATATTATTCACCCCTTTCCTTTCATTTGTAAATGTCTTCAGAAGATATGCCTAAGGAGGCGGAAGTCATCCCGAAGATCAAAGTCGCCCTCGATACTCCTTCCGACGAGCCTCTGCCGCCTACTCAGCCAGAAGTAGAAGAAAGCTCGACTGTTACTGGACGAAAGCAGGACATTCTCGCCAAACTGGTGGAGCCTGGGAGTACTGCCGAGAAAGAAGCTCTGCGGAAAGCTGCATGTGAATTATTGTCGTCGTTAAACAATAATGTATTCAAGCTCCTTGCAAAATTTGTCTTCGATCAGGAGGGCTCTGATCCTCGTTGATTTTATGTATTTCCTTTTGTTTGAACTATGCAATAAAAGGATTTTTATTTACATTCTGATTCTCTGTGTTGATATCACTTTGTCTTCAAACATGATATTTCTTGAGAAATTTGTCATTAACGGGCATCATGGCGACTCGACCATCCATACCAGTCAATTGATAAGCTCTGTTGGAGAAAACTTTACAACGTAGGGTCCTTTCTACTTCGCTTCGAATTTGCCTTTGCCCATGTGCGTCATAGTCATAGGACGTCTGACGGTTAAAACTAGTTCTCCTTTCTAAAATGTTCGAACTTTGACTTTACGGTTGAAGGCTTTTGATAGACGAGCTTGGTATAACTCAATATGTTGTCGAGCTAGGAGCCGTTTCTCGTCAAGCGCTTCAAGCTCCTGAAGTCTCAGACGATTATTGTTTTCAGTTGTGAGTTTATTGGTAATGGCAATCCTTAGGGAAGAGATCTGGATTTCCAATGGTAAGACAGCCTCGTATCCATATACCAAAGAGAAAGATGTGCAGCCTGTAGGAGTACGTACAGTAGTACGGTAAGCCTACAGACATTCTCCAAGCTTTTTACTCCAGTTCTGTTTGTTGGTAGAAACAAACTTCTTGAGGATTTTGATGATGGTCTTGTTAAATGCTTCTGCCAACCCGTTAGCTGTAGGATTGTAAGCTGTAGAAGCAATATTATCGATCATGTTGTCATCGCAGAATCGAGTGAATTTCTGACTGATGAACTGTGGCCCATTATCATGAATGATTCGCAGAGGAACACCAAATATGTAGATCACATGATGCTTAATAAAATTGATAACACTGCTTGTCTTGACCTCAGCTAGAGGTATAGCTTCAGCCCACTTTGAGAAATAATCAGTTACGGCTAATATGAACCGATGTCCTCGAGACGAGGGAGGGTTAATAGGACCAATGATATACATGCCCCAAGCTTCAAAGGGCCATGATGCTGCCGTCGGGTGAAGAAATTCTGATGGTTGATGGACGAAGTCAGCATGGATTTGACATACTTGGCACTTTCTTGCATACTCGATTGCATCAGATATCATTGAGGGCCAATAGTAGCCCCTACGGTGAATACGATCCTGTAGTGTAGGACCAGGCTGATGTGCGCCACAAGTACCGTCATGAGCTTCATGAAGTATTTGTTTTGCTTCCTCTCATGCGAGACAGCGTAGGAGTAAGCCGTCAAATGTTCGTCGGTAGAGTGTCTTTGTAGCATGATTATAATAGAATCTGAGTGACCGCTGACAAATTATTGTAGCCTCCTTAGGATCTTCGGGTAAGATATCATGGACTACGAAGTCTATGAAAGGAGTCCTCCAATCTTCACTGATAGTAAAAATTTCAACCGAATTGTTGAATTCTATGTTTGAGTTGTTGACTTCAATATTTGAGTTATTCTCGATACAAAATAACTCTCTATTAGTGATGACGACCATTCGTTGCCTTCTTACCGGAATTGCTAACACTGCTGCAAGATTAGCGAGTGCATCAGCCTCTGTATTACACGCTCGGCGTACATGCTCGATGAAGAAGCCTTTGAATAAAGTAGCCATCCTGGATGCACCATCAAAGAATAGACGCCATGTAAGAATTTCTTCTGAAATTATGTTGGACTCCAAAGTTTCGTCTGAAATCTTGTCGTAGAGTTTAGACGTTTCGGGAACTGGATGAGCTGGCAGAAAGTCAGCAAGGGCTTAACCTTTAATAGACTTTTGAGGAACATAAACCATATCATATTGTGCTAACAATATGGCCCATGTTGCAAGCCTAGAATTGAGTGTACTGGGCTTCTTCATCAGTACCCGGAGAGGGTTAACTCTAGAAATAACATGAATAGTTTGGCCAGTGATATAATGCCTCGTCTTTTGAACAATAAACATCAAAGCTAGACATTCTTTTTCCACTGGGGTGTATCGAATCATTGTACGGCTAAGATAATAGATAGCCTGTTCATGACCTTCCTTATTCTTCTGAGCTAATAAAGCACCTAGGGAATAGTCCATTGCTCGAACATACATCAAGAAGGGTATTCATGAGACTGGAGGCACTAGAACTGGAGGGTTCATCAAGTACTGCTTTATGTCTTCAAATGCTTGCTGACATTCTTCATTCCAAATAAAAGACACACATTTCTTCATGAGTTGAGTCAACGGTCTACAGCGTCCAGAGAGATTTGAGATGAACCTCCTGATATACGCAAGCCGTCCCTGGAATCCTCGTAGCTCTTTTAGGTTGCGTGGAGGATGCATCTCTTGAATGGCTTTGATTTTCTCAGGGTCAACGTGTATACCTTTAGAGGTAATAACGAATACAAGAAATTTGCCACTAGAGACTCCCAGAAATGACTTGGTAGGATTTATCTTGAGTTGATGCTGGTGCATTAGATTGAAAATAGTTCTCAAGTCTTGAATATGGTCTTTCTTTAGACGACTTTTGACAGCAATATCGTCAAAATAGCATTCAACAGTCTTTCGTAAATAATTACGAAAGATAGTACTCATGGTCCGCTGATAAGTTGCACTAGCATTCTTAAGACCAAATGGCATGATAGTGTAGCAATAGACTCTAAGAGGAGTGCGAAAAGATGTATGTTTCTCATCTTCCGAATGTATCTTGATTGATTATATCCTGAAAATCCATCCATAAAAGATATACGTTCAAATTCGCAAGTGTTATCGATCATGGCATCAGTGTTCGGAAGAGAAAATTCGTTTTTGGGACAAGTTTCATTAAGGTCTCTGAAGTCAATGCAGACTCGGACCTTTCCTATTTTCTTCAAAATTGGGACAACATTCGCTACCCAGTCCGGATGTTGTTCTTCTCTGATGAAGACACAGGCAATGAGCTTCTTGATTTCAGCTTCTATGGCGTCCATCATGTCAGGTCGAATTCGACGCTGTTGTTGCTTGACTGGCTTCACATTCGACAGAATATTGAGCTTGTGGGTAGCAATCTGAGGATCCAATCCCGGCATGTCTTCATAGCTCCAAGCGAATACATTGATGTATTCCCTAATAAGTTGGATCAGTTCTTGCTTATCTGCTTCAAGGAGGCTTTTGCTGACAAATATTGGTTTTGGGGAAGTTTCATCTCCACCATTGACTTGAACCAACTGATCTTCGGTGGGTGGCTCACATTGCTCGAAGCGAAGCTTCCATTGAGTATCCATCCTTTGGGTCCAAGGATCATATTCAGAGGCTTCGGCAAAGTCTTCGTCATCTTTCGAGAATTCGGCAGTTACCATATTGGAAGATAGAGTCACTCGATGGACATGCCTAATACTAGTATCTGAATCCCATGAGACAGAATCAAAAGAGTTAGATCGTTCTTCTTCATCAGATTCGGAGGCTTCTGAAGTCAGAATTGGTGAAGTATAACCCAGTCCCTGCTTCATTTTGCTGTAGTATTGTTATAATTTTCTTTTTGGAGCAGGGATACGAATAGAAGTTTGTCTTCCCTTGCCACCATTGAGACCAGCTTTAAAATTATAGCCCATCTTTTGAATGATATATTTTGATTGTTGACTATAATGACGTAGTTGAAGTCTTCCGTTATCATGATTTTCTTCTTCACTATCGGACATGATCTTCTGTTCTGTTCATTTACTAAAAAGTATAGGAAGTTCATCTTTCTTCCTGGAAGGATCTAAGAAGAAGGAGTCCTGCATTGGCTCGAGCAATACTTCATTTTGGGAAGCTTGAACTGCTCCTATGGTAAGTGGTTCGAAGTTATCTAACATTTTTAAATAACATCGAGTATAATAAAGAACATCAATATACTGTAAAAGAGATGCTACTTTATTGATTTGTACATCATCATTTACAATATGATTCTTAGCTTTAACAGAAGGCTTAGTAAGGTTAATAACCAGAGGAGGAGAAGGAGGATTCTTGGCCTTAACAGAAGGCTTAGTAAGGTTGATAACCAGAGGAGGATAAGGAGAAGGAGAAGGTAAAGGTTTGTTACGATGAAGGTCGATAACTAGAGGCTCAGAAGGGGTGATCTCCTCTTATTCCCTTTCTATAGCAGGAGGCTATTTATTACGAGAGGAAAGATGTATAGTCAATGTCTGAGAAGAAGAGGGACGAATAGTACGTCCTTTGACGGGGATCATGAGAACATCTTTTGGAGTATCTTTCTGATCTTCCTCACTATCCATCTCTAATACAACCTTCATGAACTCTTCCTTGTACATCCGAGAGTCAGTACAATACGCTTCAATACCCCTGAAAGGATTTAGGTCGGCTACTTCCTTCTGAACTTCTCCATTGACATCTACATATTTGAAGCATTGATGTAGAGTGGATGGTACAATGTTATGCTCATGCAGAAAGGGTCTTCCCAGCAAAGCATTATAAGAGCCATTATTATCGATCACGTAGAAAGTAACCTTTGTACGAAGATTGCCTATTTGAATCTTCAGACGAATCTTTTCCAAATGTTTAGTTCTTCCAAAATTGAATTCTAGGATTGTCGTGATGGTTGTTGAAAGATTGTGTACAGGAATCTTTAATGCATCTAGTAGAGTCTTTGGCATGATGCTAACTGCAGACCCAGGATCGATCAAAATGCGGTCAACCTTCATGGTATCAACATATCCCGTGAAGTAGAGGGGTCGGTCATGACGATTATCTTCTAATAACATATCATCTTGTGTAAAGGTGATATTTGGCATCAGCTCCATCACGCTATGACAATGAAGTCATGTTATAGGCTCTTCCTCTGGCTTCTTGAGGAATGTTAGACAAGTATCAGCTTGCATCAAAGCTTCACTCAACGTTTTACGAGTTTCCTTCGAAAGATGGAGTAGCTCAAAAATTGACAATCTTGCCGGGGTATTAGCCAGCTGAGCCAGTATATCAAAGTTATACGGCTTCTCGAGTCCCAGTTGGAGTCTTCTTCAATACTTTATCAAAACGGACAGGTTGTTTTCCTTTGTCGGCTGTCATCAGTTTGGGAAGAGTTAGCTCTATTGGAGATGATAAAGCTGATGGAACATTGATAGCAGGAGAAGATGATGCTTGAGGAGCCTCCAAAGCTGGAGCAGGGTTTTTTTGACCTTCTGAATAGTCTCTTAGGTAAGGTTTCCCAGACCTGGTACCAGTTAAGGCTTCTTCTTCGGACACGGGTTCGAAGGACACCATACTGCAACTCTTTGTCTGGATCTTATTTTTGGAAGGTTTTTTTTGGCGAGATGAAGAGTTTATCCAGTAACCCAAGCCAACCCGAGATTGGTTGTGAGAAAGACATAGAGAAATAGGTACAGGGGATCCCTGTCCATGGTTCAAACCAGAGGCCTTTTGTAGATCATATAATATTTTTATCATTAGTTCACGAGAATGTGGACTATAAAGATGGAAAGCTGGTTGATATTTGGCTTCTGACTTTGACAATGCTGTCTCAACAGGAGAAGAAGAAGGATTATCTGCTGCAGAGATGAAGGTAGCAGTTAGAGGTGGAAGACAATGTCCACCCAACGAAATCATATGACATGATTTATGTTTAGTAGCCTTCTTAGACTTGGTGGAGGAGGTGTTTCGAAGTCAGACACTAAATCTGGATGGATCCACATAATTTTCCCTTTATCAGTAGACAGAGGAACAAGACCATCAGTTCATGCAGGTGGAAGATTAACAATCTCCAGAGTAGTTCTCGGGATGGAGATAACGTCGTCCTGCACAAGTTGGGTCAGAAAATCTCCAAATTGTAGAGAGACGACATTAGCCGTTACAGTTTTCTTGTCTTGTTGGTGAGTGATTGCACCAAAATTGACCATCTCCTGAATTTTACCCTTGATCACATAGCATGCTCGAGTTGGATGTCCAATAAATCTGTGGTAAACACAATATTTAGGATGGTCAGTCTTACCAACTTCCTCTAGCTGTTTTGGTTCTGGCAGTTGAAGTTTATTGCTCTTGATCAGACAATCAAAGATACTCATGATATCATCTTCATCAAAAGAGTATTTTTCTTTTGGACGTGGTGTCCTTTGCGGTGGTGTTGTTGAAGTAGATGTTGGCTGACTTACATTGACAGCTAGAGCTTCTTTGCCTTTGAGATTAATAGCCAAAGTCTCTTTGCTTTTGTGATTGTTTTGATGACCGCCGCTGTTGGTTACAGAATGTTCATCTTTTTCAAGATTAGGCATTTGAATACCTAATTGTTTGAACTTGTCAGTGCTTTCTTCTACTGCTTTGGCATTCATTATGAAAGAAGGCCAGTCCTGGAACTGTGTTGATCCCATCCACATGCTGATTATAGGCAACAGGTTTGATTTGCAAGTGTCTATAGTCAAAGCATCTGGAGTTTCGAGAGACATTTTGAGTGCTTCACGACGGAATCGTTCAATGAAACGTTCAGTAGTTTCATTATGTCGTTGTTTGATTTTGATGAGAGCAGACATAGTTATGTCGTTGGTTCCCTCATAAAATTATTCCAAGAACATTTGTTTGAAGCCATCAAAAGAGGTTATACAACCATCTGGTAAACTACAATACCGGTCATATGCTACACCAGCTAGACAGCCGACAAATACTCTAGTAAGAAAAGCATCATTTGGTTGAAGTTGATCAGTCATTACTTCAAAGTGATTGAGGTATTGACTTGGCGATGTGCTGCCATCAAACAGCATAATAGTAGGGGGTTTGTATTTAGGAAGAAATTGGACTTTTTTCTATTCTATGGGATAAGGCTGCTTGATCCCAAGCCTCTGCAAGCCATCTTTCTTTTTGAAAGCTTCGAATTGAGTACGTAAAAGTTTTACGACCTCATTGGTATCTTTCGTTGATTGTGGAGTGATAAGAACATAAAATGTTATATTTTTATCCCTTAATGTTCATCATTTTATGCTCATTTTATGACTAAAGGTACTCATTATATTTATATTTTTCTGTAGGATGAATTTGGAGACACTATGTGCAAAATGGAGCTAAAATACAATTCTGGAGAGTTTTGACACCTTTCACCAAAATGGGCATAACTTCTTCATCTGAAGTGCAATTGAGGTCTTTCAAAATGATTCGAAAAGCTAAGACAGAGGGCTACAACTTTCATATTTTGTGATTTTCAAGATTCTAGCTACATCATGGACGATATTAGGTTTGAAGTTCGATCAAAGATACTGTGAACAGAATTAGGAACCAAAATTACGATTCTCCTATTTTTTTTATGACTTAGTTTTTTTGGTTTGAGAAGTTGTAACTTATAGAGGATATGTGGGGAGATATTGTGGGCTTGAAACAACTAAATTATGGTGTATAAAAGGGGGTAGAAATCAAGAGAACACAACACAACACAATATCGAAGTGTTGTGTGTTTTGTTTTGTGTTCTCTTGATTTCTACCCCCTTTTATACACCATAATTTAGTTATTTCAAGCCCACAATATCTCCCCACATATCCTCTATAAGTTACAACTTCTCAAACCAAAAAAACTAAGTCATAAAAAAATAGGAGAATAGTAATTTTGGTTCCTAATTCTGTTCACAACATCTTTGACCGAACTTAAAACCTAATTTCGTCCATGATGTAACCAGAATCTCGAAAATCACAAAATATGAAAGTTGTAGCCCTCTGTCTTAGCTTTCCGAATCATTTTAAAGGACCTCAATTGCACTTCAGATGAGGAAGTTATGCCCATTTTGGTAAAAGGTGTCAAAACTGTCCAGAATTGCATTTTAGCTCCATTTTGCACATAGTGTCTCCAAATTCGTCCTACAGCAAAATATAAATATAATGAGTACCTTTAGTCATAAAATAAGCATAAAATGATGAACATTAAGGGATAAAAATATAACATTTTATGTTCTCATCATGGAGCAGTGGATTAATTTGATATGTTGAGAGGGGGTACTGCATGATAAGTACCACCCCGGCACCAGATTGACTTGGAATAGCTTGTGCAGGGATGGAAGCGGTGTGAGGAGATTGTACCCCCATATCAATATTGATGGAAGCTGATGTTGTTACAGGTTCTTGAGTCAGAATCATATTCGCAATCGGTAGAACTGTATGTTGTGCCATAATGACAGCATGCATGCATGTCATCATCTCAGCCATGTTCTTCAAACTAGCCTCTAAAGCAGCAATTTTTTATGCTTGATTTTTAGAACTGGAAACATCTTGATCTTCTGTGGCGACATAAGCAGTCACTTCTATAGCTATCGAAGACGAGCTAGTGAAAAATATGGTCTTTTCGGAACTTTCACTATCAGCATCAAAGTCATATAAGGTGTCACCCCCAGAATAAGTGATAGGGGTGTCCTGTTGACTGAGAGAATCTTGGTTGGAAGAAAGATTCCTTTGATCGATTGTGTCTCGACTTCTTGATCTAGTATATTGGTATACTCCTTCGTCGGATTCATGAATCTGATCTAAGTATTGTTGACTGGGATTGCGGGATGCATTACGTCTTGGACATTTTCTACCCCAGTGCTTCGAGATGCCATGTTGACAGAAGCATAGAGTAATTCATCTTCGTCCACTAGGATAGGTTCAGGAGTCGGAATATAGTTCAAACGGTCAAAGACAGACCGCTTGGCTGATTGACAGCAGCATTTGATGACAACTTCATGGTGGTGATTGCAATGATGTTCTTGCTGTTGAACCACTGCTGGACGGGATGGATTTACAACCTTCCGTTTCTGTATCAAGAGTTCGCGGAGATCATTGACAAGACGAAAATAAGTTGCAGGAATATTGCCCTTGACGATATTCGGGACATGGTTCATGTTCTTGAGGTGTCCCATACCTTGAGTGTACAAAGACGTGCTAAGCTGGTTAGCATAAGTCATAGGATTTTGCACCTCAGAATTCTTTCTCTGGTGCAAGTTAGCAACTGGTGCAGGTTGCGCTTGATACATTTTGTGTTTTCCCGAGGTTGATCCTAATTGGCACCTGTTGATATAGGTGCGAAAGTCTGACAAGGGTGCTACTTGTGCATCTACTTGAGATACTAGCAGTTTGTCCTGTCGGGATCTTGAGATACGTAGAGTCGGTAGATCCTGCCCTGACCTCTTTGGAGTAGGCATAATACCCTTATGTGTAGAAAGTTTATTCTGAATGGAATCCATTTTCCTGACAGAAATTTGGTTTTCTCTGTTAAGGGGAGTAGGATTTCTATTTGAATCCACTTTTGTGTTGAGAGGCGCAAAAGTGCAATCAGTAGTACTTTCCACCCAGTCAACGACTCGAGCAAAATGAGGAAAAGCCAAAGAGCATTTTCCTTGATTTAATGATTTTCTATTAATTTTCTAACTTGATGACAAAGAGGGGGCCACTAAACAGTGTTTCCCTTTATGTTGCAAGAATGCAGAGATGTGCGCAGGTTGTGCCAGAGTAGGAACATGCACAGGTTACGCCAGGGAAGAAAATGCCAAAGGACGTTTTCCTTTGTTTTGTCCAGCAGAGGTTCTGGACATATTTTTCTTCGAGTTCAAAACTGGAGAAGCAGAGGGAATAGCCAAAAGGTTGTTTCCCTTAGGTTGCGCCAAGGCAGGAATGTGCGCAGGTTGCGCCAGAGTAGGAACAGGCATTGGTTGCGCCACTTGAGAAAAGGCCAAAGGGCACTTTTCTTTGCTTTAGACAGCAGTGTGCCGAGACGAAGTCTCTTTCAATATCAGGATCGGAGAAGTGGAGGGGTTAGCCAAAAGGCTGTTTTCCTTAGGTTGCGCCATGGCAGTCATGGGCGCAAGTTACGCAGTGGCAGCAGGTTGGGTCGTCGAGGACTTATGAGTCCAAACAGAGAGCATCTTGCTCTTAGCAGTGGCTGTAGTGCGCTTGGCACCCCCAGCATTGATCATGGCCTCGTAGGCTGTCTGGTCGACTTGAACAACCAGGGTCTTCTGCGTCTTGCTGATCGACGCGGTCATTGAGTTGCCACTTTCTCATCGGAGGAGAAAGTCGTCCCCAGCAGAGTCGCCATTTTGTTTGCAAAAAAAGAAGTTTTATTACAAACTGAGAAAAAGAGTACAAGAGTACAATTGATTTCTGGGGAAGTACAACTATAGAAATTTAATCAGAAGACGATCACTTTATCCCTTGGACGATGTGATATTAAAGACACAAGCCTCTGGAGAATGCAACAATACTTTAGTAGGAGATTATGATCATTCGTGATGCCTTGAGACTGATTTGAAACTCTATTTATAGAGTTCTTGAAATAACTGTTTAGCAGTTATTCTGGGTTGCACATACTTCATGTTGCGCGCCTCCTGTTCACTTTTGCGAGCAGTTACACCAACTGCTGTAGACGCATGGCACCGTTTGATTGAGATACGCATGGTTGTGGGCGTGTAGTGGGCACGTTTTGCGAAGTTAGTGGCTTGCGTGCGCGAGCTTCATCAGGTTGTGCGTGGGCGCAATGTAACAACCTGCGCGAGCGGTTGCTCCAACTGCTGTGGACACGTGGCATCGTTTGATTGAGATGCGCATGGTCGTGGGAAGTGTAGTAGGCACGCTCTACGAAGTTGGTGGTTTGTGCGCCACGTTACTCTGCTAGAAAGTTGATCGGATGGCGTCAACTAGCCAGGTTGCGCAATGACACAACTCAACAACTGGCACCTTTGACTGGATATTCTGTGCTATACTGATTAATTCTTGCACCACATAATGGCTTACACGAACCCGCTGTCAGCATTAATTACATGCTGACAAAATCTTTTCGAGCGCCGCGTTGCGCGAGATTCGAATGAATTTTCCTTAATATCCGTGCTGTCAGTTGTCAGGTAATGATGATGTCGTTACAGCTTCTTGAGGAAGTATGCCACGTGGCGCTCTCGCAGCCTGTCTCTTGTGCAACCTGATGTTGGCGCAACCTGATGCTGTGCAACTAGATGGTCTGGCACAACATAATGATTTGGCGCCACCCGATGATCGCACACTTTAATGGGTGGCGCAGCTTGATTTTTAGCCTTTACACTCACGAATTAGTTATGACCAATGATTGATTTCTACTATATTGGTATCTACTTTTAATTAAATTCGTTATTGGTCTCTTTCAAATCTATAGTTATATTCTTTCTTAGATTATGTTTTGAATGGTTTGTTTCAAATTCTTACCATGATCATTGTTCATGATTCCTTCTGTTATGATCGCTTTTCTTTTATATCTTATTACGGGGAAACTTATTTTTTGATCATGTCAACGGGGGAGAAATAATAGTATGTGTTTATTAGTGATATATGCATCTATCGTTTCTATCTTAAACGTAACCAATTTTCCATAATAAAAAATAGGAGATTATTAGTCCAATATTATATTATATTTTTGAATATGGCTAATTGATTAAGTTTAACATAATGATGTTACTAATATTCATGTAATCACTATTATGTTGCTACTTAAGCTTAGCATTGTCCTATTGTTCATTAAACTTATCATATTGTTATACTGTTTTGTTCGCCTAACATATACTTGCAGACAAGTAGTAAGCATGATCAAACCAAGATATATGCAATGATGAATTGATGATGGGCTAAAGACAACGTTATACAAGAAGATTTCTCTAAACCCGAAAGGTATTCAAATTTCCAGATCTGTTTATCTTTGGACAACTGACGTAAAAAAAAAAGGCGTCATCAAAGTGCTCTTAGTTTTTATGTTTTGTATGTATTTTATCTTTCTTTTATAGGACAAAATGTGCATTGGATCGTGTTGGCACTAGAGGAAGATTGTCAGCTCAATGGTTGTATCATATTTTTAAATATAGCTAATTGATTAAGTTTAACATAATGATGTCAGTAATATTCATGTAATTACTATTATGTTACTATTTAAGCTTAACATTTTCCTATTGTTCATTAAACTTATCATACTGTTATACTGATTTGTTCGCCTAACATATACTTGCAGACAAGCAGTAAGCATGATCAAACCAGAAAATGTAATAAAGAATTAATGATAGGCCAAAGACGACGTCATACAAGAAGATTTCTCTGAACCCGAAAGGTATTCAAATTTTCAGATTTGTTTATCTTTGGACAACTATCATCAAGGAAAAAGGCATCATCAAAGTACTATTAGTTTTTATATTTTGTTATGTATTTTATCTTTCTTTTATATGACAAAATGTGCATTGGGTCGTGTTGGCACTATGAAGCCCATACCTCAGCCTAAACCATATTTTCTGTCCACAAAAAGTAACCTGACCTAAACCCAAAACTGTTTGGTAAAAACTCTGCAAGAACTCAGCAGGAACTCTACCCGAACTCTGCTATATTCAAACCTCAAGCCAATTGAGCCAACCGATCCAAACTACTCCGAAATTGAGGTACCCGAACTCGGTGCGAGTTCATCCGAACTCGGTCCCCCTAAACTACCTCCTAATTAAAATGAATACCTATTCTCTTGGGTCCAACGGTTCAAAATTTGAACGTTAAGGCATCCGAGTTATTCTCGAACTCTGCCTTAGAAAATGCTATAAATAGTCCTTGAATTCTCTATTATTATTCACAAATTCATTCTACCTTCACTTGCCTATCTAGCTAAGCTACAAACCTTCTACCTTCCCAAGATCAACTTCCAGCCTTCTAGTGCCAATGTCGTTCCAATTTTAGAAGTTTGATCGAGTTGTAAAAGCTTGGATTTCAAAGTGATGTCTCTACACCTGTTGTTGTGAAGTCACGAGTCCTTCGTATAAAAGCTCATGGTTGACGTTGTTGTGTCCTTTGGATAAAAGCACGAGGTTGTAAGAAGTCGACGTGCCCTTCGGATGAAAGCACGAGGTGTACTGCTATTTCAAATAGTGGATTCAATATCAGGTTGAGTATGATCTATCTAGCTCACAAAGGATTACATTGACACAATACTTTGATGCAATGATCACACATGTGGTATGGCATATACTTTGATGCACTGATCGCATATGTGGTATGGAATATACTTTGATGTACTGCTATTTGAGCCTATCACCATCGACACAATACTTTGATGCACTAATCGCATATGTGGTATGGCATATACCACTCAGGAATCAAGTCATTTCACTCACAACGTACTAACCATTTCTTCCGACATCTATTTTATCTAACCGTGCCTCCATGATCATACCGATCACATACGCAACAATCGCTTATTCAAAGCTCAACTCAATATTCGGCCAACATATACATTCGCCTACTTTGAAGCCTGACACAACTCGGCTAACTTACATATTCGCCTACACAAGTTCGACTTAGCGACCAACTGAACTCGTAACTATCGCATCCACTCACATAGCCATATAACACGTATCATTCCATATCTCGACTCGTTTCACTGATGCAACGAATAGCTCACGACTTGCTGCACTTTGTGCAAACAACAATGCGTAACTCATTGCATTTCATGTAACCAACATCCCCTTATTCGTTGCACTTCGTGCAACCAACGACTCGTAAATCGTTGCACTTCGGACAACCAATATTTCGTAACTCATTGTGCTTCGTGCAACCAACATTGTATAATTCGTTGCACTTGGTGCAACCAACATATCGCAACATTATTCGATGACATCAAGTAAATATTCAAATGCATACAACAAGACATACACAAGTATTTAGACTTATTGTATGGAATATCCAGTGTGGCGTCGAGCAGATCCATGCACCATGCGATTGCGGAAACAACTTAGGGCCGATTGATTTCGATAATAGAAGCAACTAAGGGTCAAAGAGATTCGTTCACGGTCCAAATGAGGAACCGCTCTGCTACCAACTTGTCACGCCCCGACCCGAAAAATTGCTCGTCCTCGCTAGATTTTACCCGAATCATCGTCCTCGCGGGGCGTGATGCCGCACGAGCCTGGAGTTGCACTCGTACAAGGCAAGATAACAGATTCATGTAAGTTTATCTCAAATTGATAGCATAAGCAGAGGAAGGAAACATAGTATATAATAAGAATATCTCTTATTAATAAATAAACTGAAGATTACAAAGGATTCGAATAGCCCAACTGAAAATGCCAATAGGCTACAATGCTCATGATCTATCTAGCTCACAAAGGACTACATTGTTCCATACATTACGCCTCTTTATAGCACATCTAAAGACTCTCGGTTGAACATCTTCATGTTGCATGATAAACCCAGTATGGTCACACGCCTCGAAACGCTAAGGAACTCCATGCCTCAACGCATCCAAGCGAAGCTCCGCCACGAGTAAATCTATTCCTGAACCTGCAGGCACACTGGTGGGGGATTATTATTTTTGTCCTTGCTGTACTGATCAAGACCCACTCGCCTAAACCAACACTGAGTAAATTTAGTGAAGCATGCAGATTTTATTGGTGATCTTTCTATTTAGCCTTAGGATCAGTTTCATGGCAAGATTAAGTGGTAGAACATGTTATGAGCAACAATGGAAACATAAATGTGTCCACTCCCGTGTCCTGTGACAAATATTGTTAGCCACATGATATTCATAAACATAGTGATCGTGCCTATCTCCGTCCGGTATCTCCAAGCCTGGAAGCCAATCACAATCACGCAACCAATAGATCAACAGGCATAATCATAAGGCTAGCAGGCTCTGCGCCTGCACCCAATTCAAATCTTAGCCCTCCGATCCTATCTATATGAAGGTCACGGTATTCTGTGCCGTAATGGACTTGGTATCTCAAAGTGTAAGCAGGCGATCGCTCCAGAGCGGGTTGCTAGCCCAGTATCCGAAGGATCATAAACTTATCGATATCATAGCTTATCACAACATTGGCTGGTCACAACCCGTCCTAATAAAGTGCACCATAAATACCAAACATAATTTCCTCCTAGGCCGAACGGTTCCGGAGTCCCGGTCATAACCGTTCGAGGGAAGTCGCACCCGTGCACGGGCCATCCGAGTCCATTGACCATATAATACGCATCTGAGTTTTATACAACCAAACACGTTCCCCTATCTCTATTTCCGTCGGCATTGTTCCCCAACACATCCATATTGATGCACGGTGCCCCAACGCAACATCTACTCGTCTAACGGTCCTCAAGTTATTCGCATAATAGCACTTCCGCGACAATTGTGCTCCAACTGCATGCTTCGCGGGCGAAGCATACCCTTCGATGTTCCGACCCCGTGGTGTTGCACCACGATTTGTCTATTACACATACTCGGTTATTCGCATGGTTTTCGTGCACAGATGCACGCTTAACGCCATATTCAATGTTCTAAGCCAATTATTCAATGTTCTTTGAGTCATATATTTGATGCATGTCTTGTAGTGTCCCGCTCCTAGCGGTTCACTATGTAAGGCTTGTGGCTCGGCTAACTCGGTCGGAACCGAGTATTGGGGAAACTTACCGTCGGCACCGAATCGATCACGGACAAGTGCATAAGAACCTTTCCAACTAATGGATTGGTTTCTCTTGAAATGCGTCCAAGAGTTTTCTCTGGATGTTTTGCTGCTGGTTTTGCTGCTTGGTTTTGATGGATGCTTTTCTGAATGATTTTCGATAATTTGATTCTTGCCCTTCATCGATTTGCATAGCATTCATTCTTGAGAATTCTGAGAGAAGAGAACACAACGAGATGGATTATTAACCAACTTTTGGTGCCAATGCAGACTGACGCGTGACGGAAGGCTAAGCGTGCAAGTGTTCCTCTCTCTCTCGACGATTCTCTAATTTGGTGAGTGTGGATCTCTGTGGTGGTATTGTCCCTCTCGCTATTCCTTCATGCCAACTAAATAATTGTCTTGCAACATCCGTTGATCGATATCAGTTGCTAAATGCCACAAGTCAATACCACTAAGAAGCTAGAGATTGAACATTGAACATTGAAATGAATGCTAGTTCATAGAACATTGAAATGAATGCTAGTCCCTTGAACATTGAAATGAATCGATTACACTGTTAACAACAATTGAGATTATGCTTGTCCACTGAACATTGAATTGAGATTGAATTGATACCTAGAATGATGATGAAATGCTGCAAAATGAACAAGCTGTCTATTTACTTTCAAAACTACCATGCACTGTTTGCTTATCGAGTCGATCACGCATTCGCATGGTCATGGACAACTTGTGCACAAGGTTTGGTGGTGTGTTTCCTCGAATCGGTACTGGGGCGCCGGGACCGATTCGGCCTAGGAGGAAGCATTGGCGTGCTAATGGGAGCACGAGTATTGTGAGGCATCCTTAGGGGCTAGCTACCTACTTTGGAGTCATTGCATTACCTTGAAGTCCTATAAGGCAAAGAGATGTCCATATGGTTTAACAACGCCAGTGGCCATGTAGTCTGGATGCATGCTAATGATTATTTTATGCAGGGGCGGTAAGTATATTATTATTATCCTGTATCTCATGCAGGAAAGCTGGATTCGGCCAATGGTAAAGTAAACATGGTTTATTCCATGTTGCATTTATTGTGAATTACTCTGAATGTTGCCTGTCCCTAATAAATTCATATCTTTAAAATGCTTGTCATTAATCAAATGTTGGTTTAGCTGAGTGGGCCAACGGGGCTCACCAGCACATTGTTATAATGTGCTGACCCCTCCTCCACAGGTACTGGAGAAGGCTCAGGCGCACGTCCGAACTAAAGCTTTCTGAACTGCTGTTTCCTTTCAAGTTGTTTTTCCCTAAAGACGCACAAAGTATTGCGGAGATTTCAAAGATAGCTGCTTATATTTCAAAGTACTAAAGGGGCATGATGTATGGAACGGGAAATTATTTCATGGCAGCCTATCAGTTGTACTTCTTTTCATGAATCAATGTAGCCGAAATGGCATTTCAAATATTATCGAGAAAAGTTGTATTCTGACTACAATTATGAATAAAATGAGTATTTCTTCTTCCTATATTGTGTTCCAATGTTTCCGCAACTGTGGCTTAATTTTAAATGTTTCAAATGATATGAATGTGCATGTTCTAGCCTTGTACAAGTGCAACTCCAGACTTGTACGGCATCACGCCTTAGCGAGGACGATCGATTCGGCGTGAATCGAAGCAAAGCGAGCGATTTCCCGAATCGGGGCGTGACAAGTTGGTATCAGAGCACGGTTTAGAATCCTCGGATTTCAAAATATTTTTTAAAGGAAATCTTGATGCAAATTTTCTCGATTGATGGTGTCGATAGCGCTGGCATGAAATAATGTTCCATACAATAAGTCCATAAATATTTTATGAGTGCTAATGGAATTATTTCTTTGTTGTAGAATGACTAAGGGTGATAGCTCAAAGACGAATTCATCGTCTGACCCGATTGAGAAACTGATTAAGCAAATGGAGGCTCAGAGGAAGCAGAGCGAAGCTCAACATCGCGCGCTTCAGGAGCAGCTTCAGTATCAGTTTCAGGAGCAGCTGGATGCTCAACAAAAGCAAGTTGATAGTCTAACTCAGATTGTCATCAAACTGTCGGCCGATTCTAATGTTTCTGCAAAGGCCACAGCAACCGAGACCGTGGAGGTGCCAGCAGAGAAATCTGAGACGCCGACACGGAAGAGGACGAGCTTCAAGTTCTCTGAATTTAAAAGTTGCGACCTGCCTGATTTTAATGGAAAAGAGGAGCCAGATGAGGTGATGGGCTTCTTGAACACACTGGAGGGCTATTTCCGAATGTTAGAGATTCAGGGCAGTAAGAGAGTGGAGTGTGCCGCTGTACAACTTCGCCTCAAGGCCCAGGAATGGTGGATTTCGCAGAGACAGGCACTTTGCGGAAATAATCAGGATATAAAGATGTCTTGGGAGGCCTTCAAACAGGCTTTTATTACTCAATTCATTCCACCTGCTGTCCGTCAACAAAAAGAGAATGAGTTCATCGCACTTCGACAGGGCAGTATGTCAGTGCTTGACTACGAGACAGAGTTTTTGAAGAGAGTCGCATTCGCTGGGTACATGGTACCGAATGACGATGCCAAGCGAGGAAGATTGGTGCAAGGCTTGAATGAAGGCCTGGAGCGGGATGTTCTAAGTCGTAAATGTACGTCTTACCGGGAGGCGTACGAGACAGCTCTCGAAATGGAGAGATTTCATCAACCGGGTAGTCGTGGGACAACGCAGAGCAACCAAGGACTCAACAATCAGAAACGACCTTGGTCTGCAGGAAGAAATGACGCGCCTAAGCGTCCGAATACGGGCAATAACAAAGGACCGTATCAGGAACTGCGTTGCAACAGGTGCAATCGAATTGGTCATCGTCGCGAGGATTGTCGCGTCGGGTGTTACAAATGTGGGGGAATGAATCACAAGGCATTTGAATGCAGAACTAAGGGAGAGAACCAGTATCCTCCTCGTGGGAATAACAATAATTACTATCGTGGGCATAACAACAATCAGAACCGGGGCCAACACAACAACCAGTATCGTGGCCAGGCGCCACCAGCCTTGCCAGCTCCAACTGGAAATGCACCGAATCAACAAGGTGGCCAAGCAAGGGTTTATGCCCTGACTCAGGCAGAGGCCCAGACCGCAGAGAATGTTATAAGAGGTATGTTGCTGTACAAAGGCATACCTGCAAGAGTACTTTTTGATTCTGGTGCTACTCATTGCTTTATCTCTTCTGATTTTGCAACGGAAAATAAAATTTGTATGACTCAATTAAAGACAGCTTTGTGTGTTAGTACTCCTTCGGGAGTAGATATACCTGCAACTTTGATTTGCAGGGACGGCTACATCAAGATTGGAGGCAAAACTTTATCTTTGGACGCAATTGTACTCGACATCAAAGAGTACGATATCATATTGGGAATGGACTGGCTCAGCGCCTGTCATGCAACGATCGACTGTACGGATAAAAGAGTTGTGTTTCGCCTACCTGGAGAAACAGAGTTTTCTTACTCGTGCGGCTCGGCGTTCCAAGGACCTATGGTAATATCGGCAGTTACAGCAAGGCACATGCTGTACTCGGGGTGTGAAGGCTTTCTCGCTTCTGTCCAAGACACTCGAATGAAGAGTGTAGGCTCAAATCAGACCGAAATTGTGGCAGAGTTTCCTGATGTGTTTCCGGATGAGATACCTGGGATGCCGCCGGATAGAGAAATTGAGTTCACAATTGACACCTTTCCGGATACTCGTCCGATATCTAAGGCGCCGTACAGGATGGCTCCGGCAGAATTGAAGGAACTAAAGGTGCAGCTACAAGAATTATTAGACCGGGGATACATTCGCCCAAGTGTATCTCCATGGGGAGCTCCAGTATTGTTTGTAAAAAAGAAGGATGGAACGATGCGGCTATGCATCGATTACAGAGAACTGAATAAGGCAACCATCCGTAACAAGTATCCGTTGCCAAGGATAGATGATCTATTCGATCAGCTACAAGGGGCGACCGTGTTTTCAAAAATTGATCTTCGTTCAGGATACCATCAGTTGAAGATCAGACCCGAAGATGTTCCTAAGTCAGCATTCCGTACAAGATACGGACATTATGAGTTTTTGGTCATGCCATTCGGCTTGACCAATGCTCCAGCAGCCTTTATGGATTTAATGAATAGAGTGTTTCAACCATTCTTAGACAAGTTTGTTGTTGTGTTCATCGATGACATCTTGATCTACTCAAAGGACAGGGAGACTCATGTCGAGCACTTGAGAGAAGTACTTCAGACGCTGCGGGACAACCAGCTCTATGCAAAGCTAAGTAAGTGCGAGTTTTGGATGAACAGCGTGTCGTTCCTAGGACATGTTGTTTCGGCAGAAGGTGTTGCCGTTGACCCAAAGAAGATTGAGGCAGTTGTGGACTGGAAGCAGCCTGCATCAGCTAGTGAAATACGGAGTTTCCTTGGTTTAGTCGGGTACTACCGTAGATTTGTGAAAGACTTTTCGAGAATCGCGTCGCCTTTGACTCGCCTAACTCAGAAGGGAGTCGTATTTAAGTGGACTGACGACTGTGAGAGTAGCTTCCAAGAACTCAAGCAGCGGCTCGTCACAGCTCCAATTTTAGCACTTCCGGAAGGCTCCGAGGGATTTCAGATCTACAGTGACGCATCGGGACTTGGGTTGGGATGTGTTCTCATGCAACGTGGGAAGACAATATCTTATGCTTCGAGACAACTCAAACAGCATGAGAAGAATTACCCGACACATGATTTGGAACTGGCGGCGATTGTGTTCGCGTTGAAATTGTGGCGACACTATCTCTATGGTGTGTCCTGCGAGATCTTCACGGATCACAAAAGCCTGAAATACATATTCACACAAAAGGAATTGAATTTAAGGCAGCGGCGTTGGTTAGAATTGATCAAAGATTATGACTTGACAATCTCTTACACGCCGGGTAAAGGGAACGTGGTAGCTGATGCCTTGAGTCGGAAATTTGTTGGATCCCTAACAATAGCAAAAGAGGTACTACGGGATCTTGAAGAGATGGGCATCGAGTTCAGAATCCGTCCGCAGAATGTACAGTTGGCTCAATTGCAGCTTGAGTCGAGTCTCCAGGGAAGGATTAAGATTGCTCAGAAGGATGACCCGTTTCTGCAGAAGATACGCGAGTTGATTCTAGCAGGAAAGGCGTCAGACTTTACCGTTGAAGATGACACTATTCGTGTCAAGGGAAGATTGTGCGTCCCTAAGGACGAGGATATCAGGAAGGAAATACTGACCGAGGCTCATTTCGCAAAGTATTCCTTGCATCCGGGAGGCACGAAAATGTATAAAGATCTACGCTCAACTTTTTGGTGGCATGGTATGAAGAAGGATGTGGCGCTATTTGTGTCACAATGCATGGATTGTCAGCGTGTGAAGGCCGAACACCAACGGCCAGGCGGAGAATTACAAAATTTGGCTATTCCACTGTGGAAGTGGGATAATATCTGTATGGATTTTATAGTCGGCTTGCCAAGAACTCAGAAGGGAAATGATGCGATTTGGGTTATCGTGGATAGATTAACCAAGTCGGCACATTTCATTCCAATAAAAGTTACATGGGGAGTAGAACGGTTAGCTCAGATTTACATAAATGATATTGTTCGATTACATGGGGTGCCAGCTTCTATAGTATCGGATAGAGACGGAAGATTCTTGTCGCGATTTTGGATAAGTCTGCACTCGGCTATGGGCACAAAGTTAAACTTCGGTACGGCCTACCATCCGCAGACTGATGGTCAGACAGAGAGAGTAAACCAGATTCTTGAAGATATGTTGAGATTGTGCGTGCTCGATTCGAAGACAAATTGGGACGCACATCTCGCATTAGCAGAATTTGCCTATAACAACAGTTATCAGGCAAGTATCCAAATGGCCCCGTACGAAGCCTTATATGGACGGAAATGTCGATCACCGATATGCTGGAATGAAGTCGGTGAACGGCAAGTGCTCGGACCAGAACTTGTGGAACAGGCCGTCGAGAGGGTTCGCTTAATTCGAGAAAGACTTAGAGTTGCTCAAAGTCGACAAAAGAGTTATACGGATGTTCATCGACGACCTTTGGAATTCACAGCAGGCGATCATGTCTTCTTGAAGGTCACGTCCATGCGAGGTATGATGCGGTTTGGGATGAAAGGAAAGCTAAGCCCGAGATTCGTCGGACCATTCGAGATTTTAGAGAAGGTAGCCTCAGTGGCTTATCGACTTGCACTACCTCCGGCTCTGGCTGATGTGCACGATATCTTCCATGTATCTCAACTTCGGAAGTACGTGCATGATCCAAGTCACGTAGTGAACTTCGACCAGCTGCAGCTGAGCGCTGACCTATCCTACACTGAAGAGCCTGTCCAAATTTTGGACAGGAAAGAGAAAGTTTTGCGGAATCGGACAGTACCCCTGGTCAACGTGCTGTGGCGGAACCATGCTGTAGAGGAGTCGACATGGGAATTAGAGGAAGAGATGCGGGTGAAATACCCTTCGCTGTTTGATATTTTTGAGGTAGAACTTTTGCTTTAAGTTTCGAGGACGAAACTTTTTCTTAGTGGTATATTATGTAGTGTCCCGCTCCTAGCGGTTCACTATGTAAGGCTTGTGGCTTGGCTAACTCGGTCGGAACCGAGTATTGGGGAAACTTACCGTCGGCACCGAATCGATCACGGACAAGTGCATAAGAACCTTTCCAACTAATGGATTGGTTTCTCTTGAAATGCGTCCAAGAGTTTTCTCTGGATGTTTTGCTGCTGGTTTTGCTGCTTGGTTTTGATGGATACTTTTCTGAATGATTTTCGATGATTTGATTCTTGCCCGTTTTCATCGATTTGCATAGCATTCATTCTAGAGAATTCTGAGAGAAGAGAACACAACGAGATGGATTATTAACCAACTTTTGGTGCCAATGCAGACTGACGCGTGACGGAAGGCTAAGCGTGCAAGTGTTCCTCTCTCTCTCGACGATTCTCTAATTTGGTGAGTGTGGATCTCTGTGGTGGTATTGTCCCTCTCGCTATTCCTTCATGCCAACTAAATAATTGTCTTGCAACATCCGTTGATCGATATTAGTTGCTAAATGCCACAAGTCAATACCACTAAGAAGCTAGAGATTGAACATTGAACATTGAAATGAATGCTAGTTCATAGAACATTGAAATGAATGCTAGTCCCTTGAACATTGAAATGAATCGATTACACTGTTAACAACAATTGAGATTATGCTTGTCCACTGAACATTGAATTGAGATTGAATTGATACCTAGAATGATGATGAAATGCTGCAAAATGAACAAGTTGTCTATTTACTTTCAAAACTACCATGCACTGTTTGCTTATCGAGTCGATCACGCATTCGTATGGTCATGGACAACTTGTGCACAAGGTTTGGTGGTGTGTTTCCTCGAATCGGTACTGGGGCGCCGGGACCGATTCGGCCTAGGAGGAAGCATTGGCGTGCTAATGGGAGCACGGGTATTGTGAGGCATCCTTAGGGGCTAGCTACCTACTTTGGAGTCATTGCATTACCTTGAAGTCCTATAAGGCAAAGAGATGTCCATATGGTTTAACAACGCCAGTGGCCATGTAGTCTGGATGCATGCTAATGATTATTTTATGCAGGGGCGGTAAGTATATTATTATTATCCTGTATCTCATGCAGGAAAGCTGGATTCGGCCAATGGTAAAGTAAACATGGTTTATTCCATGTTGCATTTATTGTGAATTACTCTGAATGTTGCCTGTCCCTAATAAATTCATATCTTTAAAATGCTTGTCATTAATCAAATGTTGGTTTAGCTGAGTGGGCCAACGGGGCTCACTAGCGCATTGTTATAATGTGCTGACCCCTCCTCCACAGGTACTGGAGAAGGCTCAGGCGCACGTCCGAACTAAAGCTTTCTGAACTGCTGTTTCCTTTCAAGTTGTTTTTCCCTAAAGACGCACAAAGTATTGCGGAGATTTCAAAGATAGCTGCTTATATTTCAAAGTACTAAAGGGGCATGATGTATGGAACGGGAAATTATTTCATGGCAGCCTATCAGTTGTACTTCTTTTCATGAATCAATGTAGCCGAAATGGCATTTCAAATATTATCGAAAAAAGTTGTATTCTGACTACAATTATGAATAAAATGAGTATTTCTTCTTCCTATATTGTGTTCCAATGTTTTCGCAACTGTGGCTTAATTTTAAATGTTTCAAATGATATGAATGTGCATGTTCTAGCCTTGTACAAGTGCAACTCCAGACTTGTACGGCATCACGCCTTAGCGAGGACGATCGATTCGGCGTGAATCGAAGCAAAGCGAGCGATTTCCCGAATCGGGGCGTGACACGTCTCGATAATTGCCTTTCAATTTTCTACCATCAATATCCTACCGCGACCCGTGCACTTGGTGCACGTTGCTTCAATTGTTCAATGTTCAATGTTCTATCTTAATGTTCAATACACATTAAGACGTTTAATCGTTTGAGCCATGGTCGCTAACTCCATAGACACAATCGCGTATAAGGGGTACATTTTTATTAGGCATGAAGGAGTAGAGAGAAGGGTCAAGAACCTGCCCACCTTAAGCCGTTGCGCCTTGTCATTTCATCGGGCTGATGCGGCTCAATTTCATAACTCTGTTGTACGGCCAACTCTTCTGACTTAGCCATTCGAATACTTCGTGCTCCATTGAACTACTCAACTGTTTTGGCCTACCGTGCCCATGCCATAATCCGTTGCGAGGCGATGATTGGTCTTGCGGACACCATTGCCAATAAAGCAAAATACCGACCTCTTATAATCCGGCATAAAAGTGTAGCCAGCACACGAAATCAACTCGAGTGAATATTTCTTCGAATCGGACATACGCCTTGCATCGCTTCGATTTGTAGATTCAAATCGACTCAAAGCTTTCTTTTGGGCCAACGTAACTCTTATATCGATTTGCATCGATACTTCACTGGGTCAACGCATCTTTTTGAGTCAACGACTCATCGTAATGCACCGTATGGAGCGGGACATTACAGATTTCTACTTACTTTTTTATGCTTCATTTATTATTGTGTAACATTATACGGAGATGTACTTTGCTCCTTTCCTGACTGGATAGTTGACTACCAGGTGATAGCATGTTAGCTTGGAGGATTGCTTGGGAAGACTTAGTAGTGTAGAATCATTTATGTACTAATCATTGTATATTATTTCGAGGTTTAGCCGAATTTGTCTCCGGGATAGGATTGATATGTATATGTACCAAAAGAGATATAGTAGACTGTGATTGTGTATGTGTTTGATTGTTTTCGTTTATTAGTCATATGATTGAGCATAGATGGATATCGTTATCACTTGAGGATTCTCTAGGACTAGACGGCTGACTACTGTTGTCAACGACAGCGTAGGCTGGACGCGCTCACAAATAGTACCTGATCATACGGACGTGGGATGTGACACCCACCACCAGTTTGCATGCAGATGCAAGGTGCAACAAGATGGATAGTCCGAAGCGATAGCCCGAGCCTCATGATCTTCATGAGCTAGAAATCAGAAGAGATGCAAAGAGATGATCATCTGTTTCAAAGAGTTGGTTTTGTATATAAAGGGATGTAATGTATGGAACGGGATCATTGTAATCTGTAAAGTTTTCTGAGAGAATGTAAGCCAAGTATGGCATGTATCAGAGAGGAATGAGATCTTTGTAACCTGTTCAAAAGAATATCAATAAAGAGAATTTGTTTCTGCTATCATTGTGTTCAATTCATATTCTACAATATATTCGCTGCTAATTTCAAATATCTGCTTTATGTTCTGCTGCATTATTGTCAATCTTGTCTATTTTTGTCATTGTACAGGTCTTGGCCTTATACAAGCACAACTTAGACGTGCACGGCATCACCCCCAAGCGAGGACAAATTGTTCCACAGAGTCCGAAGCGAGGACGAAAGGAATCAGCAGGATCAGGACGTGACAATCATGCCGAGGGGACAACTGCTGATTCTACGGAATCGGGACGTGACAATTTCTAGCTGAAGCTGAACCAAACAAGGTACTTTATGGATTTAGTCTCACTTTTAGCTTCAAGTGAAAATTCAAGGTCAAATTCAGGTTTACCAAACATCGCCTACTGCCAGGGTTGGGCTTGCTTATCATGGTTGCTTAAAGTATTCACAATTTTTTTGGGTAAAAAAGTTTATCAACAATTATTTTAGAACTCAGTTCATGTTTGGAAACTTTTAGGGGGGGGGGGGGGGGGGGGGGGGGGGGGTGAGGGGTTTGGTACGCAGAATAATATATAGTTGAAAATTTTTTATTTTTGAAAATTAAATTTTACTTAGTAAAATTCTCTTGAAAATTATATTATCATATTTGGTGACTATATAAATATTTTCAGAAAAAAGTAAAAAGAATGAATAAAAAACTAAAAATAAAATTAAATAAGGGTGAAAAAAACAAAAATATTCTGGAAAAATGAAAAAAAAAAAAACATTCTTAAAAAATAAAAAAGATACAAAACTTCTTTAAAAAATGGAAAAACAAAATGGAAAAAACAAAAAAAAATCTATGAAAACCAAAAACCATCTTAAAATTGAAAAAAGAAGAACATAATCACTGAAAAAACAAAAAGGGAAAAAACACAGAAAAAGAACACACACAAAAAAGAAAAGAAAAAAAATTGGAATTGTGCTGCATGTGGTGTGCGTGATCACTTACCTGTATCTGTCCGCAGCTGTCTTCCTTAGCCAGAGTCACCTTACCCCCCTCATGTAAAGTAAAGCCCACACATTTCATATATGGTTTTCTTAGTCGAGGTTGGATGTTTCCAAGGTCTATATATGGTTAAAACTACGAACATGGCCTTGCGTTAGGGGTGTCTTTAACATGAGGGATTGTGAGGCCTTGATCCTAAGTTTGACACAACTATGCTGACAGCACCATATTGTTGGATTCCCTATACTCTTACTAGGAATCAGCTCATTTGGTCATGTCCCCCTGCAGGCACAACAAGCCACTGGACACATCGAGACCCCACTGGACACAAGGGTCACAAAAAACAGCCATGTGATGGCACTGGACACAGCGAGACCCCACTGGACACAAGGGTCACAAAAAAGAGCCATGTGATGGCACTGGACACAGCGATAAGTAAAGTTTCAAAAGTAGCACGGTACCAACGCATTATCTTAAGTAAAAAAGCTGGAGAAAAAAAAACTTAAAAACTTAAAAAAATGAAAAAAGATTAAAAAAATGAAAAAAAAAGTTAAAAAAAAGTATTTAGAAAAAAATTGTCCGGACAAAAAAATATATCCATCTACTTTTAAGTGTTAAGAGTTTCATATTTTGTGGATAAATTGTTTATCTGAATATTTTTAATTATCGAGAATAAATTTTTATAACCTAAACTAAACATAGGATTAGATTTTTCATCCTAAGTCCGTTGGGACAAAAAAGAAAGTTCTCGTGTAACAGCAGGTGGGGGTGGTAATCTGTTTTTGTTGTTGCGTTTACAAAAGTATTGGCAACCCAAAATAAGGCATAACAATAGTGAAAGGTGGTTATTTATTAATAGCATTGAACGTAAGTTGGGGGGGGGGGGGGGGGGGGGGGGGATCAATTTTTTTTGCCAACTTCGAACCAGAAATTACTTTCTTTCTTTTATTAGCTAGGATAATTAAAATAAGATAAGGGAGATGAAATTTTTCATTGGTAACATGAGAAATAATCAAATGTATGGTTTATAATATTTGATATTAGGTTTTGAGTTTCCATAATTAGGGGGTGAGCATTCGGTTTATTCGTTTTCAACCGATCCGAATTAGCAAAAATCGAATAAACCGAAATTCTAAAAGTTCAAAACCGAAAACGATCTGAATTAGTCAAAACCGAACCCGAACCGAACCGAACCGAACAATAAATTTGGTTTATTCGGTTGGAATTAATGGATCTGACCTAAAGTTGGGATCATGGTTAAATTATATTAAAATACACACATTTGTTGCATTTAAAAAGTGCGTACAAAGTTGGACTAGTTGTTAAATTATCAAAGTTGAAATAATTCAAAACATATACATAGAATTGGTTTTTTCAAAATATTCATATTTGTAAATTGAGGTATTTACGTAATTGTATAATTCTTATTCGATTTGTAACGAAATCGAAACCAAAAACCGAAACCGAATAAAGAGTTTTGTGTTTTGAAAATCGAAATCGATCCGATTTTTTTTTGAAACCGAATCAAATATCTTATTTGGTTTGGTTCGGTTCGACTTTCGGTCCAAAATCGAATAATGCTCATCCTTATCCGTAATGTCCAACATTAGAATTTGGATCTCATATTCACCGTTGATGTCCAAATATGTTACCAATTTGAAGACTATGAAGATCAAATTCTAATATTGAATATTATGGAGACCCAATTATTATTATTGTTTTTGCGCGAAGAGACCCAATTATTAATATCAAAATTCTATTACTAAATAATCTGGAAATATAATATATAAGATATGCCCATTTGTGAAGAAGTGACAAGTATTGAATTTGCATCCACATCACACACATGGGATTCCATTGCCTTTCTAACCATCTCACTAGGTAACGTCCACATATGGGCCCCATTTTTGTTCCATGGCATCTCCTGAGGGACAAGCAAAACCCCCCCTCATGTGCTGTGGAAATGTGTTTGCATGTGGTGTGCGTGCTCACTTCCCTGCATCTGTCCGCATCTGTCTTCCTTAGCCTTTTGACCTCACTCCCTCAGTCACACATTTATAGTTTTTTGAGTCAAAGGTTGGAAGTTTGCAAGGTTTATATATGGTTCAAAATTGGACAGGGCCTTACGTTAGGGGTGACCTAAACATGAGGGATGGTGAGGCCATGATCCTATGATCCTAAGTTTGACACAACTATGCTGACAGCACCATATCATGGATTCTCTATGCTTTTACTAGGAATTATCTCATCCGGTCATGTCCCCCTCTAGGCACAACAAGCCTTGTGATTAGGGGTGAGCATTATTCGATTTGGACCGAAAATTAAACCGAACCGAATCGAATAAGGGATTCGGTTCGGTTTAAAAAAATTCGGTTCGATTTCGGTTTTGAAAATACTAAATTTTCTTATTCGGTTTCGGATTTCGGTTTCGGTCCAAAACCGAAAACCGAATAAGAAAATTTAGTTTATATATACATATATGTGTGTGTGTATACTAAATATATCTAGGTATATTTAGTTATTATATATATTAACAAAAAAATACAAAAAAACCCAAAAATCGAAAAAAACCGAAAATCGAACTGATTTAATTCGGTTCGGTTTCGGTTTTGCTTATTCGGTTTCTGTCCAATTCGGTTTTTGCTTATTCGGTTCGGTTGGAACCGAATAAACCGAATGCTCACCCCTACTTGTGATAAGCCTTGTGATGTCACTATAGGAATGTTGAGTATCTCTAGAGAGGAGGTAATTATGGTACGTGTATGTAGCAAAATAATAATTACCATTTAAAAATTTATATGGCAGTGAACAACTAATATGAAGCATGCAGTATTTAAGTAAAAGCGTAAAGTAAATAGATAAGAAAAGCAAACTCAAACACAGGGATCTATATTGGTTTTCCTCTGAGAGGACTAGTCGAGTCTCGAGTACTCAGCTCGATTGAATTCACTATCTCGTGAAACATAAGCTTTGAATCCGAAGTGCTTGCAACTTCTTGCAACACGTAATTTTAATCGGAAGATCACTACTTCTACCCGCAAGCATTTGATCTGAAGGACTTGCCGACTTCAATAACAGGATGAAAACGAAGTTTTTTTTTAAGCCTTTTTTACAACTCGACCAAACTTCTAGATCGAAATGAACTGACACTGGCTTGGTTATGAGCCGTAAATACTTTGATTGAAAAGAGAATAGCTCATATGACTCTTTGAAAGAGATAAAGAAGAGAGAATGAGATGAGTGAAAAGAATGAGAAACTCTTCTCTATTTATAGGACTTCTGGTTCGGTTCCTTAACGTTCAAAAAGTTGAACATTGCAGCCGATTCTACATGGCGACCTAATCCAAAGGAATACTGATTCAATGTCACCGTGTTTGGACAGAACTCGGTCGGAGTTCGGTTGCCCTATGACCATGTTGGTCAAAGTCTAGAATAAATGGGTTTGGGCTCTTTGAAATGGGTTGGCTCTTTGGTGTGTGGACTAATAGGATTTGAAAACCGATTTAGACTTTTGGTGGAGAGGCTAGGAAGCTGAACAAGTGCCAGTTGCGACTCGACATACAGAGTTTCTTAGACTTAATAAAAAATAAATGTAAAACTTTGATGACATCTTTTTTCTTGACGGCAGTTGTCCAAATATAAACAGATCTGGGAATCTGAATACCTTTCGGGGGCTTCATCCTCGAACCATTTTCGCTGACCGGACAACAGAACCATGAGTGAGAGGTCCTGGAGAATCGTTGGATGGTTCAGAGAAATCTTCTGCTTTAACGTCGTCTTTGGTCCATCATAATTTTTTTAATGCATATGTCATGTTTCTGACTGTTTGTCTAAGTATATGTTAGACGAACAAAATAGTATGATACATTTAATGAATATTTAGGAGAATGCTAAGTTTAAGTAACAAAACTATAGTGTTTGCATGAGTAATAGTGATATAATCATGTTAAACTTAATTGATTAACCATATTAAAAAATATGATGCAATCATTTGACTAACAGTCACTGGCCACAAGGGTCACAATAAAGTCATCTCCAATTCATTCTTTAGGGTCTTCTTGGCAGTTGTAGGGCAGCGGCTATGAGGTGTTTTTTAGAGTATCGGTTATGGGCGATTATGAGGGGTCCGATTTTGGATAGTTTTAAGTAGCGGCTTTTAAACCAGTCCAACTCATGCTTGGTAATTCATTAACGAACGATTTTGTATATTTTTTACACAAATAAAATTACCTATATGTCCATATATATAAACAAAACGATCATGAGCGCGGGAACTGCCACTTAGTCGATACCTCGATTATGAGATAGAAGTCCATAATCAAAATAATATAAACACATGAAATAATATAAAGACCTGGTTGAAATTAGAAGAGAAAGATTTTAAAATATAAAAATTTACTGGAGTGAGTAGCCATAGTTTGGAATAAGTAGAAAAGAAACACTGATAAGAAAGGAAAAAAAATATGGTATAACATTATTAGTTATAATTATATATTTTTTATGAGGATATAAATGGAATAAAATAATAAAACCGCTAAAATCCACCGATTTGGGTGTTTATAAAGCCACCAAAATTACATTACTGCGATTTTGGGGGGATTTTTGAGCCGACCAAAACCAGTGCCTCAAAAAAATTACCAAGGATAGGTTTGTTGGGAAAGAAGCGCGGAACCCTTTTCCCAAACTAGAGAGTACCTGCAAGAGAACCAAGCAATACACTACCAAAATACAGTCAATTAGCGATGGATTTTTAGCGACGAAAAATTTCCGTCGGCGTTAGCGACGGATTTGCGGCAAATAGCTGACGGAAGTACCGACGACATGCCGATACATTTTTTATTTCATTTTAAGGGGGGGAAAGGTCGCTCATCCGTCGCTAGGTCGTCGGAGACATAGCGACGAATACGCAGCCATCGCTATGCAGTCGATTATTTGGCGAGAATTGTTGGAGAAGTGGCGGGACAATTCTTCGACTACGTAGCGACGGATAGTCCGTCGGCAAGTATCAGATAGAGCGACGGATAAAATCCGACGCTGGTCGGTCGCTAAATATACGTTCCAGACTTAAATTGAAACGACGGGGGAAACTTTTCATTCCCCCCAAATTTCATTCTCTCTCCTCTCTCTCTCTCTCTCTCCCACGGCGGTCGGACCTCACTCTCCTCTCTCTCTCTCCCGCAGCGGTGATCGGCGACCTCTCCTCTCTCTCTCCCAAAGGTAATCTCTCTCTCTCTCTCGGTGGTCGTGGGTGTCGTGGGCTGCCGGGGCGTCGTGGGACAGCACGCGCGGGGGGCTGCGCGGGGCTGCGGCAGGCAGTGGCGCGCGCGGGGCAGCGCGTGGCTACGGCGGCCGCGCGCGGGGCTGCGGCGGGCGGCGGGGGGCAACGCGCTCCGGGTTAGGGTTTGTTCATAATATGTATATAAATGCATATGCATTTGTATTATTATTATTATTATTAGCATTATGCTATTTAATAGAATGTTTAGTTAGTTAATTTTAGCTATTTAACTAGTAAATATTAGTTAGTTAGTTAATTTTAGCTATATATATATCAAGGTTCAAAGTAAATGTTAGTTAGTTAATTTTAGCTATTTAACTAGTGAATTTTAGCTATTATTATTATTATTATTATTAGCATTATGCTATTTAACTAGTAAATGTTAGTTAGTTAATTTTAGCTATATATATATATATATATATATATATATATATATATATATATATATATATATATATATATATATATCAAGGTTCAAAGTATCGGTATCGGAATCGGTATCGGACTTTTCCTATGAGTATTGGTATTGGCGATATCGGTAGTATCGGCAGTTTCGGATCGGTATCGATATCGGAATCGGTATTGGGCTTGTCTTTAATAGAATGTTTTGTTCTCATTACTATCAAGTTAGCATTATGCTATTTAACTAGTAAATGTTAGTTAGTTAATTTTAGCTATATATATATATATATATATATATATATATATATCAAGGTTCAAAGTATCGGAATCGGTATCGGACTTTTCCTATGAGTATTGGTATCGGCGATATCGGTAGTATCGGCAGTTTCGGATCGGAGTATCAGATTTTTTGGTATTGGGAAACAAATAATTATCGGTAGTATCGGATTCTTTTACATGCTTTTACAACCTTATTATGCTTTCAACCTAGGTTCACAATTTCGGTATCAGAATCGGTATCGGACTATTCCTATGCTATTTAATTTTCTTTGCCGAATTGACCGGAACAAAGACCCCCAATGTCGGCATCGGTCAATATTTGGTATCGGTCGGTATCGGATCGGAACATGCCAAACCGTATCGGTATCGGCCGTATCGGATCGGTATCGGCCGATACTTTAAACCATGAATTATATATATATATTTACCGACTCGTCAAGTTGAACCATGTATAATATGCTCGACGCTTAAGAGGAATCATTTGGACTTAGTGGTATCGGTATCGAACTATCGGTATCGAATCGGTATCGGTATCGAACTATCGGTATCGGTATCGAACTATCGGTATCGCTAGCGGACTATTAGACTATCGGAATCGGTATCGAACTATCGGTATCGGTATCGAACTATCGGTATCGGTATCGAACTATCGATATCGGACTATCGGTATCAGCATCGCACTATCGGTATCGGTATCGAACTATCGGTATCGGTATCGGTATCCGTATGTACTTAGTATCGATCGTGGCAGATTAGTATCGGTATATCGGTTTGGTATAGGTCGTATCGGATGGTATTGACCTTAGCGAATTGCTATCGTCCTATCCGATATGTATCGGCCGTATAGCTAGGATTCGTACCGGCCTTATCAATTATGTATCGTCCTATTTGTGGGAATTTTGGAATATTTGTGGAAATTTTTGGATTATTGGCGACGGATATTAGTTTATAATTTCAGAATATTTGTGATAATTTTTTATTGGTGTGCACTATATATTTGGTCTATGTGATTGTTGGATAATTTGTGTGCATTTTTGTGATTGTTTGGTTTATGCATATTTGTGTGAACATGGAAAGCTCTGCATTTTTTTTAAAAAAATCTCAGTTAGCGACGGACTAGTGACCGCTTAGCGACGAATATTTCCAGTTTTCGACTACTTTTCGACGGAATATCCGTCGCTACCTGGAGATTTGAAACTGTTTCCAGTTAGCGACGGGTGGTCGACGGATTCGCGTCGGAATATCCGTCGTTAAGGTTCTGGAAATACATAGTTCGACGGAATAGCGCCGGAACATCCGTCGCTAAGGTTCTGGAAATACATAGTTCGACGGAATAGCGACGGAACATCCGTCGCCAAGGTTCTGGAAATGTATGACATTTCCAGAACCATGGCGACGGATTATCCGTCACTAGTCCGTCGCTTAGTCGACGGATGAGCGACGGAATGGCGATGACTCATCCGTCGCCATGGTTCTGGAAATGCCAAGCATTTCCAGAACCTGGTCGACGGATTATCCGTCAGCATTCCGTCGCTAATCTGTCCTTTGTTAGTGACGGCATTCGACGGAATAGCGACGGAACGATACCCTCTGATACGCTGTTACGACGGTTTACCGACGGATTATCCGTCGCTAGCTTCTACAAAGTTCAGTATTTAATACTTGAAATCGACGAAAGACCGTCGGAAAGTCGTCGCTAAAGCATCGTATTGTGACGACGAAAAGCCGTCGCTAATCCATCGCTTGATTGTCGACGGATTATTTTGACTACTTAGCGACGGATCATTATTACCGACGGATCATTATTAGCGACGAGCTGATTGCCGACGGATTATTTTGACCAAGATCCGTCAGTGATCGGTCGCTAATACAAATTGCCGACGGACGGGCGACGGATCTGGCCGTCGCTAAATCGACATATTTTGGTAGTGATACAACGCACGAACCAAACACCAAAAGACAATCCACGCAGACACAGAGAATTTTTGACATGAAAAACCCTTGCAAAAAAAACCACGGGACGATCGGAGTCCAACCTTGAGAAGCCTTCACTAATGAAATAAAGGAGTACACCCTCTACAAACTTCTTCAGATCCCCACAACACTTGGAAGCAAGAAATATTGATTATAAGGCTACGAAGAAAACAAAGACGACGAGTAGAAATTACCCGAACACGATCCTCCTTCGAAAGAGACCTTCAACCCTCATGCTTCTCTCCCAAAGTTGCAATAGCACTCTTGCCTCCTCTTCTTTCTTTTTTTCTCTGTTGTATGTGAGTAGGGTTAGGAAAGACCATATGTAAACCCCCTGATCCCGCAGCAAAATCTGGACCGTAGGATACGATCCAACGGTGTAAAAAAACACCCTGAAATTAGCCTCAGCCCGACGACACAGAGTTCGGCCAGAACTCTATGTGGGCGTTCTAGAAAGGTTCTAGACACGAAGGGGCAGAACTTGGCCAGAGTTTGGCCTAGGGAAGAACTCGGCCCGAGTTCTGCCCCCTTGGTTCCAGGATGTCCTATGATGGCTCCCGAGCTTCTCCTTCGTCTCTGAATGGACTCGTCACCTCCCCGAGCATCTCTGACATACAGACAGCACTCGTCGCACTCTGGGATCTTCTCCATATAGGTTTGGGAACCCCACCCACTCTAACATATCTCCCCTTTCACAACTATGTGGAGGGGATCGTCATTTCGACGATCTGCCTGTAGAACTCAAACTTTCCCCTTAGTAGAATCTTGGTGAACATATCTGCTTCGTTATCATCTGTATGAACCTTCTCAAGCTCCGTGTCATTCTTCTCAACCACATCCCGTATCAAATGATACCAAGTCTCGATGTGCTTGGACCGGCTATGAAAGGTCTGATTCTTCACAAGGTGAATAGCACTCTGACTATCGCAAAGTAAAGTATAATGTTCTTACTTTGGCCCTATTTCCTGCAACAGTTTTTTCATCCACAGCAACTCTTGCAAGCCTCCATCGCCGCAATGTACTCTGCCTCTGTCGTCGATAAGACAACACACTTCTGCAACCGCGACTGCCATGATACCTCTCCTCCAGTAAACATCATCACATAGCCCAAAGTCGATCGTCTTGTGTCTACATCTCCAGCCATATCAGCGTCGGTATATCTAACCAGCTTCGGCTCATCACCAGCAAAAAAAGTCTCCAATCGACAGTGCCTTGAAAGTATCGTAGAATCTACTTAATCATACTCTAATGTACCCTTCCAGGATTTAAAAGATACATGCTAACTATGCCAACTGCATGAGAGATGTCTGGCCTCGTACACACCATAGCATACATAAGGCTTCCTACAGCTGAGGCATATGGAACCTACTCCATATCTTTTTTTGTCCTCGGTAGATGGACACTGCTCCTCAGTGAGCTTAAAGTGGGCCGCAAGGGGAAAACTCACTTTTTTCGACTCGTCTATCCCGAAACGCTGAAGTATCCGATAAATATACTTCTTTTGGGACAAATGTAGAAGCTTGGGCTCTCTCTCTCGGCTGATCTCCATTCCAAGAATAGTCTTTGCTGCTCCCAAATCCTTCATAGAGAAGGTTGCGCCCAGTTAGTGCTTCAACTCCGCTATCCTAGTGGCATTCCAGTCATCAACATAGAGCAATAAAATGATGAAATCATCCTCGACAAAGTACCTCACAAATACACAATAGTCTGACGTTATTCGTGCATAACCATGCTCCCCCATAACGACTCAAACTTCCTGTACCACTGCCTCGGAGCCTGCTTTAGACCATACAAGCTCTTCCTCAACCGGCAGACCAAATGTGACTTGTCCTTCTCACAGAATCCCTCTGGCTGCTCCATGTATAACTCCCTCTTAAGATCACCGTGGAGAAATATCATCTTCATGTCCATCTGCTCGACCTCCAAGTCGAAACTGGCTGCCAATGCTAGCACCACCCGAATAGACGACTGCTTGACGACTGACGAAAAGATCTTATCATAATCTACGCCTTTTCGTTGATCGTAACCTTTAACTACCAGCCTTGCTTTGTATCGAGGGCGAGTAGCATCATCCGTCTGCTTCACTCTAAACACCCATCAATTCTTTAAATTCTTCTTGCCCTTTGGCAACCGCACCAGCTCCTAAGTAGAATTGACGTGTAAGGAACTCATCTCCTCCTGCATAACCTGCATCCACTCCTGCCTATGTTCGTCTTTCATAGCCTCTGTAAAACTTTCGGGCTCTCCCCCGTCAGTCAGTAGCATATACTCACCCGGTGAGTATCTCGTAGATGGTCGACGCTCACTGTCGCTCCTTCTCAATGGAGCCACTGGTGTTGGATGTATACCAATAGCCTCCTTTCCTTCAGAAACTGCCTCTCCGGTATGCTCATCCTCCTGAGGGACACCCTGACCACCATTAGCAGGCTGATGATCAAGGTTGACAGAAACTCCATGTACTAGCTCCTCCATAACTGGATCCTCTGCGATGTCCTCTGGAAATTGTTCGAAGCGAAATGTGTAACGCCCCAGTCCCAAAATACGTAGGACCAAGTACGTAGACATGCCAGCTGTATACATACGAAATACATGGATCTCGTATGTATACATAAGCCGTAAATGTAGTAATCCAAGACAACTAAATCTCATCCACAAAGATAAATAATGATATAAAGCAATTTTGAGTTTGTCATGTACACAATAGTTGGGCGGAGACAAAGTCCACTACCAACCAAATTAAATATGGAAAAATATACAAGGAAAGAATTTAGCAGGCGAGAGCAATGGCGAGTCCAAGAGCAATCATCACGAAGGGAGGAATGGCCTTAGCTAGAGCACCTGCAAGAAATCACGAAAATACACACCTGGGGAAAAACCAGGTCCTCAGAGGGACGTAACAAGACACATAATATCATGTCGATAACTGCATAAATAAGCTCAACAGAAAGTATGCATGTATAAAGGTTCCTAACCATTCTATGTGGATTGCAATTTTAGAGGACAACGTTCTACGCAGGGGCTGTCTCAAGCATGTTATAAAGAGTGGCCAACAAGTAGCGCTCATCCGAGACACTATCGGCCGGGTAACACGTAGCGCTCATCCGAGACACTATCTCCCAAATGTGTAAAATAAAAGTAGCCCCTACGCTAGTAGCTGTCCCCTCCCCCCAATGATACTATACGTGTGTCGTAACTATGACACACAACACATGTCGTTTCCACAACACGAGTTTATAATAGATAACTATCAAGTCTTCTAACATGCCTCTATTGACAGTTATTCCTACGCATGTGCACGGGTGATCAGCCAGCACGCAAGTGACCACTATATGATACTCACAGCTCTCACACACAACTCGTGTACCATCGTGACAAGTCAATGAGACACACAAAATTTGACGGTAGTCACTTAACTCTAAGCCAATTGTATAAATATAGTAATTTGCATTTACATATAATTTAAAAAGAAACAACTAAAACATGCATGATATTGAGCAGGAAATTTAAACAGTAAAGGCAAGGTGTCTTGCCTGGTGTGTCGCCTGGTGTGGTGCGATGATCGAGATGTCATGTTCTGTCCACTAGCTGATGTCCATGCGAACATGGCCTAAATTTGCGGAAAATAGGAACACGTGAGTAGTCGTAGTCAATGGGGGTAATCATGGAGAATTTGTGGAGATAGACACCTATAGTAATTCGTAGAAATTATTTACAATAATTAAAAAAAAACTAGATTTTATTTAGGAAAATATTTATTATTTATTATTTGAAAACCCAGCTTCTAAATTAAAATGTTTTACAAAAATATGTACCTCGCACATATTCTCACTCGACGAGTCATATGAAAATTTGAACTCGTACGCGACGTTCAATATTACAAATTTCGTACGCGACGTATAATACGAGTATACGACGTACAATTACAAAAATTTGAAATACTCAATTTATAATAAAAATAAATAAGGTAGAAATTTAGGGGTTTTACATCCTACCCAACTTAAAAAAATTTCGTCCTCGAAATTAAGGATTAGTAGGGGGTAAGAAGGTACAAGGGGTATCGATGAAGAATAATCAATAACAAAATCATGCCGTAAGAAATTGCGATCTAGATCATAGGAAATAATACGATATGGTCGTAATCGATAGGATGGCTAGAGGAAATTCTAGTACAACGCTTTCGTCCTTCTAAAATAGGTGAAGGCGAAAGCAAAATACATGTTCAAAAGGAGATATTTAGCGAGTACGAATACGTGATTCAAAGACGTCCGAATAAGTTCAAAAGAATTGCCAAGGCAGTCGCGGGGGAGACTCTAAGGCTGAGTTAACTACGTCTCCATCCCCGTTGAACAATATACAAAAAGCGAACCAAGTGCACTATGGTTGATCAGACCATAATACGTTGGTTCTGATTAGACAATGTATTAGTGTGCGCCCACATTAAACATATGTCATGATCAAGCTTTGATAAAGAATAAGCTTGCAAAGCTAAGCTATTTTAGCATCCTAGGTAGATAAAATAATAAGTAAAGGGTAATGATGGAAGAAATCAATTAGTCCAAGATCTTATAAAATCTAAGTTCCGTCCGAAATTTGGGCCTATCCAGTCGGCTTGGTTGACTAGATAAGTTAGGGCCTACTGCATTCTATGGTCCAAGTGAACCTATCAATGTGGTCCATAAATGTTGTTTAGGTCGTGGGATATTCTACTCAATCTTACAAGAATTAAACTAATGGTATGATAGGTACAGCAGTCAAGATAAAATGCAAGGTTAAGCATGTAAGGAATTAAGTAGAACAAAATCATATATCGGTTCGAAAGAAATGGAGTCGAGGTCGAGTCTCATCTATAGTTTAAAGTATAATGGTTTTACGGTAGGGATTAGCGTCCAGTCATTTTGACCCGAAAGTCGCAATATGAAATTAGGGTACAATGAGGCGTGTTTTAGTGGCACGTGATATACCTACATGAAGGTGGGCTCGTGTAGGTCTTGCTTGTAAAATTTGTAGGAAGAAAACGTCTAGTATTGTGCTCCAAATGCCCAAGTCACGGTAAAGGTCACAAAAGAATTTAAAATAGAAAGTGGGAGTTCATGAGATAATGATTAACGAACCATATAAATGATCGAGCTAAAGCATGAAATAAAGATAACTTAGATTCTAACAAATCAAGGTAAAATAAATTAGAAATCCAATTTCTAAAGATATGATAGCCACGTAGATGGAGTATGATCAAGGAACAATATAATCATTTCTCAAGTTTCAAATGATTAGATGGTCATGACAAAAGATCTAGAATTGAGGGAAGGTCAAGTAAGTCAAAAGATATGTTCATCGGTTTGGTCGATGACTAACTATACTTGTGTGTATGCAATATCATAATCATAGGTGGCATGGCACTCTAATGTACAATACTTTTATCTCACTAGGGTGACCTTCCTTGCTTCTTGGTCCTCTACCAATATGATCTAATCTAAATTTCAAGTTCCTCGAAGTTCTCAATAAAATTTTCAAGACACTCCGCCACAATTACCACTTATCTTAGACTGTCAAATTTAACTTAAATCTTTAATAAATCTTGAAATAGTCCTTGTATATCGCAAACTGAACATACTCTTTTTTTTTCTTTTTCTTTTTTACCAAAAATTATAATCAAGACCTTAAACTTGAACTTTAAATAACTCTATAAATCATAGATCATAGGAAAATTTGAAATTTGAATTTTTCCTTCAAAGTCGATATCTTCCAAAAATTTAAACAATTTTTTTTCCTTCCTATCATCTCTTCAAAATTTAAATAAACTTATAACTCGTACGCGCAAATTTTAAAACCTCAAGTTCTTTCCCTTCTAAACTTTCGTCTCTCTAGTCATCTACAAAATCATAATTTAAACTCTAAAAATCTCGAGATATCCAACCGTAAATCAAGTGCCACAATAAAAAAACTTAAGATATCTCTCAAATTGATTTCATATCCCTAATAAATCATAGCTGTTTCAAAATTTCAAATTTATAAAAATTTTGTTTTCTCGATCTAACTATCCTCTTGTGTATACCACCTTGTAAATTTAAAATAAAATTTCAACTATCCTTTGATGGTGGTAATATGCTACTACCCAACTTGGAATAAACTAATCCTTAAAATCATATATCTAGGAAAAATAAATGCCTTTATACTCAATTATAACCTCAATGGATATTATTTGTTAATGCGATCTATCTAGCCATTTATTTAACCCATGGGCATAGACTAGTGTAGTCACAAAACTAAGAAATTTACGGTAGAAGGAGTCAAGCAAGATGCAATTCAAGGAGGTCGAACGAGAGTTCGAAATTTGAAGTCAAGAAAGGATGTCAAGTAGGTGGATGAGATTCTAGACTCTAATCCTATATTGCAGGCCCGTTCGGTACAGTCATGTAACCGAAACGGCAAACTAGACCTGCATGGGCCACCATAAAAACATGTAACGTCCCAGTCCCAAAATACGTAGGACCAAGTACGTAGACATGCCAGCTGTATACATACGAAATACATGGATCTCGTATGTATACATAAGCCGTAAATGTAGTAATCCAAGACAACTAAATCTCATCCACAAAGATAAATAATGATATAAAGCAATTTTGAGTTTGTCATGTACACAATAGTTGGGCGGAGACAAAGTCCACTACCAACCAAATTAAATATGGAAAAATATACAAGGAAAGAATTTAGCAGGCGAGAGCAATGGCGAGTCCAAGAGCAATCATCACGAAGGGAGGAATGGCCTTAGCTAGAGCACCTGCAAGAAATCACGAAAATACACACCTGGGGAAAAACCAGGTCCTCAGAGGGACGTAACAAGACACATAATATCATGCCGATAACTGCATAAATAAGCTCAACAGAAAGTATGCATGTATAAAGGTTCCTAACCATTCTATGTGGATTGCAATTTTAGAGGACAACGTTCTACGCAGGGGCTGTCTCAAGCATGTTATAAAGAGTGGCCAACAAGTAGCGCTCATCCGAGACACTATCGGCCGGGTAACACGTAGCGCTCATCCGAGACACTATCTCCCAAATGTGTAAAATAAAAGTAGCCCCTACGCTAGTAGCTGTCCCCTCCCCCCAATAATACTATACGTGTGTCGTAACTATGACACACAACACATGTCGTTTCCACAACACGAGTTTATAATAGATAACTATCAAGTCTTCTAACATGCCTCTATTGACAGTTATTCCTACGCATGTGCACGGGTGATCAGCCAGCACGCAAGTGACCACTATATGATACTCACAGCTCTCACACACAACTCGTGTACCATCGTGACAAGTCAATGAGACACACAAAATTTGACGGTAGTCACTTAACTCTAAGCCAATTGTATAAATATAGTAATTTGCATTTACATATAATTTAAAAAGAAACAACTAAAACATGCATGATATTGAGCAGGAAATTTAAACAGTAAAGGCAAGGTGTCTTGCCTGGTGTGTCGCCTGGTGTGGTGCGATGATCGAGATGTCATGTTCTGTCCACTAGCCGATGTCCATGCGAACATGGCCTAAATTTGCGGAAAATAGGAACACGTGAGTAGTCGTGGTCAATGGGGGTAATCATGGAGAATTTGTGGAGATAGACACCTATAGTAATTCGTAGAAATTATTTACAATAATTAAAAAAAAACTAGATTTTATTTAGGAAAATATTTATTATTTATTATTTGAAAACCCAGCTTCTAAATTAAAATGTTTTACAAAAATATGTACCTCGCACATATTCTCACTCGACGAGTCATATGAAAATTTGAACTCGTACGCGACGTTCAATATTACAAATTTCGTACGCGACGTATAATACGAGTATGCGACGTACAATTACAAAAATTTGAAATACTCAATTTATAATAAAAATAAATAAGGTAGAAATTTAGGGGTTTTACAAAATGACTCTAACCCAGGCAATTCTTCAGCCTCAGAAGGCGTCTCAGAATCCTGAGTGTTGGTCATGGTCTTATCCTTGACGAATACCACATCCCTACTTCTGTAGAGCTTTCTTCCCACTGGGTCGTAGAGTCTATAGCCAAACTTATCCCGACTGTAGCCAACAAAGACACACCGCCTCGTCTTCGGCTCAAGTTTGGACCTCTCGTCCTTCGGTACATGCAAGAAGGCCTTACAACCAAACACTTGCAGGTGATTGTATGACGACTTTTTGCCGTATCATACTTTGTCAAGCACATCACCCTGCAAATGAGCACTAGAAGAGAAATTAATAACATAAGCAGCTGTGAGAAGAGCCTCACCCCAATAATTGTCTGGAAAATTTGCTTCTGATAGCAAACATCGTACCTTCTCCATCAGTGTCATGTTCATGCACTCCACTCCGCTACACCATTGAGATGAGGTATCTTGGGCGGAGTCTTCTGGTGTCGTATCCCTTACTCTTTGCAATAAGTACCAAAGGGACCAATGTATTCGTCGCCGTTGTCAGACCGAACACACAATAACTTCTTACCCGTCTCTCTTTCAATAAAGGCCTGAAACTCTTTAAAAGTGGGCAGCACCTGATCCTTGGTCTTTAAGGCATAGACCCAAGCCTTCCTGGAACAGTCATCAATAAAATTTACAAAGTAAGAAGCACCACCAATAGATTTTACCTTCATAGGATCGCAGACATCCGAGTGAATCAACTCGAGCAATGCCGACTTCCTTGAACTTGGATGACTTTGGAAAGACACCTATTTTGTTTCCCAGCTAAGCAGTGTGTGCACTTCTCCAACTTTGTAGACTTGAGCCCTGGAATCACCTTCATGTTCACCAAGTAGCTCATCCCCTTCTCGCTGATATGGCCAAGACGCCTGTGCTACAACTCGGCAGACGTATCAGAAACTGTGTTCACCTCCTGTGCCCCTTGTGTGCTCCCCTCTATATAGTAGAGACCGGACTTCTTGTTTTCTCTGGCAATCACCATCGAACCTCTGGAAAGCTTCCACTAACTATTCACGAAGAGATTGAAGAATCCCTCATCATCCAACCTTCCAACCGACACCAGGTTGAAACGAATATCAGGGACATGAGGAACATCTTTGAGAACAAGAATTTCACCCGTCTTCGTCCTCAAATAAATCTCCATTGGTAATCGCCTTCGACACATCTCCATTGCCCATCTTTAATACTCAACAGTCGCTTGTCGTGTAAGTGGCAAATAGTGCCCTGTCATGAGATACGTGCGCTGAAGCGCCTGAGTCCACCAGCCAAGAATTGTCATCGCATGCGAGGTTTGTGATAAGCTCATCACCTAGACGATCACATCGCCTCCATGTATCGAGGCCGCTGCTGTAGTGTTCTCATCTTGCTTCTCCTTGTCACCCTTTTTCTCTCTCTTCCAAGCGAAACAGTTCCGCTTGATGTGGCCTTTCTTGCCATAATGGTAACACTTTGAGTCATCGTACTGACCCTTGGACTTCTCTCTGCTCTTGTTTCTGCCACCACCTGGACCCCTATTTTTGCCCCTTCCGCGGCTCTCTGAAACTAACGCCTCTGAATGGTAGGATGTGGATGAAGTGCCCTGAAAACGTCTCTGCATCTCTTCATTCAGCGCCCCGCTCTTGGCAAACTCTAGACTGACCATGCCTTCTGGAGCAGAAGCGATCATAGATACTCGTACGGTCTCCTACGAGTCTGGCAATGTACACAGCAGCCATAGTCCCTGAACCTCGTCGTCGAACTTGACTCCCATCGAAGACAACTGGTCAACCATGCCCTGAAAATTACTCAAGTGATCCATAATAGATGCCCCATCTTTGTACCGCAAACCCATCATCGTCCAGATCAGGAACAACTAGTTTACCCCAGCCTTTTTCGCATACAAAGATTTCAGCTTATCTCATAACGTCTTCGCGTGCTCAATATTGGCAACGTGGTTGTACACGTTTTTGTCAATAAATTGCCTGATCTATTCGCACACCTGTATGTGCTCAAAATTTCAGTACTCCTCGGATTTATCAACTGGTCGCTCGGAAGCAAATACGGGGAGATACAACTTCTTGACAGACCGCAAATATTTTATCTTGCTCCGACAATAATGATAGTTGGTACCGTTCAGGTTCACCATGCGCATCGGCTTCGCGTCCATCTCTCCTTTCTAGTTTTCCTGTCAACTCCTGACACCCTTCTGAGTTCTAGAACTTTGCTTTGATACCACTTTGTTGGAAAAGAAAGCGCAGAAACCTTTCCCCAAACTAGAGAGTACCTACGAGAGAACCGAGCAATACAACGCACGAACCAAACACCAAAACATAATTCAAGCAGACATAGAGAATTTTTGATGTGGAAATCCCTTGCGGGAAAACTACGGGACGATCGGAGTCCAACCCTTGAGAAGCCTTCACTAATAAAATAAAGGAGTACACCCTCTACAAACTTCTCCCGATCCAACACGGATCCCCACAACACTTGGAAGCAAGAAATATTGATTACAAGGCTACGAAGAAAAAAGACGACGAGTAGAGATTACCCGAACACGATCCTCCTTCGAAAGAGACCTTCAATCCTCCTTCTTCTCTCCCAAAGTTGTAATGGCACTCTTGTCTCCTCTTCTTTATTTTTCTCTCTGTTATATTTGATTAGGGTTAGGAAAGACCAAATGTAAACCCCCTAATCCCGCAGCAAAATCTAGACCATAGGATATGATCCAATAGTATAAAAATACCCTAAAATTAGCCTCATCCCAACGACACAGAGTTCGGCCAGAACTCTGTGTGGGTGTTCCAGAAAGGTTCTGGACACCAAGGGGCAGAACTCGGCCAGAGTTCGGCCTGGGGCAGAACTCGGCTCGAGTTCGGTCCCCTTGGTTCCAGGATGTCCTAAGATGGCTCCCGAGCTTCTCCTTCGTCTCTGAATGGCCTCATCACCTCTCTGAGCTTCTTTGACATACAGACGGCACTCGTCGCACTCCTGGATCTTCTCCACATAGGTTAGGGAACCCCACCCACTCCAATAAGGTTTTCATAAATAGTTGGTTCAAAAATACCCCAAAATCGATATAAACATCGTTACCAAGCAGACCCCTAAAGAACTAGTTTGTAAATTTTATAGCCACAAGGGTCATAATAAACCCATCTTTAATCCACTCTCTTTACGGAAATAATTTGAAATTTTTGTCACCCCAATTAATTTTTTGATTTTTTTTGATGAGTGAGAAATCAATTCTTCAAATTTGAAGAAAGAGAGAGATCACAAATTGAAGATTATCAATTCATGCAGTATATTTTCTTTTTTTAATTTATATTTTATTTCACAAATATAATTAATATAACAAATATATCACTAAAAAAATTGGTTGAAATATTTTAATAGAGTCTAATATTGAAAAATAACAGTAGATGCCTTCAGAAGATAGCATATATAATGATCATGTATCTAATTTACAAAATGAAGCTACTAATAGAGTATATCTATGACTGAAATATTTTAATACAGTTTAATGTTGAAAAATAACAGTCACTACAAAAATTTGTCAGGTTAGCGACGTTTAAAAACGTCGCTAACCTCGGTAAAAATGTCGCTAAATCAATTTAGCGACGTTTAGGGCAACGTTTTGGGAACAACGAAAAAAAATGTGTCGCTAAACGAGAAAATGTCGCTAGGGCGACGTTATTTGGCGACGTCATTAACGTCGCTAATTAGCGACGTTATTTGCGACGTTTTAACGTTGATGCTAATTAGCGACGTAAAAGGCGACGTTGTAGTGTGGTCGCCATTTAGCGACACAATTGCGACGTTTTTGGCGACGACGTGCTGACATAAGATTTGTTGCCACGTCAGCATTTAGCGACGCTTTTAGCGACATTTATTAACGTCGCTAATATTTAGCAACGATTTCTAACGTCGCTAAGTTAAAAAAATATTAAAAAAATAGGTTCCAGAATGCAAATGGAGTTGGAGCTGGAGCCTGAGCCAAAATACAGAATACAAAATACAGAATCCAATCCCTGGGTTCGTCGACCCACTTGGTGGAACACTCAACACCAGCACGCACAATACATTTCAGAATATACAAAAAATATAAAGAAAAAATACTATCCGCAACGAACAATTTCAATATATAATATCCTCAACAAACCAAATCAATATTCACAAATACGTACAAACTCAGTATCCTCAACGAAAAAACAGAATATCCCTAAATACGTACAAAGTCAAAATACAAAATACAGGTTCGCCAAATATACAAAAACAAAGATTGACACAGTACTAATTCATATGTGTATTTAAGTGTGAGGACGGATGGCTCAGAACACAACCCAAAATTCATTCTAGCATACATTAGTGTGAATCATCTATGTTCTGTACATATGGTGTAGTATACGTTCTTATCGAATATAGTATCTAGTATCTGAAGAATGTAACAGAATCAAGATGAACTCACATAATGTAATACTAAAATATCATCTACTACTATATAAGATATAGTTATAGGTTGTCGTATCATCATTGCCGAGGGATAAGGGTCAGAGGACAGTCAACTTCATCTATGGCTACATAGTTACATGAGCTAGTCGTCGCGAAACGTCGCTATGAGGTCGCTAATAGCGACTAATTTAGCGACGTTAGTATGAACGTCGCTAAATTCTAATTATATTTCCCAACCAATTCATTTCACCCCATTTTACTCTCTCACTCTCTCTCCTCCCCTCCTCCAGCGCTCTCACTCTCTCCGGTGCTCTCACAGTACTAATTCATATCTATTTAAGTGTGAGAACGGATGGCTTAGAACACAACCCAAAATTCATTCTAGCATACATTAGTGTGGATCATTATGTTCTGTACATATGGTGTAGTATATGTTCTTATCGTATCTAGTATCTGAAGAATGTAACAGAATCAAGATGAACTCACATAATGTAATATTTAGACATCATCTACTACTATATAAGATATAGTGATAGGTTGTCATATCATCATTGCCGAGGGATAAGGGTCGGAGGATAATCAACTTTATCTACGGCTACATAGTTTCTGCCTCGCCAGTCGAATGGCTGCAGGGACTATGTCCTGATCACCATGTCGTACCGTAGATTAATGCCAATGGACCTGGAGCCTGAGCTAAAATACAAAATACAAAATCCAATCCCTGGGTTCACCGACCCCCTCGGTGGAACACTCAACACCGGCACGCACAATACATTCCAGAATATACCAAAAATATAAAAAAATACTATCCGCAACGAACAATGTCAATATACAATATCCTCAACAAACCAAATCAATATCCGTAAATACGTACAAACTTAGTATCCTCAACGAAAAAATTGAATATCCCCAAATACGTACAAAGTCAAAAATATAGTACAGTTCAAAAATGCAAAAATGAAACTACTGATCGTCTGGTGCTGGAGCTGGACCCGGTGCTAGAGCTGGAGCTGGAGGAGCGCCACCAGATGACGCACAAATACCTCTCGAGTGCGCCAAAGGCATGCAGCCACTTCCCTCCCTCCATTCCCCCTCTCCCTCTCTCATGCTATCAACGTCACAACTTTTTCAGTGTTGCTCCCTCTAATGATGATGAACGCAAAAATCAAAGACCCCCCCTCCTTTCTCACTCTTTACAGTTCTCATAATAGGAATGATCAGTATTTTCTAGTTCTCTTTCATCCATCCATTCCTCCGTTCTGATCAAGCCTCTTCCTTCTCCTCTCCTCCACCATGGCTCTGGACCCATCTGCTCCTCCCTACTTCCCTTCTTCTTATTTGGCTCTCTCAGCCACATATGATATCCAGCTTAAGTGTAGAGTCAGGGGAGAATAAGTGGGTAGGAATAGGAGGGGGAAGCAGCACAGCTGGCGGCATGACCTGGAGGAAGTACAGAGGTTTTTTTCAACATCCGTAGGAGAACTATAAGGATATATTTTTTCACAACATGTCACCGTGTCAAAGACCCTTAATGTGACAACCATGTTACCACGGTGTCGGAAGACTAACATGTCATAATTTTCTAAGCCGTGTGTTTTGACATAATCCTCCCAACTCTTTTATTCTATGTAGTAATCTTGCATTTCTTTATAAAGTTCAAGACGTCATATTTTTCTATTACGAGTCACTATATGCCGTCTTGGACTTCATAAAGAAATGCAAGATTACCACATAGGAGGAAAGAGTTGGGAGGATTATGTCAAAGTACACGGCTTAGAAAATTATGACATGTTAGTCTTCTGACACCGCGGTAACATGATATTAACATTAAGGGTCTTTGACAAGGTAACATTTTGTGAAAAGATATATCTTTATAGTTCTCCTACGGATGTTGAAAAAACCTATGTACTTTCTCTAGGTCATGCCGCCGGCTGTGCTGCTTCCCCCTCCTCTTCCTGTCCACTTCTTCTCCCCCGACTCTACACTTGAGCTGGATATCATGTGGCTGAGAGAGTCAAATAAGAAGAAGGGAAGTAGGGAGGAGCAAATGGGTCCAGAGCCATGGTGGAGGAGAGGAGAAGGAAGAGGCTTGATCAGAACGGAGGAATAGATGGATGGAAGAGAACTAGAAAGCACTGATCCTTCCTGTTGTGAGAACTGTGAAGAGTGAGAAAGGAGAGGGGGGTCTTTGATTTTTGCGTTCATAATCATTAGAGGGAGCAACACTGGAAAAGTTGTGACGTTGATAGCATAAGAGAGGAAGAGGGGGAATGGAGGGAGGGAAGTGGCTGCATGCCTTTGGCTCACTCGAGCGGTATTTGTGCGTCAGATAAAATACAGAAAATTTGATTTTTCTCCAAGTGTGAGAACGGATGGCTCAGAACACAACCCAAAATTCATTCTAGCATACATTAGTGTAAATCATCTATGTTCTGTACATATGGTGTAGTATACGTTCTTATCGAATCTAGTATCCAGTATATGAAGAATGTAACAGAATCAAGATGAACTCACATAATGTAATACTAAAACATCATCTACTACTATATAAGATATAGTGATAGGTTGTCGTATCATCATCGCCGAGGGATGAGGGTCGAAGGACAGTCAATTTTATCTACGGCTACATAGTTTCTGCCTCGCCAGTCGAATGGCTGCAGGGACTATGTCCTGATCACCATGTCGTACCGTAGATTTATGCAAATAGAGATGGAGCTGGAGCCAAAATACAAAATCCAAAATACAGAATACAGAATCCAATCCCTGGGTTCGCCGAAAATACAAAAACAAAGATTGACACACAGTACTAATTTATATGTGTTTTAAGTGTGAGAACAGATGGCTCAGAACACAACCCAAAATTTATTCTAGCATACATTAGTGTGAATCATCTATGTTCTGTACATATGGTGTAGTATACGTTCTTATCGAATCTAGTATCTAGTATCTGAAGAATGTAACAGAATCAAGATGAACTCACATAATGTAATACTAAAATATCATCTACTACTATATAAGATATAGTGATAGGTTGTCGTATCATCATTGCCGAGGGATGAGGGTCGGAGGACAGTCAACTTCATCTACGGTTACGTAGTTACATGAGCTACTTGTCGCAAAATGTCGCTATGACGCGCTAATAGCTACTAGACGTTAGTATGAACGTCGTTAAATTCTAATTATATTCTCCCACCAATTCATTTCCCCTATTTTACTCTCTCACTCTCTCTCTCCTCCCCTCCCTCCGGCGCTCTCACTCTCTCGCGCTCCCACAGTACTAATTCATATCTATTTAAGTGTGAGAACGGATGGCTCAGAACACAACCCAAAATTCATTCTAGCATACATTAGTGTGGATCATTATGTTCTGTACATATGGTGTAGTATATGTTCTTATCGTATCTACTATCTGAAGAATATAACAGAATCAAGATGAACTCATATAATATAATACTAAGACATCATCTACTACTATATAAGATATAGTGATAGGTTGTCATATCATCATTGTCGAGGGATGAGGGTCGGAGGACAGTCAACTTTATCTACGGCTACATAGTTTCTGTCTCGCCAGTCGAATGGCTGCAGGGACTATGTCCTGATCACCATGTTGTATCGTAGATTAATAAAAATGTAGCTAGAGCTGGAGCCAAAATACAGAATCCAAAATACAAAATACAGAATCCAATCCCTGGGTTCGCCAAAAATACAAAAACAAAGATTGACACACAGTTCTAATTCATATGTATTTTAAGTGTAAGAACGGATGGCTCATAACACAACCCAAAATTCATTCTAGCATACATTAGTGTGAATCATCTATGTTCTGTACATATGGTGTAGTATACGTTCTTATCGAATCTAGTATCTAGTATCTGAAGAATGTTACAGAATCAAGATGAACTCACGTAATGTAATACTAAAATATCATCTACTACTATATAAGATATAGTGATAGGTTGTCGTATCATCATTGCCGAGGGATGAGGGTCGGAGGACAGTCAACTTCATCTACGGCTACATAGTTTTTGCCTCGCCAGTCGAATGGCTGTAGGGACTATGTCCTGATCACCATGTCGTAGTCCAATACAATCTTGAGATTGACACAATACTAATTTATGTATATAATCCAATACAAATAGTCTAATACAAAAACAATCCAATACAAATAAGTACTAATGGCTAATGAGAACCACGCAGCTCACACAAATGCTCAGTGATACGATCACGCAACCACCTCGAATAAGTGGGATCGACGGTGGCAGGAAGATGTAGTTCCTTGTAAGTGCTGCATGAATAGAACTCCCGGTCTCACTAGCTACCGGTGCCACTTCCTCCTTAACAGTAGGAGGAGCCACATCAGCATTCACTGTTTTCCTCAAACGACGTGCCGCTCCTCGGGTCATGGGTGCCATCTGGTAAGATCGATATTCACAAATAATATAACTGTAACATAAGCAAGCTAACTAAAGGAACCATCATGTAATTTGAGTACATTTTCGAAAGCAGATAAAGTATAGAAAATTTGATTTTTTTCCCAAGTGTGAGAACGGATGGCTCAGAACACAACCCAAAATTCATTCTAGCATACATTAGTGTGAATCATCTATGTTCTGTACATATGGTGTAGTATATGTTCTTATCGTATCTAGTATCTGAAGAATTTAACAGAATCAAGATGAACTCACATAATGTAATACTAAGACATCATCTACTACTATATAAGATATAGTGATAGGTTGGCATATCATCATTACCGAGGGATAAGGTTTGGAGGACAATTAACATTATCTACGGCTACATAGTTTCTGCTTCGCCAGTCGAATGGCTGCAGGGACTATGTCCTGATCACCATGTCGTACCATAGTTTCTGCCTCGCCAGTCGAATGGCTGTAGGGACTATATGTTCCGATCACCATGTTACCAATTAACCAACCAATAAAACTACTTGTTACAAATATCGGCACTATCGGTACGTTCGAATCGGAGTATCACATTTTTCGGTGTCGAAAAACAAATTATTATTACTAAATTATCAGATTTTTTTGGCACTATCGGTGTCCCTGACCAAGCCCCCCCTACACCACCCCTAACCCGAACCCTAACCCTCCCCTCCCCCCCTGCTCCCCTCCCCCAGCCGCCCACACATACCCACCCCTAACCCGAACCCTACCCCTAGCTCCCCTCCCCCAGCCGCCCTCGTACCCCTGCCCCACCCCCCAGCCACCCTCCACTCACCCCCGAACCACCCGCATCCCCCCTGCCCCTCCCTTCGAGCCACGCGCACCCCCCAACCACCAACAACCAAAACAGTCGGAGAAAAAGAGAGAGAGAGAAAGAGAGAGAGAGGGAGGGGAAGAGTACCACGTACTGGAGAGGGAGGAGAGTCGCCGGAGAGAGTGAGAGCGCCGGAGAGAGTGAGAGCGCCGGAGGGGGGAGGAGAGAGAGGGAGAGAGTAAAATGGAAGGAAATGAACCCTAACCTGAACCCTAACCCTAGCTCCCCTCCCCCAGCCGCCCTCGTCCCCCCTGCCCTACCCCTCCAGCCACCCCCCCACTCACCCCCCAACCACCCGCATCCCCCCCTACACCTCCCACCGAGCCACCCGTACCCCCCCAAACCACCAACAACCAAAACAGCCGGAGAGAGAGAGAGGGGGGAGGGGGAGAGTCACGTACCGGAGAGGGAGGAGAGTCGTCGGAGAGAGTGAGAGTCGCCGGAGGGAGTGAGAGCGCCGGAGAGAGTGAGAGCGCCGGAGGGGGGAGGAGAGAGAGTGAGAGAGTAAAATAGAGGGAAATAAATCGGTAGGGGGATATAATTAGAATTTAGCGACGCTATCACTACCGTCGCTAAGTTATTCGCTATTAGCGACGTCCGAGCAACGTTTCGCGACGACTAGATCATGTGATTAATATACGTCGTTGTTACGTCGCTTAGGTCGTCACTAGTAGCGACTATTAGCGACGTTTAGACAAAACGTCGCTAATGTACACAATTTAGCGATGTTAATCGAACGTCGCTAAATATATGTTGCCAATTGAGCAGATTTTAGTAGTAAGTAGATACTATCATAAGATAGCATATATAATGATCATGAATCTAGTATACAAAATGGAGCTACTAGTTGAATATATTTATGATACACGATCACAATAGTGACATGTACTAGATATAGATACATACAGAGTCTGAATACAAAAAGGAGACAACCTCCCGAGGTGTAGGACTATGTCCTTGCCTAAATGTCAAACGAAGAGATTTTTGTGTCATCTGAGTACCTGCCTTGCCATTAAACTCTAAATCTAGGAACTCCTCAGACTCATAAATTAAAATTTGAGATGCTATCTAGAAAGGGTCGAAATCCAATGCAAGAAAGTAACATAATAAAAGCCCAAATGATATCAAAAATATGAGAACTAAGAGAAAACTGAATAAAATGTGATAAGTAAAGTATCAAGACTAGTGACACTCTCCGTTCCCAATATTCATATATTATACGGGTGTTATTTTTCTGTATCCAGTATCGATACTATATCATATAATTTTACTGCTAGTACCTATACCTGATATTAGACACATGCATTTTGGTATTTGATTTTCTATGAGAGTCTCGAGATCCGTACGGACGTATCATCCGTAAGGCAATCGGTCAGCCTAAAGCTGATTAACTGACTTATGTAGTTGGATATGGATTTTTATTTTTGATAAGATAATTATGTGTGAGACTATCCTAGGCCCATAGTCAGACCATTAGTAGTGCTATAGACCCATACTAGGCCCCGTAGTGTATTGAGAAAATTCCAAATATAAGAAATTTTCCATGTAGATAGTATACCACTGATATATCGCCTGTCTGCTACGGGCATAGTGAACGGTTGCTATCTGGTCTATTCTTTTGTCTATTGGTCATTTGTTTTTTTTCTAGCTAGGGACGATCATGATTAATCATAGGCCTTGGATTGCGGAGGTGTCCTTCATCCAATAGTCACCTTCCTTTTCTCTTTCCTATTTTATCATCTCCTTCTATCTCTTTCACTCTTTTCACTTCCTCGAAACCATCGTAGCCATTTCCTTCCATTCTCTTCTCTTTACCAAGTTGACCTAGGAGCTTGATCTAAAGTAGGATCTAGCATTGAGGCTCATATTGGGGTCTCTGGACCCGTTTAGGAGGTGGATTTGAAGACCTAGAACTAAGAGAAATATATTTGGAGGCAAGTACATTTTGCACTTGTTGGACAATTGGGTTTTTGTGAAAGTTTTCCTTCTATCTACTATTGTTACATAGTCATATATTCATTCAACTATTTTCCTATAATTTTTAGTTTGTATCACCAATTTGTTGTGGATTTTGAGTGTTATTTGTGCTTGGGTTATACTTTGGGAATAAATCCTAGGCCTAAGGATAAAAGCATGATTGGATGGAGTAAATGTGCTTTGGACCCAAGTCATAGTTCCTAACTTGTAGTAGGACCCCATAATAGGCCCCTTGTTGCTGAGAATTGATTTTGTGGAGTTTAGAATCCATTTGGAACCCCAAAACCCAAAATCATGAGTTGTTGTCATAATATATCAATGCATGCGGTATATCGACGATATACCGCTTAGGCAATAATCCTTTCCAGCATACCCAATACCTATTCTAATACAAAATAGTGTACCGTTGGTATACCGTCGGTATACCATTGGCATGCTAATTTTTAGGATATATAGAGTGTTAGGATTTAGTCTTTTTGTGCGTCATTTTGTTGTGCGGGATTTAGTCTTCTCCAGCATACCATTGGCATGCTAATATGGTTTTGTGCGTCATTTTGTTGTGCAGAATTTAGTCTTCTCTGAAACAATTCCTAGTAACTTACCACTGTCCTTCAACCCATGTCCACTGATCGAGCAACGGAACTCTCGTCATCCTGCTATAGAGTGTTAGGATTTATTGATTGTTAAACACGCAGAATTAACTGATGGATTTGCGTGAATCCATAGGCCCTAGAAACCTATTATTGTGGTAGCATAATATGTAGTGGTCGCTTTTCAGACTCTGATATACATGACGCTCAATGGATCGAAGAATTTCTGAAGAAGTCGAATTAATGATTAGTTGATTGATTACTTGATTGTCTTTGTTCTTGACCTAGCTACATTATATATACGTTATCTATTACCAAGATACCCTTTGAGGTACTAGACCTGTTACTTGTGTACTGTGGTGCTATATCTACTAGTTATATTATATTATTCATGTGTGGATACTCCAATAGTTGGTTAGTGGTCGTAGCAGGATTTAGGAGTAGGAATATTGTGATTGATTGTCATATCTACACTTAGGATAAATCTAGATTGGATCCATTAGAAACCAATGCAGATTCACATCTAATGTACCTGTACTTCGGTATGACATCTACCACAGTTGGTCATGTGTCTATGACACTGTTTTCACATAATTTAGTAGGGTTAATTAACTAGTTAAAATACATATATCATTGGGAGGGACAAGATCCTGATTATGTGTTTTTTTACTGGCCAGCCCCTATATACTATGGCATATCCTTATATTTTCGAAGTATAGTATCTTATATATTCATAGTATCGAGCCAATGTCAGCCTTATAGGAGCATTATAATTGTTATATTCTATCCGTAGCACCGTCATGGTGACTACCTTGTGAGGTACTTATTATTATTATTATTATTATTATTATTATTATTATTATTAAGGCTTGGTCCGTCCTGCTTAGGTTGTGTACGAGTGACTAATCTTTATATTGCATTCCTGGAATAACTAAGATACTACCATAGCAACCCGTAGGAACTCTTTGACTACTCTGTTAAACCACTGATTGTGTAGATATATCATGTCTCGGGATAATACTACACCCTTTGTCCTTGTTTGGTGTAAGGGTAGATTACTACCTCTACGATAGACTACAAGTCCATGCTACGACACAGGTTCCTATGTACTGCTTCTTATTTGACTGATTGAGACATATATCTTGTGAGACTATATGAGACTTGTATTATAGTATATAACATCTTTTCTAGGTACATCCGTAATCTTTGATTTTTATTTTGTTTTAAAAATGAGTTAGAAATGGCCTAAGAGCATCTCTAATGCAAAAGTCTTAATTTTCTATGTGACAGTCTTAAATAGACAAATGTTTTGTGGTTTGTATGGTATGTGGCAATTTTTTTTCACAATAGACATTCTATAAAAAAAAGTCATCTCCAATGTAAATGTCTTGATTTTTTTTCCTCACATGTGACAGTTAAATTTAACAATTAAGCTATTTGGCTTCCAAAAATTTTGGGTGATGCCATCATCCATTATGTGGCATCTGACATGACAACTGACATGGCAGCTGACATGTCATGTTTTAACTGAAAAAATTAATTACCCAATTTTTTTGTGTTAATGTTAATGCTAATGCTAATATTAATTTAATGTTAATATTAATTTTAATGTTAATGTTAGAATTAATATTAATGTATATTAATTTTAATGTTAATATTAATATTCATGTTAATTTGATATTAATATTAATCTTAATATTAATATTAATGTTAATGCTAATTTAAATTTAATGTTAATATTAATTTCAATGTTAAAGTTAATATTAATGTTAATATTAATTTTAATATTAATGTTCATGTTAATTTTATATTAATATTAATTTTAATTTTAATGTTTAATTTTGTCATATCAACTGTCATGTCATCAGCCATGTCATATGTCACATAATGAAAGATGGTATCACCCAAAAGTTTTGGAAGCCAAATAGCATTTTTGTAAATTTAATCATTTCTTTTAATATTTTAATGTGAATACTGACGGTATTGAGAAGTTAAATGCAATGTTTTAAAAACCGGACCGGTGGTTGACCCGGCCAAGGCACTGGGTCGGGTCAAATTGGTTCAACCAGTTGGTTCAACCAGTGGTTCAACCACTGGGTTAACTTAACTGGTCCAAATTAATCCCTTATGGCCATTAATTTTTTACAAAAATACTAACTTTTAAACAAAACCGGGTCAATACTGAACCGGACCAAAAAATTGACCGGTTCACGGGTGAACCGGTTGAACCGGCCGGTCCGGTCCGGTTTTTAAAACATTGGTTAAATGTTTAATAAGAAGTCTTGTTTCACGTTATCTTCTAAAAAATCATAAATCATTACCAAATAGGATTTTTTTTGTGCTTACAACACTGACATCCTTTGGAAGGTATATTACATGATTGATGCTGTCATATGTTTTTCTTCCGAGCAATGCTATGCCTACAACCAAATTCTTACAACCCCTTTACTCCTGCCACGTGTCGGGTTTCGATTGGAGGAGAGGAGTAAGTGGTGGAGTCGGGTGGAGCCCATGTAGCAGGAGGGTGTGAGGGCGGGTGGGACCCATGTGTACGGGGTTGGTGAGTGAGATTGTAAAAAGGTTGTAAGAATTTGGTAGTAAACTTAGCATTATTGTTTTCTTCCAAGTTGCAATCCTTCTTACTTCTGTCATCGATATTTTCAACCACGGCTTCAAGTTGTGCATTGGGCCGGTCTAGCCCGGGCCCGCCCGTGGACCGGACCGGCCCGCCCCCCTAAAAGCTCGGACCGGCCCGCTGTTGGCCCGAACCGGTCCGGCCCCCCACTCCCATCCGGTTCGGGTCGGGCCCCCCCTCCAGCCCGAGCCCGGCCCGGCCCGGACCTCTCCCTCTTTTTTTTTTTTTTTTAAAAAAAACAGGCCCGGCCCGCTATAGGCCCGGTTGGACCGGCCCGGCCCGCTGGGACCGATCCAGCCGACCGTTGGCTGATTAATTTGAATTTTTTTTCCATATTTGACCGTTGGGGGAGGTTTCTTTTACCAAAATACCCCTCCCATATAACCGTTATTAAAACGTTGGGAGGGGTATTTTGGTCATTTTTGGCCTAAAATTATCAAAATAACCCCAAAAAATTCCTATAAATAGGCCAAAAATCCTATTTTTCAAACATAACTCATTCCTCACAAATTCTCTACATTTCTCTACGGTGCTGTGCTCTACTGCTTTCCTTCCCCGGTGCTCTGGTGTTCTACGACTTTCCCTCCCCGGTGCTCTACGGCTTCCCGATCTCCCTCCCAACTCCATTCCGGCTCTACGGCTTCCCGATCTTCCTCTCAACCCCTTACTTTCTTCTAGCGTAGTTTACTTTATTTTATTTTATATATGGCTGGTGAAGGTTCAAACCCACCTGATCTTGCTGGACAGACATACCAATATTTTAGTACTTTTTTTGACGGTACTGAAATTCCACCTGAGCAAGTAGCGACTAATCCGATTCCGGAGGGGTGCCAACAATCTCCTCCGGAAGTCGCTAGTACAACCCAACGTCCTGAAAAGAAAAAAAGGTCTAAGTATTGGGATTATTTTACTTTAATTTTTGAAACTAATCCTGATGGTTCGTTTGTTTTAGATGCCAAGGGGGAACCGAAACCGTACAAGACGCAATGCAAGAAATGTTGCAACCAGTACGCATGGAAGAAGGGCGGTGGCACCGGGACTATATCCAGACACTACGACACTTGCTACGGAAAGGACACACTTCAAGCGTCCCAAACCCAAATAAGCTTCGGCGCCACCGGTTCTTCAATTGATAACTTTACTTACTCAGCTGCTAGGCATAAAACCGAATTAACTAAACATATTATTCGTGACGAACTTCCTTTCACGACGGGTGAAAGCGAATCTTTACGAGATTATGTATCACTTTCTCTAAACCCCTCCTTTACTAAAGTGAGTAGGCAACAAGCTCGAAAGGAGGCCATTCGTCTCTTTAACGAGCAGAAAGCCGCTTTGAAAGTGGATTTTGAAAATATTAGTAAGTTAGCTATTACTTCTGATATTTGGACTACTAAATAGAGTTATGCTTATATTTGTATTACTGCACACTATATAGATGCACAATGGATGTTGCAAAAATGCATCATCTGTCTTAAACTTATAGAATGTCCACACACGGGCACTGTAATTTCAAGTGAGATTTCAAGACACGTGCGTGAATATGATATTCACGCTAAAATTTTTTCTGCCTCTTTGGACAATGCATCAAACAACAATGCTGCTATGTCTTCTTTGTCAGTAATTTTTAAGCCTATTTTAGAAGGTAGACTTATGCATGTTAGGTGTGCTTGCCATATAATTAACTTAGTTGTTAAAGAATGTTTAAATTTTTTTGAACCCCATTTAGACACTCTGCCACAATGCTTGCTCCACCTAAACTCGTCTCCAAGTAGACAACAAAGTTTTGCATGCACTTGCGTACATTTTGGTATGACTTTTAGAAGATTTGTGAAGGATATACCAACTAGGTGGAACTCCACCTACTTGATGTTGAAATCTGCAATTCCTTTTAAGAGTGCTATTACATATTATTGTACTTCGGATGCCACCTTTGACTATCAGGTTACTGATGATGATTGGGTAGCAGCTGAAAGTGTTTGTGAATTTTTAGAAGTTTTTTACAATGTTACATTAACTCTTTCTGGTGTTTATTATCCCACATCTTGCTTAGCTTTACGTGAACTTTGTAACATGTCTTATTTATTTTCTAAATATAGAGATTATCCAAATTTTGAAATTGCGGTGAGAAATATGGAAGCCAAATTCAGGAAATATTGGGGTGAAGTACCTCTTTTATATTGTTTGGCTTCCATATTTGATCCTACAATCAAATTGGATGGCGTAGAGGTTTTATTAGAAGGATATGGAGAATATATGGGTATAGACGTTACTGACATGAAGGCAGAAGTTAAAGTGGCTTTGGACAGGTTAGTTATACTGTACGAAGAAGGAGCAACGTCGACCCGACCAACTCAGGGGGGGCTAGTAGTAGCTCCGGCTTGGCGTCTAAGCTATCAGCAGCCGGTCGTATACTACAAAGGAAGAAACAAAAGCAATTTTCCCAACCTACTCAAGAGTTGTCTGCTTACCTTAACTCTTATCAAGACGAAGATGAGACTCCAGATCACTTCGCCGTTTTAGAATGGTGGAAGAGACACGACAACAGATTTCCTGTGCTTTCTAACATAGCACGTGATCTACTGATGGTTCCGGTGTCGACGGTAGCATCGGAGTCCTGTTTTAGTGCAAGTTCGAGGATGTTGAGCGATAGGAGGAGCCGCTTGAAGCCCGATATTTTGGAAGCAATCGTGTGCGTACAAGATTGGATGAATGCCGATAAAAGAACACAGAACCAGAAAGATGAAGAAGATCATGACATCCACGAGCTGGATTTGGAATCGCTTTCATTGCATGAAGGCGAACAACAATGAGGCTACGGTGCAAGGTATCAGGTATGTACGTTTAAACTTATACATTTCAATTTTAAATTTTAACTTATACTTTCAAAAACTTTTTTTTTTTACTTATACTATTCAAATTTTTAATTTTAACTTATACTATTCAAATTTTTTAACTTATACTTTCAAAAACTATTTTTACTTTTAAAAAAAAACATTTTTTAACTCCGCCTATGCCAAACAAGCATTTGCCGGTCCCAAGCCCGGATAAAGGAAGAGGGAGAAATGTTTTTTTTAAATTTTTATAAATTTTTATAAACATTTGTAATATTTGTATAAACATTTTTGTATAAACATTTGTATATATTTGTATAAACATTACTAAATTAAATATTTTGTATAAACATTTTATAAACATTTAAGTTACAAATTTTTAAAATTAAAATACAAAAGAAAATGATTACTTTTACTGTGGGTCATGGTTTTTAAAATGGTTTTAAAAAGAAAATACATATTTTGTATAAACATTTTATAAACATTTGTATTAAAAAGAAAATATTTTATAAACATTTTATAAACATATTTTGTATAAACATTTTATAAACATTTTATAAACATTTGTATAAACATAAAATTATAAACATTTTATAAATATTTTGTATAAACATTTTATAAACATTTAAGTTACAAATTTTTTAAATTAAAATACAAAAGAAAATGATTAAAAAACTAAATTAAACAAAAAACTGTAAAAAAAAAAAAAAAAAGAAAGAAAAAAAAAAAGAAGAAATTCAACAAACCGGGCCGGTCCGGTTAACCCGGCCTGAACCGGCCCGAACCGCCCAAAGCCCGGACCGGCCCGTGGTCCGGTTCAGCCCGGACCGACCCCACTTGTGTCCGGTCCAGTGGGCCGGGCTGGGCCCAGAGCAGGAAAACCGGGCCGGGCTTAGCCCGGACCGAAATTTAGACTGGGCCGGTCCTGGACCGGCCCGAAACCGGTCAGGCCCGCCGCCTCTGGACCGTGGGCCGGCCCGGACCGGCCCGAAAAAACCTTGACCACGGCTGGAAAGTCTCACACTTCATCTTGCTAGCTCCATGTTGTTGACATTCTTTAGTAACGGATCAATTTCTGTGTTGACAAAAGAAACGATCATTTTAATTATGGTGTCATGTTTGGTTGTGCTATCATGGTCGTCGAGTACAATTCTTTGTAAGCAAATTATGTATCTTTCCTCTCAGTATGTATTTTCTAATTATAGTCTAGGACTTTAGATTGCAATGTAAAAAATAGATTACCTGGCTGTATGTTAACTTGCAATTTAAGTCTGTTTGGATAGGTTTTCAGATATTTTAATTTTAAAATAATTTTTTAAAAATAAATGTATAAAGTTGATATATAATTTTATAAATTTGGATTTTGCATTTGGTTACTTACATATGAAAATTGGGCTTTATGAAACAAAAGTTTAAAGATTTCGTTTAGTAAAATATTTTTAGAAAAATAATTTTTAAAATAAAATTTTATATGATCTTTGTAGCTGTGACGGAGGGAGAATTAGAAAATGGGTTTTAACAAACATTTATAGTTGTGTGAAAAGAAAATTGTCCAATTTTACTAAATATTTGTTGGAAAAGCTGCTGAGAACATAGATTTTTTTTAACTCTTCCAAAGCTAAGTTCAAACACTGATATTGTGAGTTTTGTTAAGAGTACATCTTGAGTGTTAAGCATCCAAATACTATTTATGTCCCAATTTTATGTTTAAATACAAAAAGTTGAGTTCAAATTTCATCTATTTCTTAAACTATGCTACTATATCTGCATCAACGTTGCACATATTTTAACAATTAATTAATTATTTATTTATTTTTTACTTGGGAAGAGCAAGAGGTACCTAGAAAAACAAAATATATTTTTCTTAATTTTTTTTACATAATTATCTGGGTGTCCTTATTAAATTTAATGACCTATCTTAATTAGTAAAATTGTGAAATGACATATTTGAAAGGAAAAAAAATGGTAAAATTAACTTGTTTGTTTATTTATTTATTTATTATATAGCAGTATAAATTTTCAGTTCCACTATAGGAACTCAAATAGGAATTTGCAATATGGTTATGATATGTAATTTAACTATTTGTAATTGATGAGTTTGAAAAATTAGGAACTCTGAGTTCCGCTAGAATTTTTGATAAAACTTGGCTAGATTAACTTAATATCAAATATGCAAATCAACAGCCGGTCAAAGCTAACGTTCCAAATTTGATGTCATAATGGATTGTGCAATCCAACATACAGGACGGGTCCACCAAAATCAATGGCGTTCTCACTGTCTTCCTGTCTGCAACATAGACCGCTGCAACTGTGTGCTCACTATGGTTGTCAACGCCTACGTAGTGTCATGAGAACGTGGGGTAGAAAAACAAAAAATCTAAAGGTAAATTCCATGGCTATTCTTGAAACGAAGCTGCTATTTGGATCGACATTGGCAAAGTTTGCCTACGTACTGTCATGACTGTGTGTGTGTTAGAAAAACAAAAATCCAAAGGTAAATTTCGTGGCCATTCTTGAAAGGAAGCTCCTATTCCGCCAATGACCTGTAGCTCACATGACAACTTCCTATTGGTCTCCTGGTCCGGATTTTAACGAGATGGACATCGGTGCTAGCAGGGAGACAATGGACCATTGTCACGTAGGTGTGATCATTGGATGGGCACGCCCAAAGACATGTCAAATATTATTTTCAAAATAATATTTTGCCTGCCACATGATCACGTCTATGTGGCAGCAGCTCATTGGCCTCCCTATTAACACCGGGTCTTCCTTTAAAATCTGAAGATTCTGAACTAGGAGGTTAATAGGTAGCTATCACGTGGTGTGGATCAGTGACGGTCATGTCCAAAGTACGGACCAAATAGCAGCATTTGTTCTTGAAATTTTTTTTTTTTTCCAAATATGCCACTGATATTTTCTGTATATAAATATATGAGGGAGGGGGAGTTGCCATTCAAGGGACCACTACTCTTCCATAGATCAATCCCTCTTCTTCTCCAACATGCCAAAGCTGCAGAGATACCGAGGCGTAAGGCAAAGGCAATGGGGATCATGGGTCTCGGAAATCCGCCACCCATTGCTGTATAAATTAAACTCTCTCTCTCTCTCTCATTACATTGCTTAATTTCTCATAACTGTGTGTGTGTATATATATATGCATGTTGATGTAATATATATGTCTCTACAGGAAGACAAGAATCTGGCTAGGCACGTTCGAGACCGCCGAGGACGCGGCGAGGGCCTACGACGAGGCCGCGCTGCTGATATGCGGATCTGGCGCCAAAACCAACTTCCCCGTCGATCCCGGACGGCCCATCCCTCCGCCGCAGGTGCTGTCACCGAGCCTCATGGCGAAGCTGGAGGAGTGCCGTGTTGCCTCGCAGACGAAAGCAGCGGCCCATGACGAGGAGTTCATTGGGGAGATGATTGAAGAGCTTATATACTATGGCTCTGTCGAGATTTCTTCCTCCTCTTCTGCTTCCGCATCTGCTTCCTCTTCCTATTCCTCTTCTTCTACTTGGTATAGTAGCGATGAGTGAGTGAAGGTGAAAGGATGCATGGTGTCTTGTCATATATATAGGAGGAGATCAAAGGAAGCAGCGTTTGTTTTGTTTTGCTTTCCTTTGCATCCGGCCGTTTGTGTTAGTCATGCATGGACCGTTTGTGTGAGTCATGCATGGACGTGGTCAGAGGTGCCCTCTCTTTAGTACTGTTCCAGTCCGAGCTACAAGCTTACATTCATTGTCCCTTCATTTTTTCTTTTCTTTCAAAACCATCAGTTTTTGTTATTGTTCACATTTTCAATATAGTCGCTCTGTTTGTTCTCCTATATTTCTTATCAAAAAAGTATATATATATTTGGCACGCACCGACGAATGAGTGTGCCTCCTCCTCCTGCTGCCGCTGCCGCCGCCGCCGCCGCCGCCTCCTCCTCCTCCTCCTCCTTAGCCGTCTCCCTCCCTCCTCCTCTCCGCCGTCTCACTCCTTCTGCTCCTCCCTCCGCCACTAGGCACAAGCAGCACGCGTGCCAAATATCACGGTTAATTTCTTATTAATTGGAATTGTGAGATGCGCAGCCAAGCACTCCTAGCAGCTAGGAGGCATCCTCCCATAGTTCTTGGATTTAAACCAATTTGTTGTTATTGAAGGCCGGGTACAGGCCAAATGCAGGTTGGAATGGGCGGTGCGGGTACGGACCGGGTTGTAGGCCTTTAGATTGGATTGTACACCATTAGGTGACAAAAAATTATAATAATATTACTATTTCAAAAAAAATACTAAAAATTATTTTATAATTAGAATAAAAAATTATAATAAAAAAATTAAATAATCAAAGAAATATGTGATATGTTTTAAATTAAGACTTTTTCTAAGGGCACCACACAAAATGCTAGGGGCTATCACTTACTAGGGGACAGCCCAGGTTTGAGGAACTTTTACTGGGGACGTCCCAAAAATTACTTGGGGCTATCCCCCCCCCCCAAACCCTATCTTTCATTTCATTTTCATAAAAAATTTCTCTCTCTTCAAAACCCTCTCTCCAAAACCCTACTCTCAATTCTTCCCAACTCCAATCCAAACTCCTAACCCTACTTTTCTTCTACATTTCTTATGATAAATTAGGGTAGAACAATTTTTTGTTTGTCAAAGTATTTTTCGAACTCAGAAAATCTCAGTTTTTTCGTTTAAACCTAACTCTAGAACACGAAATGGCCGTTCGGCTGCTGCTCGTGGACGTCATCTCTGAGGACTGCCGAAGAACGGGCAGTCCTACTGTCAAAGTGGACTGCCATGTTCCAGACAGTCCTATTATAAAACAGGACTGCAGGAAGCCTGACAGTCATTTTATAAAACAGGACTGCCATCTCTTCTGCAGTCCTGAAAGAATGATGGACTGCCAGGAACATGGCAGTCCTTAAGGAAAACTGAAACTCTCTGTCACAGAGTTTTACAAATAGGACTGCCACCCCCCTGGCAGTCCTACACTTAAGTAGGACTGCCAGGGGGTGACAGTCCTACATAAATGTAGGACTGCCAGGGGGGTGACAGTCCTATTTATAAAATTCTGTGATGAGCTTCTCAAACTGAAACTCTGTCACAGAGACTTATAAATAGGACTGTCAGCACCCTGGCAGTCCTACTTAAGCGTAGGACTGCCAGGGTGCTGGCAGTCCTAATTGATACTTGCTGTAACAGCAAGTTTCAATTACGACTGCCAGCACCTTGACAGTCCTCATTTCGTATAGGACTGCTAGGGGGGTGGCAGTCCTAAATTACACGGAAAAATTTGGGCTGTAGAAGAGATGGCAGTCCTGGCCATGGACTGGCATGATGATTGGGGAAAATTTTGATCTGTATAATAACATCCATGATAAGCATTGTGTCGTAGCATTATTGGTTTTAATTGAGGAATAAATTATTTGCAATCGTTCGAACATGTGCGTTAGAGACTGATCAATGTCCTCCGGTGGTCTATTGGAAGACAATAAAATCCGTTCTTTTCATTGCACACGAGAATATGGACCTTTTTTTCTTTGCAAAAGAACAGATGCTTTTTCTTTGCTAAAGGGATGCCCTGTGGCTGAACTGTTGTCAATGTGCTATTCTAGAAAATTTTGTGGAAAAATTTGGGCTAGGGTTTAGAATTTTATGACCTAGAAATGTGGAGGAGGAGAAGAAAAGAGTAGAGGAAGAAAGAGTAGAGGAAGAGGAAGAGGAAGAGAGGAAATGAAATGAAGTTGGTATTTATACCATTCTTTGGGCTAGCTCCAAGTAAAAAAAATTGATGGCAAACTTGTAATATTTTTGAACATTTTTGGGATAGCCCCTAGTACTTTGTGTGATGTCCTTAGAAAAGGCCTAAATTAAATAGAGATGTTTTGAGCATGCGTATTAGCTCCCCTCTTTTGAAAATCTAAATTTCTTAATCCGCAGAAAAGTATTTGCTTTTGTTTCCTTTTATGGACATTTTATCAAGTTTTTATACTAAACGATGAATATAGTTGTTGTAAAGTATTTGGTTACAAATGAAGAAGTAAACATCATATTCTAAAAAGTTCCAAAATCACAATAAACACAATCGCACAATGACTAGAGAAATACTGAGTATGAGCATTCAAGCCCATATGAAACTACACAAAAGTGCACACTGCTAGCTGCCTCTGTCCAGATAGGGTTGTTAACTGCACAAGGAAGAAGCAAACTAAAGGCTTACTACATCTATTAAGATTTCCTGTGTCAACTTTAAGAAGATTCCTCAGATTCAATTTTCGACTTCCAACATGAAGTTGAACTTCCAATTACCATCTCTGATCATGATATTCCATTCGTTAGACGTGAATGTACTAGAAAAATATACTCGTCTTATTATCACTTGTAAGTTTATCACACAACAGATGGTAGTTGGAGGAATGTAAAGCTAGATTGGTTCAAATAGACGTATTAATTTCCCTTGTGTGCGAACCACTTCTAGACCTTCAAAGGTTGGAGAAGTAGAGTGACGCGGGAAAGGGATTTAAGTTCAACTAATCCAAGTCAAAAATTAGAATTTGTAGTAGATTTAACTAATGAGCAATTTTTTTGTAATGATTAAACAGAAAATGGTAGAAAAAGACAGTTATTGTTATTGGTTTTGAAAGTAACTTGCACGATTTATCCGAAAGAGTGCGATTATGTCGCAAGTCTTCGAGATATGCATAAACATCGTTCTACGAGGTGTGGGGCTTCAGCACGTACTTGGACTTCTTTGAATATGATGCACAACTCCTTATCGAAGAAGAAGACCGTACGCGCCATTCGCGAACAGCATACACGATCCGGATTTGACTTGGGTTCTTAGAAGTTTATTCGTGAACGTCGTCGATTACTTGTCTTCGGAGAGTTGTTAGTCGATGAAGATTGTTTGAGTGTTCCTCCAAGCAGAACAGCGGATCCATCGGCGAAGACGTCAGCAAGAATGTATTTAGAATAGAAGAGGACAAAATTCACTTAACTTTTAGGTTTCTCGCCAAAGTTTAATAGTGGATTTTATTCTAATTCATTATGTGTTTTTTCTACAAGTTTTTGGCTCTATTCACTACAAGAAAAATACCATTTTATGTCGGGTAAAAACCGTCATATATGATATTTTATGACGGTTTTTTTTACATGGACAACCGTGATGAAAACGGGTGTTATAAATGTATATAATAACCGTTATGAATAAGTATACCTTATATATATGACATTTTCTGTTTGGAATCGATATAAATAGTCGTAGTATATATAACAAAATTTATAAACCGACATTAAAGACATGATTATATATAACAATTAAATATTCAACCGACATTAAAGTCCCATTATGTATAAAAAAAGTGATAACTAACATATATTCATAACGTTTTGTAAACGATAAGGAAAGAAGTCATAAAACGTCATGTAGAGGACATATATACATAACAGTTTTAGCCATATATAATCTGTGAAAACTTATAATTCAATGCGTTATAAAAGCAATGAGCAACATGAATTTTCAGAACATCCAAAATTTTCATAGCAACACAAATACTATAACATCTGAAACATTTCATTTATATTTTCCAGTTCCAAATATCGTACCATCTTAATTACATTTCAAATATCCCATCTTAATTACATATTTCTATATCTTTTTCAGCCTTTGCTTAACATATCGTCATCTTAACTATACATTTAAAAAACAATTCCCTTTTCAGCCTCAAAATATTTCTTCTGCATTCAGCAACACAAAGGACTCCTTCAAAAGACGGTCGACAGGAGCAACTTTAGAATCCACGATTCTACAACCAACAAATAAATAAAGGTACAAACAAGATACTTGAAAGTTGAAATCAGATGAATCTTATACCTGACCAAACTGTGTTGGCTAAAGCCCAAAAAATTCCAGTTATCCTACCCAAAAAAAAAACCAAAGTGAAACCCTTTATACCATCTGCAGATGCACAATCAGACAGCAGCAGTTATATGCACAAATTAATAAAATGAAGATAACTAGAACATAATCCAGCAGTTATATGTAGCCGCAACAGTTATATCCACAAATTAATAATGTGTCTTTAAAGAGGCTCAGATCGACAAACGTCTCCAGGAACATGTCGCACCATAAGATGGTAGAGATTCACTCAATGAGAATTCTCATTTTTGTCATTATCCCATTTTTATAGATATTTTTGGTAAAAAAAAAGAATGAAATAAAGAAAGATTCCATCAGAATATGGATTTTGAAATCACGTACATCTTACCAAACTGGTTGCAGCTTAGCCACCACGCCAGCGGAAGACAGGAAAAAGAAAGCCAAAAATCCAATAAATAAGTACAACTAAAATGAAAATTAGCAATCTACAAGAATCATCATCGCCTCTTTTAAAAACAGATAACACATATCAAAATGAAACATAAGCAATAGTATGTAGTAAGAGCACAAACGAAGTATTGACCACCTGCACTTAGACTCACAAACTCTAAACCACCGGCCACCTCCAGTTATCCCTCTAACACTCATACTGCTGGACACTTAAATCCAACAAATTCCTCCAGGCCACGTGCACTTAGACTTTGAACCACAGGCCACCTCCAGTATGTAGTAAGAGCCAAACACAGGCCTGAACAGACCTAGGCTATGTCTATTTCAGGTCATGCTTGCTCGATGGCTAAATGACCAAGGCTTACTGGAAATAGGCCAATTGGTCATGTGAAACGTCCATATTGTTACCTAACTACTAGGAAGAACAGAAAAGTATCAACTGATACTTCACTGATACCAAGTATGCAGGCAATTCAAACTGAAAGCATGCATGATACATTTGGGTATTTGAACAAGTAATGGGCTGGACAGGATTTGCAGTGAGCTAGGAGTGTGGACCATAATTAAATACAGGGAAGTAATATGCAGGAAATGAATTCTATATTTTTATCCACGATTTAGGAGAGGCTCAGATCGACAAAAGAAAGAAATAATTGATAAGAGGCTTAGATCGACAAACGTCTCCAGGAACATGCCGCGCCATCACAAGATGGTAGAGATTCACTCAATGAGAATTCTCATTGTTGTCATTATCCCAATTTTATAGATATTTTTGATAAAAAGAATGAAATAAAGAGAGATTCCATCAGAATATGGATTTTGAAATCACGTACATCTTACCAAACAGGCTGTAGCTTAGCCACCACGCCAGCGGAAGTCAGGAAAAAGAAAGCCAAAAACCCAATAAATAAGTACAACTTAAATGGAAATTAGCAATCTGCAAGAATCATCATCGCCTCTTTTAAAAACAGATAGCACAATGAGCAGTCTCTTTAAAGAAAGGGTATCCATCTACAAGTAAGAAGTACCACAACTCTCATGTAGTCATATGAGAGAAAATGAATTCGATGAGTTCGCACCGGACTTCATATATTTCCTTCCTTGTGTATGTTGGTTTTTCAGCCAACTGTTTTAACTGAATGGTTAGGAAAAAATGGTTACATTTCTATAATTTCAAAATAGTAATTAAGGATTAAATTCATGAACAATTTACCTTTGTCTCGAACGGCACAGAACATTCCTCCATAAGTTCCCTGAAGAACTTCATAACAAAATACCCACATTCAAAATCCCCTGCTTGCTTTGGGCACTGCATAAATATATTATTTAGTAGCAAGGAAATATCACATTGATGATTATATAGCTATTAAGTCCAATATCATTTTGATTACCTTAGGAGTTTTCCATGTTGGCTTCTGCATTGATCTTTTTCCACCAATATAAGATGTTTTAAGCCCACTAGTAGAAAATAAGTTTATATGAATATCATAATACACAGATAATAATAAATGAATTGAGAATGAAGATGTCACTCACGTAAATATGTACAACTGAATGTTTCCTCTAGGCTTGAAATTCAGCGAGTCCAACCAATAAACAACAAAGGTAGAAAGGTCGATCACAATCAAAACCCAGTGCACCCTGTAATTGAATGGAATCAAACATAGTTGAATAATAAAGTAAAATGTGGCTAGTGACTAAGTCTTCTTACTGCTTGAAATGGAATGGAATCAAACATTGTTGGTTTCGATTTGCAGTTTGGAGTCTCTCTCTAATCAAATTAGATATTTCATTCCCTGATGCTTTACTAATGGCAAAAGGAGTGAATAATATCACAACTTTCCGAGAGCTTATAAACTTGTCATATAAAAACCTAAAACAAAACAAAGAAAATAGTACATAAATATGGTGTCAATCTTTATTAAGTAATACACATAATATGAAAATTTTCATTTTATGTATGTTGTAAACCGGACCACCAAGTTCAACCTCTCTGACAAGGTACACCATTAGATGTACCATTATGTCAAAGAATGATGGTAGAAAATATTTTTCCAATAAGCACAATGTGACCACAAGATTATCCTGTATATCTTGCAATTTATGTAAATTCACGACTTTAGCACAAAGGGCATTGAAGAAGAAACATGCTCGTATAAAAGCATATCTCACATGCATTGGCAACACACCACGTACTACAACAGGGAGTAGTTGTTGCACTAGGACATGGCAATCATGGGACTTGAGACCATATAACTTTATATCTTCCATGGAGACATTAGTTCTAATATTCGAAGAGTAACCATCTGGGACCTTAAGGTCACGTAAAGGTTCACACACCATTCTTTTTTCTTGCCTCGATAATGTATAACATGTTGCTGGAAGATAAATTCTATTTTTTACTATGAGGTGCCAATTCTTTTCTTAAGCTCATTTGCACAAGATCTTTGCGATAATTGATCCCATCGTCTTTCCAGGAATATTAAATAGGGTGCTAATGATACTATCACAAACATTCTTCTCAATGTGTATGACATCCAAGTTATGTCTAATAGAAAGAAATGTCCAATAATCGAGCTAAAAAAATGGATTTTTTCTTCCAACAACTTGTAACTTTGTCTTTTTGTACTTCTTTTTTTCTCTTCTTTGGTGTCGACTTCTTTCGTACTTCTGCTTTCTTCATCTTCTTTGATGTATTCTCTGATGTCTTTTTTGGAACATCTATGTCATTTCCAGGTTATTGGGGGCCTGATATCAACAATGTCAACATTGTGAACTTTTTTTCATGCACAACCAAGGTGGCAAATTATAAGTATTTAGCATTACAGGCCAACAACTATATCTACTGCTAAGTGAACTAAATGGATTAATCCCATCGGCTGAAAGAGAGAGTCGAAGGTTTCTTGTTTCTGCTGCAAACTCTGGCCATTTATCATCAATTGTCTTCCATGCTGGTGAATCTGCAAGATGACGCAATTGGCCATCATCTTCCCTTCCATCTGCATGCCATGTCAAATTCTTTGATGTTTGTACTGTCACGCCCCAGAACCAGAATACTGGAGAGCGGGGGCAGACATAGCCAGCTACGTATATTGAAGTGCAACCCACCTCGCTATACGGTCACGGCTGTCTAGGATACATGAGGGTTTATCTACAAGCCAACAGTCTCTTAAGGTCATGAACAAGCCTAGTGTCTCAATCACGAGCAAGTAAGTAAAAGTTACAAGATGTATGATCATTAAATATACAATAATAAGGCGTCCCAAATATTACATATCAGCTGATCATGAAGCTAGTCGTACAAAATGTCAGGACTAGCAAGAGTTTAGTCATACATGATCAATCCTAGGATCTGTTAATCATGTTACAGCCCGTAGGCAGACAGTAAGTAAATGCAATCGAGCTAAACAAGTGCTCGTCGGCTAAACGCCTCAAAAGAATATTTTTACAATAGAGTGGGAGAGCCAAAAATAACCCATTCGTTGCCAGGATTCCTTCTAGTGTTCACCATCTGGCAGGAAGGTCGGTAGATCCTCTGGAGCTGCTCCGAAATCTGGCCACACAAAACCAGCTGGGTCAGACCCCAGAAAGAGCAAGTGCCACAAAGGAGGCTTCACTTAAGAACCAAAACCAGCAATCAGCACAAGATATAAATAAAGTAAGAACTGAAAATAAAGAAAATATACCAGGATGATATACGACGAGATAACCATAGAACTATTCAGATAACCAGGTTACAACCCGTAAACCAAACAAGGACCGGGGTTGTAACCCTTCGTCTGAACAGAGCTTGGAATTCTCACCATTTATCGGTAAAATAAATACAAGCATTCTGGTCGTTCAATGATCTGGAACAGGATCCGGGCAGGACTAGACTGGTTAGACTCCATCCAATCATTTCACGGCCAAGCAAGAATTACGGCTTGATACTTTAACTAACTAGGGTTGTCACAAGCCTAATTACTAACAAGATGCAGCAAGATTATTCCACAGCCACAAGCCCTGCAGACCATCCAGGTTCCCCGGGTTAAAAGATTAGAGTTGAATTCAAGTGGGTACATCGTCCAGGAAACGAATGTACCCTTAGGTAGCTTGAAGGGTGCAACACATGACAGTGTGCTGGAAATGTGCCCTACTCGACGGCAGGCTACAGATCCCAAGGCGTGCCCAGGTAACGGGATTGCCTGTAGCTGGAAAATCGCTTCATGACTAATGTATTAATCTAGTTATTAGCCCTTAGTTTATTTCAATAGGTACTCCTGACCGTGGTACTCAGGAGTCCCCTCCTAGACATGATGCAAGACAAGACTGGATTATTTATACAAGCACAATCGCCTACGGTGTCCAGGATTATTATACAGGTCATGTCATGTCAGGTAGCCGTCGCAACAGCTTATCAAGGTATAACATGTCAGGTTATCAGGTCAAGTGTACTTGTCAGGAGTGCGCCACGACGGGCCACTATCAAGTCATGTCAGGTTACTCATGTCAGGAGTGCACCACTACGGGTCACTATCGTGTCAGGCTCAGTTATCAATTCCAAACATATCAAGTAATTTTGTGATTATCAAGTTCAGGACAAAAGGCGTAAGGATATAAAATGGGCGTAAAATATCTAATAAAGTATCAATATACAGGGCTATAGAAGAGCCAAGCTTAAGGGAAATAAAACCAAATCTGACATGCTGACATAAGGCCAAGTCAGCCAAAGGCCATACGCTCAGGCCAGCGTACGCTCGAGTCATGCGTACGCTCGAGCTAGCGTACGAAAGGGTCCATACACTTCCAATGGGAAGCGTACGCAAGGGTCAGCGTACACAAGGGCACGCTCAAGCTACAGGTCAGCGTACGCTCAAGCTAGCGTACGCTCAAGACTGCGTACGCTTGAGCTAGCGTACGAAAGGGTCTAGGGCACACTCACGCTAGCGTACGCAAAAGACACGCTGCCAACAGGCAGCGTATCAAGGCTAGCGTACGCTCGCTAAAGAGCAGCGTACCAAGGCTAGCGTACGCTCGCTAAAGAGCAGCGTACCAAGGCTAGCATACGCTCGCTAAAGAGCAGCGTACAGCTCAGTGGCGTAAGCTAAAAAGCTAGCTCACTGTTCACTGTCTCCTCCAAATGACAAGAACAGCAAGAACTCTAAAGTTGAATCTAAGCTTCAACAGTCCATATCTTGGTCAAAACAAGTCCGAACCCAACTTTCCAATGGTCAAAATTGGGTAGAATAAAATTCTCTACAACATGGAACCATCAAAACTTGAAAACAAGAAAGTTTGATAGATCAAAACCACCAAAATCTGAAAATAGCAAGACTCTAGATCTACAAGAAATTAAGCCTCAAAATGGAAAATGACAAGTTCTAATGTGGTTTAGAATCATGAGGAGAAGCTAATAAAACCATCAAAAGGGGTTCTCTTGTGGAAGCAAGTTGCACTTGCCTATGGTGTTCTTGGTTGGTGGAGAAGAGTAATGGTGGGGGAAAGAGAAGTAAATAAGAATTATGGAGGAGAGAGAAGGTTGGTGGGGATAATAAAGAGGGGGGGTTGTGGTGGAAATGAAGGAGAAGCATAGGCTAAGGTGTTCCACCCTTGGCCCATGATGAACCAAGCATTGGGCCGGCCGAACCAAGCCAACCCAAACCGAGAGTTAAACCAAGCCAAGAGCTAAACAAGGAATTAGGCAATACAGAATAAAATACGTATACGTATCCCAAAATACGTAATACGAACACAGGCATTATAACTCTACCCACCTTAAAAGAAATCCGTCCTCGGAATTTAATCAAGAGGCTAGAGGAGCAATGACAAGCTACATTAATCACATGCAAGCTATAACTAGGCATATAATCACTCATTCAAGCAAGGAATCGAAGGCATGGGGCATAAGAAAGATTTTATACCACACGAGTCAAACAAGTCGGGATATCGCGATCGGATATCATCCTCACGCTCCCACGTTGACTCCCCCAAAGCGTGATGACCCCAAGCAACTCGGACTAACTTGATAGTCTTGTTCTTGAGGATCTTCTCTCTTCGGTCCAATATAGACACGGGCCTCTCCTCATACGAAAGGTTGGTACCAATAACCAATTCCGAATAATCCAGGATGTGGCTCGGGTCCAGGATATACCGTCGTAATTGGGATACATGGAACACGTCATGCACCTCGCTTAGCGACGATGGAAGAGCGAGACGATAGGATACATCTCCTACTCGCTCCAGAATGTCAAACGGTCCTATACCTAGGAGTAAGCTTGCCCCGCACGCCGAAACGAATGACGCCATGGTTAGGCGAAATCCTCAGGAATACATGATCGCCGACCGAAAACTCGAGAGGGCGCCGATGAGAATCGGCCCAATGGCGCTGGCGATCTTGGGCAACTCGAAGATGATCTCTGACTCGTCTGACCACTTCAACTGTTTGGGCAATCATTTCTGGACTGAGCATCTGTCTCTCTCCAACATCATCCCAGGCTAGTGGGGACCTGTACTTCCTACCATACAGTGCCTCGAATGGTGCCATCTGGATACTGGCCTGAAAACTGTTGTTGTACAAAAATTCCACCAGGTGCAAGTGATTTTCCCATGAACCACCGAAGTCAAGTGTACAAGACCGCAACATGTCTTCAAGAGTCTGGATCGTGCGCTCCGACTGGCCATCTGTCTGCGGGTGATATGCTGAACTGAACTGGAGATGAGTTCCCAAACTCTCTTGCAAGCTACGCCAAAAGTACGACGTAAATCTTGAATCTCGGTCTGAGGTGATACTGACTGGCACACCGTGCAAATCTGCCTGAGGTACATCTCTGCTAACTGAGCTGTCGACTGACCACCTCTGAATGGAAGAAAGTGAGCCACTTTCGTGAGCCTGTCAACTATAACCCAGATAACATCTCTACCAGCTGGGGATCTAGGTAGTCCAGTCACAAAATCTATGGTCACATGCTCCCACTTCCATTCTGGAATCGGTAAGGGCTGAAGAAGTCCAGCCGGTCTCTGATGTTCGGCTTTAACTTGTTAGCAAACCAAACACTGAGAGACAAACCGAGCTATCTCCCGCTTCATGCCATTCCACCAGAAATGCTGTCGGATATCACGGTACATCTTTGTACTGCCGGTATGAATGGAATACTGAGAACTGTGCACTTCTGACATGATCTCCTGCCGGATATCTCCGCTGGGTACACAAAGACGCTTACCATGTCGAAATGTACCATCCTCATGAATATATAACTCTGGTCTTCGTCCTGCCTCACACTCGGCTCTGAGTCGCTGAAGCTTGGAATCTGCCGACTGCGCCTTCCGGATCCTCTCAATTATAGTGGACTGAACTTGTATACTGGCCATCAATGCCACATTGGAAGGGAGAATAACTTCTATACCCATCTTCTGAAGATCGGCTAACAATTCTGGCTGCACTGTTAGGAAATAAGCTCCGGCTCTCCTGCTCAATGCATCCGCAACAACATTGGCCTTCCCAGGATGATACTGCAGGTTGACATCATAATCCACAAGAAGCTCCAGCCACCTTCTCTGACGCATGTTAAGATCCTTCTGGATGATAACATACTTCAGGCTCTTGTGATCAGTGAAAATCTCTACCCTATCTCCATACAAATAGTGCCTCCATAACTTAAGTGCAAACACTACTGCTGCCAGCTCCAAGTCATGGGTTGGGTAATTCCTCTCATGATCACGAAGTTGTCGTGATGCATAAGCTATCACCTTCCCATGTTGCATCAGAACACATCCTAGGCCTCTGTCCGAAGAATCACAATATACTGAGAATCCTCCAGTTCCATCTGGAAGCGTGAGAATAGGAGCTGTTATCAGGCCTCGCTTCAACTGCTCAAAAGAACTCTGACACTCTGCTGTCCAAGTAAACTGCGCATCCTTACGGGTCAACTGTGTCAATGGTGCTGAAATTCGAGCAAAATCCTAAATAAACTGTCGGTAGTAGCCGGCCAATCCAAGAAAACTACGAACCTCTGCAACTATGCTGGGCACTGGCCATGACTCAATAGCTACAATCTTCTGGGGATCCACTTCTACTCCTCCTCTGGTGATGATATGACCCAAGTACGAAATGCGATCGAGCCAGAACTCGCATTTACTGAACTTGGCATATAACTGGTGCTCTCTAAGGATCTGAAGAACTATACGGAGATGCTGCTCATGCTCCGCCTCACTCTTGCTGTAGACCAGGATGTCGTCTAGGAATACGATCATAAACTGATCCAAGTAAGGCATGAAGATGCGATTCATGAGGTCCATGAATACTGTCGGCGCATTGGTTGCTCCAAAAGGCATAATAAGGAACTTCCAATGCCCATATCTCGATCTAAAAGCTGTCTTCGGGATGTCCTGCTCTCTGACTCTGATCTGATGATATCCTGAGCGCAAATCAATCTTCGAAAATACTGATGCCCCCTTGAGTTGATCAAATAAGTCATCTATCCTCGGAAGAGGGTATCTGTTCTTGATTGTCACTGAGTTCAAGGTACGATAATCAACACATAACCTGGACGTACCATCCTTCTTTTTCACAAGAAGCATCGGGGCTCCCCAAGGCGATCTACTAGCACGAATGAATCCCTTGGTTCTGAGTTCTTCAATCATCTTGTACAATATCTCCAACTCTGATGGCACCATCATGTAGACTCTCTCTGACACTGGGGCTGTCCCGGGAATCAAGTCTATAGTGAAATCGATCTCCCGCTCCGGAGGCATACCTGGAAGTTCTTCTGGGAAAACATCTGGGAACTCCTCGACTATCCTGGGCAACTGAACTGCTGCTACTGCCATCCGCAATACTGGAGGAGATGACTCAACTTCGCCTCGGGAGAAAGAAAACTCTGGCTCGCCTGGAATGCTAAAAACAACCCTGCCAATGTGGCAGTCTATCCTAGCATACTGGTTCCTCAACCAATCCATCCCTAGGACCATATCATAATCGGCCATCGGGAACTCTATCAATCTAGCGGGGAATTCTCTACCGCTAACTACGATCCGACACGTGGAAAACACCCTATCTACTCCCACAAGTCCGTTACCAGTAAGTATATGGAGCCTTACTGATAATGACTCGGGCTCCAATCCTACCTGTGTCGTAAATCGTGCAGACATAAAAGAATACGATGCACCAAAATCAAATAAAGCTGAAGCTGGAAAGGAGTTGACGAGAATAGTACCTGCCACTACCTCTCCTGGTGCCAATCCTTCCTCCACGGTCATTACCATAGCCTGACCGTGCCCTCGGGGTGCTGGTCCCCTCTGCTGAAATCCTCGCTGTCTGCTCTGACTCTGGGCTTGGGCTTGAACATACTGCTGGGGGTTCTGCTGCTGGAACACTTGGGTCTGAGGCGGCAAGGGCCTCGGCAATGGGTACTGCTGCTGTTGCTGGACCGGAGCTGGTCCTCTCACCGAAGAACTAGAAAGGTTGGACGATGATGAACCACCCCTATTCGGGCAGGATCCAACCCTATGGTCTGGTGCTCCACAAGCCAGACACAATCCCTGTGCCCTGCGACATTCTGCCACCACATGGCCTGGCTTCCCACAATGAGAACAACCCACTGCGGAAGACTGCTTCTGCTTCTGCTGCTGCTGAGGGTACGTCAGAGTTGAATGCTGAACCGACGTCACTAAGGCCGCTCGCCTCGGAGCTCCAATAGTCAAGGCCCTGGCTGCCGGGGCTGGTGCTGAAGACTGATTCATCTGGCCGTGAGATCTCTTCCGACCTCCGGTCCTATCCATAATCCTCTGGGAGGTATACTCATGCCTCCGGGCTGCTCTCAAGACTACATCAAAAGTCTGATGCTCAAACTGCTCAACTGCCAACAAGATCTCCAGGTGAAGTCCCTGCTGGAATTGCTGGGCTCTATCATACTCGATTGCCACCAGGGTGGGAGCAAACCGACTGAGTCTAGAAAACTCGGCCGCATATCCGTCGACCGTCCTGCCTCCTTGCTTCAGATTGGTAAACCTCGTCTGCAGATCATACCGAGCCATGGCATCGAAATACTTGGTCTGGAATCTCTCCCTGAACACTGCCCAAGTAATAGGTGCTGCTAATCCAACGGCCTGCGCTGCCCACCAGCTGCGGACAAGATCTAACAACTGCAGGCGCACAACGGCCACCTTCTCATTCTCTGGAGTCTTGGCTGCTTCTAGAACCACCTCTGTGTCCTGAAGCCATGCATCTGCTGCGATAGCATCTTCACTACCGTCGAAGAATGGAGGGTTCAAGCGCTTGAAGCTGTTGGCCGCGCTGTTCCCTGGATGACTGCCTCTGGTCAAAGCATCCGTCACTGCCTGTTGCAATGCATCTCCACGACGATCTTGAGAAGCTATCAAGGTCCTGACGAGACCTACTAAAGTGCTATCATCAGGCTCGACAGGCTGAACTGGCTGGACTGGTGGTTCTTCGTCAGAAGGCACGACTCTGGAGGCTACTCCGGAATGCTGGGCTTGATCTCCAGGTTGCTGCTGGTCCGCGGGAGGTGCTCCACCTTGCTGGTCGGTAGGACCACGAACAATGCCGCTGAAGAAGACGACATAGGGAACAATAAGGAAGGACCAGGACAGATCACCGATACAAGCATATGATCAGGACAAGAATCCAGGAATTCAAAAGATACGAGCAGAGATCAAGGACGAATACTGATTGAGACATCTATTTGGTAAACCCTCACATATCTTGATTTACAAGACCTGCATGGGCCACCACTTAAACCATGTTACGCCCCAGAACCAGAATACTGGAGAGCGGAGGCAGACATAGCCAGCTACGTATATTGAAGTGTAACCCACCTCGCTATACGGTCACGACTGTCTAGGATACATGAGGGTTTATCTACAAGCCAACAGTCTCTTAAGGTCATGAACAAGCCTAGTGTCTCAATCACGAGCAAGTAAGTAAAAGTTACAAGATGTATGATCATTAAATATACAATAATAAGGCGTCCCAAATATTATATATCAGCTGATCATGAAGCTAGTCGTACAAAATGTCAGGACTAGCAAGAGTTTAGTCATACATGATCAACCCTAGGATCTGTTAATCATGTTACAGCCCGTAGGCAGACAGTAAGTAAATGCAATCGAGCTAAACAAGTGCTCGTCGGCTAAACGCCTCAAAAGAATATTTTTACAATAGAGTGGGAGAGCCAAAAATAACCCACTCGTTGCCAGGATTCCTTCTAGTGTTCACCATCTGGCAGGAAGGTCGGTAGATCCTCTGGAGCTGCTCCGAAATCTGGCCACACAAAACTAGCTGGGTCAGACCCCAGAAGGAGCAAGTGCCACAAATGAGGCTTCACTTAAGAACCAAAACCAGCAATCAGCACAAGATATAAATAAAGTAAGAACTGGAAATAAAAAAAATACACCAGGATGATATACGACTAGATAACCATGGAACTATTCAGATAACCAGGTTACAACCCGTAAACCAAACAAGGACCGGGGTTGTAACCCTTCGTCTGAACAGAGCTTGGAATTCTCACCATTTATCGGTAAAATAAATACAAGCATTCTGGTCGTTCAATGATCTGGAACAAGATCCGGGCAGGACTAGACTGGTTAGACTCCATCCAATCATTTCACGACCAAGCAAGAATTACGGCTTGATACTTTAACTAACTAGGGTTGTCACAAGCCTAATTACTAACAAGATGCAGCAAGATTATTCCACAGCCACAAGCCCTACAGACCATCCAGGTTCCCCGGGTTAAAAGATTAGAGTTGAATTCAAGTGGGTACATCGTCCAGGAAACGAATGTACCCTTAGGTAGCTTGAAGGGTGCAACACATGACAGTGTGCTGGAAATGTGCCCTACTCGACGGCAGGCTACAGATCCCAAGGCGTGCCCAGGTAACGGGATTGCCTGTAGCTGGGAAATCACTTCATGATTAATGTATTAATCTAGTTATTAGCCCTTAGTTTATTTCAATAGGTACTCCTGACCGTGGTACTCAAGAGTCCCCTCCTAGACATGATGCAAGATAAGACTGGATTATTTATACAAGCACAATCGCCCACGGTGTCCAGGATTATTATACAGGTCATGTCATGTCAGGTAGCCGTCGCAACAGCTTATCAAGGTATAACATATCAGGTTATCAGGTCAAGTGTACTTGTCAGGTGTGCGCCACGACGGGCCACTATCAAGTCATGTCAGGTTACTCATGTCAGGAGTGCACCACTGCGGTCACTATCGTGTCAGGCTCAGTTATCAATTCCAAACATATCAAGTAATTTCGTGATTATCAAGTTCAGGACAAAAGGCGTAAGGATATAAAATGGGCGTAAAATATCTAATAAAGTATCAATATACAGGGCTATAGAAGAGCCAAGCTTAAGGGAAATAAAACCAAATCTGACACGCTGACATAAGGCCAAGTCAGCCAAAGGCCATCGCTCAGGCCAGCGTACGCTCGAGTCATGCGTACGCTCGAGCTAGCGTACGAAAGGGTCCATACACTTCCAATGGGAAGCGTACGCAAGGGTCAGCGTACACAAGGACACGCGCAAGCTACAGGTCAGCGTACGCTCAAGCTAGCGTACACTCAAGACTGCGTACGCTTGAGCTAGCGTACGAAAGGGTCTAGGGCACGCTCACGCTAGCGTACGCAAAAGACACGCTGCCAACAGGCAGCGTATCAAGGCTAGCGTACGCTCGCTAAAGAGCAGCGTACCAAGGCTAGCGTACGCTCGCTAAAGAGCAGCGTACCAAGGCTAGCGTACGCTCGCTAAAGAGCAGCATACAGCTCAGTGGCGTAAGCTAAAAAGCTAGCTCACTGTTCACTGTCTTCTCCAAATGGCAAGAACAGCAAGAACTCTAAAGTTGAATCTAAGCTTCAACAGTCCATATCTTGGTCAAAACAAGTCCGAACCTAACTTTCCAAAGGTCAAAATTGGGTAGAATGAAATTCTCTACAACATGGAACCATCAAAACTTGAAAACAAGGAAGTTTGATAGATCAAAACCACCAAAATCCGAAAATAGCAAGACTCTAGATCTACAAGAAATTAAGCCTCAAAATGGAAAATGACAAGTTCTAATGTGGTTTAGAATCATGAGGAGAAGCTAATGAAACCATCAAAAGGGGTTCTCTTGTGGAAGCAAGTTGCACTTGCCTATGGTGTTCTTGGTTGGTGGAGAAGAGTAATGGTGGGGGAAAGAGAAGTAAATGAGAATTATGGAGGAGAGAGAAGGTTGGTGGGGATAATAAAGAGGGGGGTTGTGGTGGAAATGAAGGAGAAGCATAGGCTAAGGTGTTCCACCCTTGGCCCATGATGAACCAAGCATTGGGCCGGCCGAACAAAGGCAACCCAAACCGAGAGTTAAACCAAGCCAAGAGCTAAACAAAGAATCAGGCAATACAGAATAAAATACGTATACGTATCCCAAAATACGTAATACGAACACAGGCATTACATGTACCGATCAAAACCACCTTTTAAAGCGCGGAATGGGTAAAAAGTACCATAGTACTTTTGTTGGGATGCCTTTGTTTTGCTCTTCCGTTCTTTGTTCAGACATATTCTTCTTTACCTTATATCTTAAGTTTCCACACGTAGGACATGAGGTTGCATTTTCATACTCTTTTATGTAGAGTATGCAATCATTAGGGCATGCATGTATTCTCTTGCATCCCATTCCAAATGCTGAGAAACATCGCTTAGCCTTCCTAGTAGTTGCGGGCAATTCACCCTCCCGGAAGCATATCGCCGAACAAAGTCAACACATCTGAAAAGCTTTTATCACTCCAGCCACTCTTGGCCTTGATACTAAAGAGCTTCACTATCGATGAAAGCTTCGTATACTTTTTACAACCAGTATACAAAGGTTTCTTAGCATCATCAAGCAATACATGAAAGTTCACTTCATCATCTCCTGCAGCATCCTTCACTTTTAATGCATCAAACATCTCTATTGTATCTGCTACATCATTTAGAGTGTCCATGTCTTCATAAATAGGCGCATGCACATCCTCACATGATGGCATTTCATTATGATCAACTTCTCCGTGCCATATCCATATAGTATACCTTGGATCAATACCAATTGTCGTCAAATGAAATTTTACATCAACTAATCTCAGTCCATAGAGATTCTCGCAGTCATTACATGGGCACCGAATGAATTCAAGATCATCCGCATTAGCTTTAACATACTCTATAAATTTTTCAACCCCTGCTCTATACTCTTCCGATAATACGTGCTCTCTCATCCAAGATTTATCTATCTGTATAACAAATTAAGATTTATCATGACTAGCAAGAATGATATTTCAGTATTTAACTAAGATATCTTGCTTATAAACCACTTATCTATATAGATTCAAATTATTTTAGTATGTAAGTTACTACATAAACATATACAAATACCAATTATCCTTGTGCATCCAAAATGACATACCAAGCCAGGGGGTTCATCACCTGCTGCCTACAGCAGATGCCAATGCTATTCGACTCCCCTAAATTACTGATACAAATCCCTTCCTCTATCTACACTCACAAGATACTCTCAAGTGCATTGTATACCTATATCTCCTTCTTCTCTGTAATACTCTAAAGCCCTGCTCTAAACCAAATCAGTTTATCTTTAATCAGTAGCCTCTTGAGGATAGCTTTGTAAAGACAAGTATTCATCTTTATGGAGTTTCCTTTGAACTATACAACCTGATGTCAGTCTATTTCAAGGATTGTGTTACTAACTACTTCTAGAGCAGACTTCCTGATATAAGGGTGTGTGGAGGATCCTAGCGACTCACAATAGTCTTCTTCTCCCCCTTGAACCCTTGAATATATATATATATATATATATATATATATATATATATTTTATTTTATATATATATATATATATATATATATATATATATATATATATATATATATATATATATATATATATATATATATATATATAAAAGATTCTTGACTACAGTAACGAAATTAAATCAAGTAATCAAAGGGTGGAGTTAAGCAATAGTTAAACAGTTAATAGAAGTATACAAGTAAAAAGATTAACCAAGTGTTATTCCCCAACCATTAACTTATCTTAAAAGAGCAAGAAAGTAATAAAGGAACTAATCATTGTTACTATGGGGTCTAGATAAGCCTAAGGTGAGGGGCTTTTAGAGTGCCTTGTATCCAAAATGATTGGAGAGTCGAATACAAATTGACCATGCCTAACCGAGAAAGATTTGTGTCCAAGCGGACATAGGCGTCCCAGACAGAGTCCTTTCAGGGCAAGGGCCCCTGTCAATTTTCGATTTACTAAAAACAATTTTGAATCCCATGTTTATGCTTGGCAGAATACAGTAGGTGACTCAGTGCTCAACGGAAGCCACTGCTCAATGCACCTATTTATTATCAAATGAACAGTGTCGATCGTCGAATTGAGCGATTGGTACCCTCAATTTGAGCCCCCAAAATTAAGCATTTGTATAAATATCAAATGTATGTCATTGAAAGTATGCATGCAAATTTGTTAATTTATTATCCAACACATAACAACATACAAAGAGAAGAATCCAAAATTTATTATACGAAGAGAACTTCATCGAGCAAGTTATACATAAATTCATCAAATAAAACATACAAATTAGATGAACTTTTTTTTTCAATGCCTTCAACTGAAGGAGATGTGCTCACTTTCTGCTGATTGTTTCCAGTTTCTGCACAACACTAAAACTCTTAGAACCCTAACTGTAAACTTGTCGAATAAAACAAATTAGGACACAAATTAGGAGAAAAACAGAAAATAGGACAAAAATCCTAATCCTAACCCTAACCCAAACAAAAATTAGGACAAAAATCATATGGTTTCTCTATGGAACATAAATTAGGGCAAAACAATGACAGAAATTAGGACAAAAATCCAAACCCTAACCCTAACCCAAACAAAAATTAGGACAAAAATTATATGGTTTCTCTATGGGACAAAAATTAGAACCCTAACCGTAACATAACCTAAAACTTATAGAAATTAGGAAAAAACTTATAACCCTAAACCTTACGTAACCCTAAACTACTTACCTTGTCCTCGTCGGAAGATACTCAACGGCTCGAGGATTTGGTAGGCTATCACTCCCCGTTCCCAGAATGCGTATTTTTATACATATATAACTCGTATTTATTTATTTAATATTCATCATGTATTATCCTGTATTTAAATTCCTTTAATTTCATGTTAATTAATTATCTGTAATTTTATTTCCTGTAATTTTATTCCTGTATTTTATTTTCTGCATTTATTTTCTGCTCTTAACCTCTCTGCCTTACTTTCGGGTTGGCCTTGGATGGATCCGAATACAACCCGACCCTATAACCCCTACCTACCATCCCTTCCATATTTAAAGCCCCCATCCCCTTCTTTCTCCTCATAACTCTCATTCTTCACCATTACTTCTTCTTCTTCCTCTCATCACTTCTCCACCTACCAGCAGTAACAGTAGGCAAGTACATCTTGCTTCTTGCTTCCCACTTGGAGAACCATTTTTATGGTTTATTTATCTTCCTCTCATGATCCTGAGAGAGTTTACTACTTAGCATTTTTGATTTCTGTGGCTTGTTTCTTCTAGATCTAAGTTGTTGTATTCACGGTTGTTCATGGGTTCTTGATCTCCCAACCTGGCGTGCTTTCGGAGAGAGATAGTTCATGTGGTAGAACTGCTCGTTAGTCACGCTCACGTCTTTACATGCCAGCGTGATTTTCAGTCACGCACACGTCTTTACGTGCCTGCGTGAATTTTCAGTCACGCACACGTTCTTACGTGTCTGCGTGAATTTTTAGTCACACACACGTTCTTTACGTGTCTGCATGAATTTTCAGTCACGCTCACGTTCTTGCATGCGTGAATTTTAGTCATGCTCATGTCTTTACGTGCGTGCGTGAATTTCATATCATGCTCACTTGTGCGTGCGTGAATTTCCCATCACGTTCACGCTGTGCGTGCGTGAATTTCTTATCCCGCTTTTTACGCTCACGCTGTGCACGCTGTGAGTGCCAGCGTGAACCACTTTTCACACTCACGCTGTTATACGCTCACTACTTCCTACTTAACTTGGCGTACCTTTTTACGCATACGATTCCTGCGTGACTTATTGACCTTAGTATAGACTTGTTGGCGTGACTTGTTGGCCTTAGCCTAGACTTGTTGGCATGACTTCCTGACCTGGGTGTTTTTATTTGTTCTATAACCTATTTATTTTATGGTGGCATGATAATTCTTCTATTATATCCTTACGCCTTTTGGCATGAACTTGATAAAATCATGATATGTTAATATTGTTAATACAGATTGTTATGTGGAATGCGCCTTGTGTCTTGATTGGTTTATGGATACCCAGTATGACTAGAACTTAACTCTGAGAAGTTATAGGCTCGACCCATGTAATACTAATTGACTTTCATGTCTTGTCACCATTGATAATAATGGTTATCTTGACTAAAATTGATCATGCATTCCTAGTTGGAACTAAGAGACTGGCTAGTCGTCTTATTGAATTGAATGAATGAGACACGTTCATGTAATGAACTATTGTACTCGATTAGCTGATCCCGAATATTGACATACAGGCACATGCAGGCTTCAAACTATTTATTTATTTATTTATTTTACAAAAGAAGTATGTGTACTTTATGGTCAAGGCATGATTACTCCGTGGTTAGAATTGATTGTTGCATTACGCTATGTAAGACCTACAACCTAGCCGCACGGGTATCGTTGTAGAGTTGCGCATATCGTACCCCGTACGAAAGTACTCATTTGAATTACCATGATCTACGGCATGGGATTTCACTCAACGTAGGGACTATTAAGTTAAATAAAATAATAATTGCATGGAGAGAATGGATCCCCGAGTTCTTACATGGCAGCCCCCTTGGGACTAGTAGTACCCGACGGGCCGGCTGGTTCCCACAGATACTGTAAACCTGCCACACGGACAGGGAGCGGTATCTGCTTATATTATTATTGTATATTGTATATTGTATATTGATGACGGGCGTCCTGCTGGGACTCGTCTAATTCATGATTGGCACAATTGATTGAGTGGATAGACTAGCCTTGCTCGCACATAGTAATAACTGAGGAATCCCTAATTGCATAATTCCAGGATAACTTGGGACTCACAATAGCAAGCCGTAGGAGTTGATTGGCCGTTCAAGATGATTTGTTTGTGCACTGTACCTACTCTGTTGCCTAACTGAGATGATCAGAATGTCAGAACATGACGGGCCAACTTCTATCCTTGTTTGGTTGGAAGGTTGGTTCGAAGCGTCATGATGTTATGTGAATTCTAGTGGAAAGCAGAGATCTATTATTATTATTATTCTCTTACTTACTGGTTTAATTCTTCATATCGTTTTTCCTTGTGGTACTTGCTATTAGAGGTCTAACCTCTCTGGTTTTGCATGGCCAGATTTAGAGCCGGTTCCCGAGGATTCAGCTTACTTCCACCTCCAAGATGGTCAATACTAGGGGAATGATCGCAGGAGGACTCGAGTGGGTCCCTTACTTCACCGCTCGTTTTGCTATTTACTTTATACTTAGCCGTTTGGCACCGACATGTTGGTCGGATAGTCTTGCACTTGCTTTTACATAATTGTAACTAAGTCAGACTGCAGCTGATAACAATTGTGTATATGTTACTATATCATCTAGCTATGTTTTATAAAGCCAGATCTCAAGGACATTTTGATTGAGCGTTTGGGATGTCTTACTGCTTTATCTTACATGTTCTCTATTTTTGCTTCTTGTTTGAATGATTGAGACAATAGATGTGAAGTGACCATAGTAAGACTTTCATGTAGTATGCACCCCCTCGTCTGGTTAGACAGCATTGATCGTATTATACGGTATTCATCTATCCGTAATACGTAGCTGGCTGAGTCATTCCCCCGCTCTCCAGTATTCTGGTTCTGGGGCGTGACATAGGCGGAGGGAGACGCGGAGAAGGAGAGGCTGAGAGTGAGGAAGTGGCAGAGGAAGACGCGAGAGTGGAGATGTCACGACCCACACCCAATTATCGGGCAGGATCGAGTGCACGCCCAGCCTACGCCGCAGTGTCGGCGGTAGAACGCTGTAACAATATGATGAACAACCACGCAATAATAGTATGTGCTCTAATTGGGAGGCAACAACACAAGATCACAACTCACTGAATGGAAACAGAAAAGATATATATAAATAACTACTCTCAAAATGAATGTATGAAGTCCACAGATAAATAAACTCCCAACTACAAGTCTCAAAAATCTATTATCAAACTCCACTACAATATCTCAGAAAATCAAAAAAACATCTAAGCGAGGGGAACAGGGTCAGCTGCAACAAACTCCTCCTAAAGGTATAATCCGCCTCAACGACATCTCCCAAATAAGGGCCACTGCTCGGGGCATAGATCCTCGTCATAATTACCTAAAATTTTGGGTTATCCAGTCAGGATTGAACGAGTACAATTTACTGAATGCAGTTGCAATATATGAAAATGACTATAAGACAGAGGTTAGACATCAATTATATATTTTGAAAATAAGCAGAAAAGACATGAGAAAAGACAAAAAATCAACAACAAATAAATAAACTAAAATACCTTCCCAACTTTTAGAAGTACCTTTGATATGTGATCAGTCTGGGACACTACAACGCGAGGTCTACGAGGTCTACTTGCATGAAAAATAAACAATGTCTACGAGGTCTACTTGCAGAAATTAAATAATGTCTACGAGGTCTACTTGCAGAAAATAAACAATGTCTACGAGGTCTACTTGCAGAAAATAAACAATGTCTACGGTCGGATCACACATCCTTGGTACTTCTCATTCCCAACTCAACAATTTATGATAGAATATAAAATGACAAAACTACATAACCAATGGCCAACAATAAAATATAGTGAAAATCAATATCGAAAACAGACAATAAACTGTACTCGCCTGGAGTCCTGAGCTGCTGGTACAGATCGGCATCCAAATCGAGGTCCAAGTAATCTAATTTGTGGATCACAAAAGACAAAATACGATCTTCAAGAACAAAGGTAACTTATTCATGTACTTGTTAGGTCCTTTGGTTATTTCTCTCTCTACTTCTACTTTAACTGGAGGATTATGGCAATTGGTTTAATACTTGTCCAAATGACATGTTAACCTCTTAGGTTTGTGAGTTTATAAGGCCACACTCAGTTATCTATGACCTTGCTAGGACACCCATGCTTACATACTCCTGTAGATAAGACTACTAGTAATAGTTTAAGTTGACAACTATGGTCTTCTACCCTAAGTTGTAGCAGGTCACTGTCATGACTGTTTTCTAACATGATTTGGGGCCTCACTTTGCATTGGTATAAAATGTTTAATCGCTTGCTTCACATTTTCAACTATTTGCACAGTTTAGAGATTAGCCTCTACTGCTATAGTAAATAGGATTTTTAATGTGTCAGTGTAACCCCCTTTGAGTACCCGAGCAGTATACTTGCATCGCAGTCCAAAGTTTGCTAAATCACATCCCTATTTCTACTGCCAGTTACCTGCCTAACTGTTGAGTCCTGATAGCCTAACTCGATTGTCTTATGAGAAATCAGATTTGGGTCACTTACCTGGAATATGTTCTTGGTAGCATAGGTATACAGTTCTTGTACACTCAGTTCACTCTTTGGGTCCCCTTATGCTACCTCTTTCAAATATAGCAATACCCACATCTCAGAGTATGTGACATGTTTCAGTTAGGAAACAGAGTGGTTGTTATGGTTTTACTAGCAGAGGTAAACACTGACTTCTCTACACATACGCACATCTAAGATTGAGATGCAGTATAACCTGGTATCAGGAATAACATCGAGCATGCTCAGTTCCTGCCTACGTGAAATTGAGTGCAATCCATACTAAGAGAGGACAGTGAGGTATACCTTCATGATTGGGGTTGAACCTATAGGGATCTCAATGCCCTCGCCTTGCCTAACATGGAGTGTTCAGGCTTTGGGGTATCAATCTCAATCTGCTATATTAGGCCTATAACCTTGGGTATCAAGATTCAAACTTGATACTAAGCATCCATCTAAATAAAAGGTCGAAGTGCGATGTGCAAGTGACAGTCCTGATACAAGAGTTAGAGTTGTGTCGTGTATTGAATCAGATACTAAATTCAAATAGCACAACTAAGTACCAAATCCGATGCAGGGTCATATGGGATATCAAGTCTCAACCCAGACACCCATTAGCATGAACTCCCAATTGGCATAGGCCTATCCTTTGATAAACTTGTCCTGTACCCAGGGTCTAAATTATGAAATTCTCCTATTGATGTTATCTTCAGGTATGTAAGTTATGGTTGCAGGAATTAAACTAACATTCTGTCACAGGTATCAGATCGAATACCCATCTAATACCAAGTTTTCTCGATTCAGTAAACCTATTACTGCATCGGTATCTACTGATATTCGTTGATATTCATAGGATACCAATATCAACCTGATACGTTTTCTCTCGGGTATCATCTTATATGGGTCGGACATCCTCTGATGCCTACAGGGTTAGGTATACTTTACGGGTACCCTTCTGATACCTTGATCAAGTATCCTGTGACTCGACTTAAGGTGATGAGTATCAAACCCCAAGTTCGTTGATACCACCAATTAGTACCTCCTACTACCAGGATTAGTTAAACAGTCTTTTTCTTTGAAATCAAAACTATGGAGTGGAAATTACCTTTCTAGAGCAACTACTATGATTTTCTGGAACTTGGGCTCGATTTGGATGGAAGAGTGTTTCACTTAACAAAATACCTAAAATTGGCTTTTGAAAGAAAACGAGAAAAAGTACAAAAGTACAAGTTGTTTCTAGAAAGTATTGCTATGGAAGTCTGATCTGAGAGCGATCACTTTGTTCTTTGGACCACACGATGATGATGAAGAGAACTGCTTGAGGAAGATGAACAATCGGAAGAACTAAGTCACCAAAAAGGTATCGACACAACGGCACTGATGGCACAGTTGAATGCTTTCCTGCTTTGCTTTACCTTGTTCTTGAGAAAAAGTTGAAGAAATGCTTCTGGAAAATATCACTCTGAAAGTATGAGTTTTCTCAGAATCTCCTTCTCTGTATCTCTCTTGATCCCTTTCTTCTATTAAAAATAAGTCTATTTATAGACTAGACCCTCTTTGTGTAAAAAGCAACAAAATTGGGTCTCTACGCAAGTAACTGCCACCCACGATTGAAAATCAACCTTTACGTGTGATGACACATGTCCCATATAGAGTTGTGGTCTCTACGAAAGGTGACACGTGTCCCACAACTTCAATAATATGGGAAGAGCATGTACACACGTTCCTCGATAAGTGTGGCATGAAAGCCACATATGCAGACCACATTCTCACATAGCCAGAAACGATTGGGCGCAAAAATAACCCAAAACAAGCTTTCTGCGTAAAGTAGCAGACTGGACGTAAAATAACCCAAAATAGACTTCCTGCGTAAAGTAGCAGACTAGACGTAAAATAACCCAAAATAGAGTTCCTGCATAAAGTGGCTGAAAAGTAGCCTTGAGCGTATAGTTAGCTCAAATAAACTCTACGCACACGAAAGCCTTGAGCGTAAAGACTCAAATAGCTTTCATGTGTAAAGGAAGCGGTCTCTTGAGCGTAAAGTAGCCTATCCGCATGCTAAACGACAAGTGTTGGATTTGGTGTACAAATTTTCTTGGCTTCTGTGCAATGCACTGTCAGAAAATCATTCTGTCAGGGCAGTATCACGCGCATTAAATGCGATGTGGACAGCCTGTCTCTCGCGTAAATGCTGAGAATGGCTCTCGCGTAAAGTAGTTCGCATAGAGTTTAGACTCTGTTTGATCTCTGCATAAAACTTGAATCTGACTCAGTTTGTCTTGCATAAAGCTCTCAACTTCTTTGACTTGGTCTATGAAATTTATTTATGCTTCTACAAGACCCCCTTCAAAGTTTTCAAATTGTTTTCTAAAATTAGAAATACTTTGAACAGAAGCGTAAAATCCAGGATATCCAACAGTCCGCGTAAAGTTCGGGATACCCAACAGTCAGCTTAGAAGCGTAATATTCGGGATATCCAACAGTCAGCGTAATTTTTGGGAATTTGAACCGATTTTTAAAATTCTCTATAAATAGAGCTTTGCGAGTAGAGAGAGAACTTTTCTCATCCTTCAATCTCCTTTGCTCTCATCTTCGAAATCCCAGTCTTCGAAATCCCCATTTTAAACCGATGGCACCAAAAAGCAAGACCTCCGTCGGCGCTAAGGGCAAGAAGCCCGTTGTTGCTACTTCGTCGGCGGCTGAACGAGCAGAGACCACCATTCCAACATTGATTGCGACCCCGAGGCCTAATCCCGCTGTGGCTCGGGCCATGATAGGTAAAACCCTATCTAGTTCGGCCGTGGGTTTGTCTGAAAAGAAGAAGAGGAACCAAACAAAACCCTAAATTTCACGCCCACATTTATACGTGTCAGCGTAAAATAAAACTCACCAAATACACCCACGTCTATACGTGCCAGTGTAAAAATAGAAACAACAAAATACGCCCACATTATACGTGTCAGCGTAAAATAGAAAAATATAAAATACGCCCATGTCTATACGTGTCAGCGTAAAAATAAAATAAAAAAACAAAATACGTCCACGTCTATACGTGCCAGCGTAAAATGTTAAGCATTAAATACGCCCACGTCTGTACGTGCCAGCGTAAAATACGCAAGTCATCCACGTTCATATGTGTCAGTGTAAAAATGTTAAAAATACGCCCACATTCATATGTGCCAGCGTAAATACACAAGTGATAAGACTTTGGTAAAAGTCCATTCTGAAAATAGAGAACTTTTGTACTTAAAATTTTTTAATCAACTTAACTTCTACGCGTAAGCGTAAAGTTTGCATAGTCAAGCCCCCTAATACAGAGTCTTAATTTTTATGCGTAAAATTCACTTGTGTAAAGATCTATATGAATAAGTCATCAGCGTAAAATTCAAATTAGATTTTTACTAACTTGATTCTTCTTTTTCTTTTGGCAGTGGACTTGCAAATTCATCATCTCGCAGAGGTATTCGGCTCACCAGCTGATATTGTGGGCTCAAACTATTTGGAAAATCTGTCTCATGTTGAATTCCCACAAAGTGACAAGCAGTACCCTGAAGAGAGACAACAACTGATAGCTGCTTAGGGACACAGAATGCTGCTGTCATTGATGAATGGAGAATTGCTGGTGTCGCTAGATAGCCAGCAATTTTTGAAGCCTTCCTTCATGTTTGGGGACGCTATTGATTTTCAATCACAAACAAACCCCAAGAAGGAGGCTTGGGTGTTTAAGTTTGAAGGGAGGGCGATGTATCTCCCAGACATGGCAAGGGATTATCCCCTATCTTCATTTGTTCATACTACAAAAATATAGCTAAATAGCGACTAAAATTTTAGTCGCTAAAACAGACATTTCAGTCGCTAAAGCAAATTAGCGACTAATCTACGACTAAAAAATTTTGTCGCTAAATGCATCATCGCTGATCAATTTTAGTCGCTAGTTAGTCGCTACAGCGACCAACTTCCGACTGAAATAGCGTAAAAAAATAGCGACTAATCAGCGACTGCTAAGTTAGTAGCTTCGTTAGCGACTGACGGGCAACTAACTGACGACGTATTTACGATTGTAATGATTACAGTTGTTTACTAGCGACGAACAACTTTACTCGCTGCTTTGTCGCTGGTTAGTCGCTGATTTTGTTTCTCCAGATATTTAGTCGTTGAGTCGTTGCTAGTTACATGCTAGGTCGTCACCGGTTAGTCACTTTTCCGTTGCTGAGTCATTTATATTTTCCAGATTTGTAGGATTCATGCTAAACTATCATGTAAGATTAATATATATAAACAAGTCCACAACAGATACAGTGCAAACAGCTTTTAGGATCACAATAATTATCAATTATATAAACCAAAAAATAATAACATACACAATACACAAATAGAAAAGTAAAGAAATATATATATATCAGTCATGTTCAATCATGTCCAACCATTTACCATCGATCATCCATATAACAAAATGTTGGAGAATTTTATTGTACCCTGTCGATTCATGAGATGAAGAACATAAATTAAATTGATTGCGGAAGCGTACCTGAATCCATTGTCTTTGCTTGATGGATCTTGAAGCAAACTTCTCTTTATGGGATTTGATCTTCCAACCCGCTACGGCCCTTAATAACAAAGATGAAATCTTTGTTCTTCTTTTTGTTGATGGAGATACAAAAGAGAATAGAGAAACCCTCTCTTTGGTGGCCGTATGAGTTGGCGACCATAACCCTAATGAATACATACATATATATATATATATATATATGTGTGTGTGTGTGTGTGTGTGTGTGTGTGTGTGTGTGTGTGTGTTATGATATTTCTAATTTGGCCCCTCATCAAATTAGAATTATCTCTGGTATCTACACATTAATTCCATGACAATTATACCCTTAAGCCAATTTTTCAAATAGACCACTTTAATTTGGCTTAATTATTTAGATAGCCCAAACACAATTAATTTTACATGTGTGGCCCCATAATTATTGAATAATTCCAACAATCTCCTACTGGGCCACATATGTAACCTTATAATTGTGTTAACCTTAGTGAGCTCATAAATTGCTATCTTAATCCTTAAGGTATATCCGGACAATCTCGTCCATTAACCATATCAACATAGGATCAAAGCGGCCTTCGTCACATATAGCGTAACTAAACCATCAATGGTCACATATACCAATATAGCTAAACGACATAGATCAATCATGGATACGTAGCATGGAAATTATATGCAATGTGATCAATACATGTCTATTTCCAACTGGTCCTCCTTAACTTTAATGAGATCAATACTTTAACATAATGAAAACAGAATGAACTGAATTTTCATATATCTGATCAGATAAATATCCAAAATACTTTAATACATAAATGTGTCCAAAACCAAATAGCACCCAAATACATAAAATACAAACTCCCACTATATTGCCATATTCTTAATTAACACCTATATGAGCAGTATGCTCATAAAAGACCCTGGGTGATAATGCTTTTGTGAGCGGATCCGCTAACATGGAGTTTGTCCTAATGTGCTATATGAACACTATAACCATTCTGAATTCTTTTCTTCACAACTAGAAACTTTATGTCAATATCCTTTAACTTATCCAAGTTTCTGTTGTCATTGGAATACAGTACTGCTGATTTATTGTCACACCGTAATTTGAGTGGTCTTTCAACACCCTTTCTTGTAGGCGCAGCCTTATGACAAGATTTTGCAACTATATTCCATGAATAGATGTCTCACAACATGCTATAAACTTTGCTGTCATGGTGAGAAAAAAAATTATGAGTGCATGTTTGACACTCATCCAAAATATATCTCCACCAATCAACATAATCTTATGTGGATCTCCTGCTGTGTTAGCATCCAACAAAATCGGAGTCGGAATACTTTATGATCTCCAGAATTATTCCATCTCCTACAAAGAGCATATAATTTCTTGTTCTCTATTAATTACTTAAGTTATTTGGCTGCTACCCAATAATCCATCCATATATGCTTAAATATCTGCCTAACATCTGAATTATGTACGCAATATCCTGACGAGTACATATATATGCATACATTAAACTCCCTACAACTGATCATGAAGGAAAAATTTATTGTATTTTCTTAATTTTAAGGCTAACCTTAGGGCACTTGATTGAAACCGAATTTGTCTCTTTTAACGAGAGGTGTCACCTGGTTTGCATTGAATACTTCAATCAATGTACAAAACCAGAAAGTTATTTCTACTCCTATTGAACTTGTAATACACACAATTTTCAACAGTGTTCATCTCAAAACCAAACGAGATAGTTACTTGTTAAAACTCAAAGTGTCTTTGACGAGAAGCCTGCTTGAGTCCATAAATAGATTCTGTCAGTTTACGAACCATATTCTTTGGATCTTCTGACACAAAGTTTTCTGGTTGCACCATATAAATTATTTCGTCAATGTTACCATTGAGAAATACCGTTTTGACATCCATTTGATGTAGCTCAATATTAAAATGTACAACAAGTACTATGATTGGTTTAAAAGAGTCTTTCAAAAAAAACCGAAGAGAAAGTCTCTTTAATAAACAATTCCTTCATCTTCTCTTGAGGTTGTTGAGTTTGTTCCTCAGAAACAATTACCTTATCTTGAATGGGGGTGCCTTTATGTTGTCTTGTTGAGGTAGCTCAACATCGACTTATAGAGGTAATTCGACATTGTCTTATTGAGGCTCTGAATTCACTTCTTGATCAATGACAGGTGCAGAATCTTGCACATCGTCAAAAGTGATAGTAGGAATCGCAATCGATTCCTCCTCAAAGACAATGTCATTGACTTTATTTCTCCCCCAAACTCAACATCCTCAAAAAATATTACACTTCTCGTCTAAAAAAAAATTCTTTATTTTTGTGTTTAGTACCACGTGGTTCCATATACAAGATTTCTTTATAGGACGCAATAGTTTCAAGTGATATTAGCATGTCACGAACATTTAAAAAAATAAAAATAATACCAACATTATTTTGAATTTAAAGATAGATCAAACTTTATTGTTCCCAAATGAACAATGATAAATAAGATTGTCAAACAAGAAAACTGAAACTAAATTTCGTCTAAAAGACAGTATAATAAAAGCTTTAGATAAAATTGTCTATCAAATCCAATAATAACTAATATCCAAAATTTGTCCTATTGCATCCACTTCTACCGACTTGCCGTCTCCCACATAGATGTGTCTTTCACCATCAATTGGCTTTCGGTAGATCTGGCAACCCTTTCTTTACACGCCACGTGTGGTACTTTGTACATTCCTTCTTTACGTGTCCCGGCTTGCCACAAAAGAAACAACCATTAGTCTCAGTTTGTTGTTTCTTTTGCACTGGACCCTTAGTAGCTTCTATATTCTTTCGCTTAGTGCCCTTATACTTGTCTTTAGGGGTGGTAGCCAAATTAGCACTTTCAATTTTATCTTGCTTCAATCTCTCTTCTTCTTGTACACAGTACGAAATGAGCTCATTTAGAGTCCATTTTTCCTTTTGACAGTTGTAACTGACCTTGAACTGATTGTACTGTGTAGGAAGTGAGAGCAATACCAAATAAACGAGCAAGTCATCCGACAAGTCGAGCTTAAGTGCCTTAAGTTTTGAAGCAATATGAGACATCTCCATGATGTACTCCCTTATGTTACCTTTGCCTTTATACTTCATGGTAATCAAGCGGAACAAAAGTGTGCTTGTTTCTGCCTTATCATTCTTTGCAAATCGCTTCTCGATTTCAGCAAGGAATTGTTTGGCATTAGTAACCTCATCAGATACTGTACCCCTGAATGCCTCTGGAATACCGCGCTTTATGATCATTAGACTCATGCGGTTTGAGCGTTCCCACTTCTCGAAGTTCGCTCTGTCACCAGATGAACTGTCATCCTTAGGAGTAGTGGGACGCTCAATCCTAAGTGCAAGATCTAGATCCATGTAGTCGAGAACAATATATATGTTCTCTTTCCAGTCCTTGAAGTTTGTCCCGTTAAGCATTGGAATTGAGTTCAGATTAGCAGATATTGTAGCAACACTAGCTGAAAAGAGAACAAAAAATAAATAAATAAATATTCTCTAATTAATAACCAAAGAATAAAAGATAGTCAAACAAATTCAAATAATGGTGAACCCCATCTCAAGATACCTAGTGCATCATTAATATCAAGTCTTTGGACAGTGATATTAACTGCAAGTGGTACTCTTGGTGTAGTGATCAAATGTTGACAATAAGTCATGTCAAATAATAAGCCTATCTTTGGATCGGGTTATTATTCACATGTAAACCGTATAATTGTCACACATTTATCACCACAAGTATGTGTGCAATTCGGCCAAGTATTAACCTTCCTTTGGGCCGACTAATACCCGCATGAATATACACACACAAACATCCGACATCCCTCATAGACTATCTACGCAAAAGAGGTCACTTTGGCGACATCTTGTTTCAATGAGTCTACGTAGAATATTGGACAACTGTTGCTAGTCATAAAATGCACCAAAAAATTGAATGTTGACTAAATTTTACAAAACTGAATCATGTCCAAAACTTTATGTACATACATATTTGAACATTATAACTCAAATAAAATAATCATAGTAACTATCATATTTCCAAAAAAAAAATACTAAAAGTGTCAAAAACAATAATGAGTTGTTATGATAGTTACTACCATTACAAAATTTTGTTATCCTTGTTTCAATAATCTAGATCATTGAAAAACTACTAATATTTCAAAAGTCCAAATATTTTAAATTCTACATGTCACAAAAATATAAATCCAAAACAGAAGTTGCAATATGGGCTCAACTAACATTATTCTAAAGTTAGTGTCTTTGAAAGCTTTAAACAATATTGATACTTAATCAGAGCTTTCCATACTAATAATTTCTTTATATCAGAAACTTGCCATTATCAAAATACCGAATTCTTACTATCATTAATCAACAAAGAATTGACTTGAAAAGAAACCCAAATTTTCAAAATACTAGAATCCGTAGACAATCAAACTATCACCTTGGCTAAAAGCCAACATCATCTTAAGATATCTCAGGCCGAAAAATTGGTCAGCAATAGCTTTCATAATTGATTTTCGGAATAAATTATGATACACTTGCTTGATACATAAAGCATACTGCGATTAAATATGCAAATAGCTTATGTGTGGCCCCATAATAGACCACTTTATGGCAATAGCACAGATGTTAGGAAGCAATAGAACATCCACTTTATGTGTGGCCCCAAAAATATGCAAATAGCTTATGTGCGATTAAACATGCTAGGAAGCAATAGCACAGATGTTAATCTAAACAAGCACTACTATATTGATACTATTATTCTATCCAAACCGATGTCCCATCGTGTCGGATGTTTGTCCGTTAAGTTGGAATGCAAACAAAAATCCTAATGTGTTATAAATAACAATTAGGAATTTTGTCGACTACCGACGCCAAAATTCGTGTTGGTCGAATAATTTGATGACCGTCAGTAGATCGGTGACCGACAGAAGCAAGAAATAGCACGTCTTACCAAATAAAACCACAAAGCAATACCTAAATAAACTCCTAACAGATCCAAAGATAAATATCGGACCCAAGCAATCAAAAAAAAATACAATGATTTGATTTATATATAAAATAAACCAGTAGTATACATAATTACGGATCTAAATTGGTGGATCTTGATAGATCAACCCGAACCCTAAATTAAATTAGATCGAAGATCTAGGGTTTCTGAATAACAATAAATAAAAAATTGGATTCTAAACTTCGACCTCATAAATCAAACAGGAGGCTCTGATACCACTCGTTGGAGAATTTTATTGTACCATGTCGATTCATGAGATAAAGAACATAAATTAAATTGATTGCGGAAGCGTACCTGAATCCATTGTCTTTGCTTGATGGATCTTGAAGCAAACGTCTCTTTATGGGATTTGATCTTCCAACCCGCTACGGCCCTTAATAACAAAGATGAAATCTTTGTTCCTCTTTTTGTTGATGGGGATTGTCACGCCCCAGAACCAGAATACTGGAGAGCGGGGGCAGACATAGCCAGCTACGTATATTGAAATAGAATACATCTCAACTATACGGTCACGGCTGTCTAGCTATGAGGGTTTACTACAAGCCAACAGTCTCTTAAGGTCAAGCCTATTGTCTCAATCTCAAGCAAGTAATATAATTACAAGATGTTTGACCACCAAATATACAATAAAAGGCGTCCCAAATATTACATATCAGCTGATCATGAAGCTAGTCGTACAAAATGCGAGGACTAGCATGAGTTAAGTCATACATGATCAACCCTAGGATTTGTTAATCATGTTTACAGCCCGTAGGCAGACAGTAAGTAAAGTGCATCGAGCTAACAGGTGCTCGTCGGCTAAACGCCTCAAAAGAATAACTTTACAATAGAGTGAGCGAAACAAAATAGAAAACCCACTCGTAGCCCGGGTTCCTTCTAGTCGCCACCATCGGGCTGGAAGCTTGGTAGATCCTCGGGAGCTGCTCCAAAATCTGGCCACACAAAACCAGCTGGGTCAACCCCAAAAAGAGCAAGTGCCACAAGGGGGCCATGAAATAAGAACAAAAGCCAGCAATCAGCACAGAAAATCTAATATTAAAATTAAAACTTACGAAATCATGGCAGGGTGATATACGACGAGATAACCATGGAACTATTCCGATAGCCAGGTTACAACCCGTAAACCAAACAAGGACCGGGGTTGTAACCCTTCGTCTGAACAGAACTTGGTTTCCCACCATTTATCGGCAAGATAAGTAATGTAAGAAATCAAGGCAGGAAGCAATCTTATACTGGATCAAGACATGGCTAAACTGGTTATACCTCATTCAATCAATCACGGCCAAGTATATACTACGGCTTACTACTTTAACTAACTAGGGTTATCACAGGCCTAATTACTAACAAGATGCAGTGAGATTGTTCCACAGCCACAAGCCCTGCAGACCATCCAGGCTACCCAGGACGAAAGATTAGGGTTGAATTCAGGTGGGTACATCGCCCAGGAGACAAATATACCCTTAGATGATTTAGAGGGTGCAACACTCGACGGTGTGATGGAAATGTGCCCTACTCGACGGCAGGCTACAGATCCCAAGAGCGCCCAGGTAACGGGATTGCCTGTAGCTGTGTCATCTCTTTATGACTACTGAGTTATTCTAGTTATTAACCTTAATCCATTTTAGTAGGTACTCCTGACCGTGGTACTCAGGAGTCCCATCCTAGACATGATGCAAGACTGGACAAGTGGATTAACAAGCAAGCAAGAAAGAACCACCCACGGTGTCAAGGCAAGTCAAGTTAAGTTATCAAGATAAATCATGTCAGGGTACTTGTCAGGAGTGCGCCACGACGGGCCACTATCATGTCAGGTTGGTCATGTCAGGAGTGCACCACTACGGGTCACTGTCGTGTTATGCTAGTTCCTTGTCATACCATGCCATGTACAATAGTCATTCCAAACATATTAAGTAAAATCAAGTTCATGACAAAAGGCGTAAGGATATAAAATGGACATAAAATATCTAATAAAATATCAATATACAGGACAATAGAAAAGCTAAGCTTAAAGAAATAAGACCAAAACTCCAAGAGTTAATGGGTTAAGCAAGGGGGGTCAGGAAAGCAGCATACGAAAAGTCACGCACGCTGAGAGAGTAGTATAGGTGAAAGTCACGCACGCTACAGGAGCAGTGTTCGTGAAAGTCACGAATGCTACAGGGAGCAGTGTACGTGAAAGTCACGCATGCTACAGGGAGCAGTGTACGTGAAAGTCACGCACGCTCAAGGAAGCAGTGTGTGAAAGTCACGCACGCTACAGGGAGCAGTGTGTGAAAGTCACGCACGCTCAAGGGAGGCAGTGTGTGAAAGTCACGCACGCTACAGGAGCAGTGTGTGAAAGTCACGCACGCTCAAGGGAGCAGTGTGTGAAAGTCACGCACGCTACAGGAGCAGTGTGTGAAAGTCACGTACGCTCAAGGGAGGCAGTGTGTGAAAGTCACGCATGCTACAGGAGCAGTGTGTGAAAGTCACGCACGCTCAAGGAGACACGCTTCCAACAGGAAGCGTACTCAAGCCTGCGTACGCAGCGCTAAAGAGCGCGCATAGCTCAGTGTGCGTAGCTAAACAGCTCTGCACACTGCTCACTGTCTTTTCCAAACAGCAAGAACACATGGCTGAAACTAAAACTTCAAAAGTTCATAACTTGGCCATCCGAACTCCAAATCCGGATTTCCAAGGCTCCAACTGGAGTGAAACTGAAAGCTCTTCCACATGGACACATCAAAACTCAAGGAAAACTAACCAAAATGGATCAAAACATGTAAAATCTGAAAATAGCAATAACTTAGATCTACATCAACAGAGACTCCAAATCATAAAAACCCAAGAACTAATGTTGATCTCCATATCCTAAACTAGCAAATGGACAAAGAAAAGAGGGTCCTCATGTAATGGCAAGATGCACTTGCCTAGGTTTAGGAGAGTTGTGGAGGAAGGAGAAGAAGAAGAAGAAGGAAATTAATGGTGTTTATGAGGGGAGAGAGTGGTAGGTGGGGATATAAAGAGGGGGAGTTGTGGTGGGTTGAGGGTGTAGCATAGGGCTAGGGTGTTCCAACACATGAAACCGAACCAAACTGAACCAACCCCAAATAAAACCGAGCCAAGCCAAAACCCAAAATACGAGAAATACTGAAATTCCACAAGCTAAGAAAAATAAAAATACATGCTAAAAATCCATATACGAGTATAAATACGAAATACGGGAAATACGGGAAATGAGGGTGACAGGGATACAGAAGAGAATAGAGAAACCCTCTCTTTGGTGGCCGTATGAGTTGGCGACCATAACCCTAATGAATACACACACACACACACACACACACACACACACACACACACACACACACATATATATATATATATATATATATATATATATAAAATATATATATATATATATATATATATATATATATATATATATATATATATGTTTTGTGATATTTCTAATTTGGCCCCTCATCAAATTAGAATTATCTCTGGTATCTACACATTAATTCTATGACAATTATACCCTTAAGCCAATTTTTCAAATAGACCACTTTAATTTGGCTTAATTATTTAGATAGCCCAAACACAACTAATTTTACATGTGTGGCCCCATAATTATTGAATAATTCCAACACAAAAAGATATTACCATCGATCATCCATATAACAAAAAGATAAACTAATGTAACAAGCACAAAATAATATATCTCTGGTGACACAAAAGCATAGAAAGTCAAGACGATGGTGGCTGCATACTGCCCATAAACTGTGTCATGAACGTAACTAATGCTGTTTGTTGGCTCGCCATAAAACAGGAGCTGGAACAGAAGTAGCCGAAGGAGCAACAGATGGAGACGTAGCCGGAGGAACAAAAGATGGAGACGTAGCCGGAGGAGCAACAGATGGAGACGTGGCTGGAGAGCAACGGACGGTACACTAGCTGGAGTAAAGGAAGCAGGAGCTGCAGGAGGAGGAACAGTCGGACTACCAGAATGAGCAGTGGTACCATGATGAGCACTAGTAGAACACACCAACTCCGTAATATGTCTCAGCTATCTCTGAAAGTCGAACATCATGGTGGCCATCTGCTCCATAGTAAGAAATCCAGTAGAAGTAGTAGCATGTGCAGGACCGGTAGTAGACTGTACAGGTGGAAGAGCTCTGGCGTATCTCGACGATTGTGATGCTAACGACCCGGTACCGTACACGCTACCGCCCTTTCCTCTCCCAACAGCCTGTACCCACAAGTCATTTCTTTCAGAGGACATACGTGGCATACTAGTACCAGCGGCCCCCCTTCCTGATCAGCTGCTTGAGAGGCATGACTCTCCAATTTCTCGTAGGCCTCCTGTACATATAATGGTATCATGAATATATAAAATTACAACCAAACTACGTATTTTTGAAGAATATGAATTTCTACTTGTAAAGATAAAGATACAGTTAAAACATTCACAAGATACAGTTAAAACATTGCACTCTACTTTTTATATTAGACAGATAGTTCATGTTGTATAGAAGAGAGGCTAGAAGTACTGGTAGATATACATTCTTCCCCAAATTATTCTATGGATACATTGTGCAGTTCAGTTGTAAAATTTAACATTGTGGCTTTGAAGACGAAAGCATCACTAGAGTACCAGCAGACAATCCATATTTTCATTCTGGCTTCCCGAAAAGAAATAGTAGGAGAGAATAGTATATAGACTGTACTATATAATTTTCATTAGGTTAGGAGGAAAGACCAGATTATTTATACCAGTGGCATACTAGTACCAGTGGCTTTAAACTAATTATTTGTGTTTTCTTAGGATATAGTACAACTTGCCAATACATAAACATGAACTATCTAGTAGAGTAACAGAACCTGTCGGTGTTCTTATATTCTAATTTAACAGAAAATGACACCAAGGCCCAGTCAGTGTTCTTATGACACCAATTTTTTACCACAAGATTATATCCAAGTTTTTACCACAAATTATATACAGGAATTGAAACAAAGCAAAGCAAGTTGTTGAAAGACAAGTAAATACTTACAAATGCTTTGGTAGCCCGTTCGTCTACTAACTTTCCATCTTTCTTTCGTGTATGGGTACGTTCGAATATCTTAGGAAAGTCGACAGAACTCGTATCTAAGCCTGCCTTAGTGGCCTCCTCGCACTGTAAAAGTTAACTCTATAATATATAGATAAATAATAAAATTTTACACTTTAATTAACGATTTTACATACCATCCGTCGAAAATGTTCGACGGTCGGGATCGATCCACCCGTGTGGAGACCAGCTTTAGCACGAGCTGCCTTTGCCCTGTCCGACCTAGTCTTGTACTCAGGTTTGGCTATATCCTCTTGCATCTTCTTCCAGTATTCCTCTTTTAGCCAATCCTTGCACTTGTTTCCATCAAGTGCCGCAAAAGTCTTCTGGTTACTTACCATATCCGCCAGCCTTCTGCCGGCAATCGACTTATAACATTTCTTGATCTCTGCCTCTCTATGGTCTGGCCACCAGTAGCTCTTCTGCAAGTTAAAATAGAAAATCAAAAATTATACCAGATTAAACACTATAATGAAAATACTATGAATTACTCTTATAACCATAAGAAAGAAGACCCATAAATTTTTAGAAATAATTAGAACATACCCTCAACATATCAAGCCAAATGTATTTCTTTGGCTCTGGTATAGACCTGAAATTTAAATAAGGTCCATGAAAATTTCCTCGTATGATGTCTCTGAGCTCATTCCTAGCTCTAAGGGGGAAGAACCTAAGAATAAACAAATAAAATTATAATTAGAAACAAATAACAAGATAATATATGAATATACTATAATTTATTATTTATTATTTATGTTTTTTCGTCGGACCATAGCTCTATGCGTGTCTCATTAGCAGGCCTCTCTGGTGGAGTGGGGGGATCCAAAAAACCTGGACGTCGGTAATATGCTCCATTGGACAAAAACATAAGACCGGGATACATATTTGCTCCACTAGCAACAAGAGGAACAATATTGGATGCAGAGGGAAGAGAAGACGACGTGCCTCCAGAGGGAAGAGAAGATGGCGTGCCTCCCACCGATGACGGAGTAGGCTGCGGGGACAACCCATCATCTGTCATAATAATGTCGTCTTCGGATGCTCCTCTGATTAGTTGATCTGGAGTGGACGGGGCCGGTCGAGATGAACCTCCACGGAGGCGGCGATGACCTCGGTTCGTTATAGATAAGATCTAGAGTGGACGGGGCCGGTCGAGATGAACCTAGCTTCCACATATTAAACTAGTATCGGAGCTGTGATCGAAAAAGCTTCAAAAGCAAAAATTCAAATTCTAAAAATTAAACGAAAATATATTAAATATGGCAAAAATATATTCAATATGGCAGAAATATATTCAATATGGTAGTTCAATTCAGATATGGCAGTTCAATATGGCAGTTCAATTCAGTTCAATCCAAAAAAGACAAATCCAACGGCTACTATTTCCAAGACATTCGCTTAATAGCAAAAACTTTGATCCCATATATATATATATATATATATATATATATATATATATATATATATATATATATATATATATATATTTATATATATATATATATATATACAAACTTGTCAAAGCTGAGGACAGTGACACAGAAACAAAAGTATCTGTTTGCATAACAAGCATAAATTTGAGCTCAAGGATTCCACCTGATATGAGATGATCCACCACAATTAGACACATGTTGATTCTAGAAATAGAAATACATGGAAAAGGTTGGTCACCTTCAAGAAGCTAGGATTACTCTCAAGATCGATTGGTAACTTATCATCTATAGATTCAAATGACCTTCCATAATATCGTATCAGATAGCAGTGAACTCCACATTACAGTTTTACTCGTGGATGTGTAGAACTGAACATGATGACCATGATATGTGTGTTTTTGTTACATCCATGTCCAGATGCCCCTTCCTTGTTGGATAAATTTTCTTCTGATGCTGCCAAGCTTTCAGCTAAGGTGAAATTTGAAATCATGATCCGTAAGTTGCTGTTATTCAGAGTGTAAACAATGCAAACATATGGTTTAACTATAAGCAGGACACAAATGATACTCTTTTCTTTTTATGCAGGAAAAGTGGGCCAGGAACCTCTATATTGCTTCAATTTGCTATGGTAGGACCGTAAGTTGATGCTAGTCTCTGGTGCATACTTAACTGGTCAACCAACAGACTTTAGGGTATGGTGACCTATTCTTGAGGTGGTATGCATGACTTCCAAAAAGCATAAGCTGTGCTATAAATCTTTTACTTTTGCATGTAATATACATAATGACACACACACACACACACACACACACACACACACACATATATATATATATATATATATATATATATATATATATATATATATATATATATATATATATATATATATATATATACACCTTCTAAGTGTCTCAATGACATAATTATTGAAAAAGACGAGATAAAACTAGAGGAGATCTCCATTTTTTTGTATCTAAGTACTAAACAAAAATCCAAAGAAGCAACAACATGCTGTTTGCAAACAAACAAAAAATAAAAAATGCAATGGGAAAATCACCAAAAAAAGATCAACTTAATAGAATTAGAAGGAATAAAAAATTATGCATATAGATAGAGAGCAAACCATTTGTTATAGGAAGGCGCGATCAAAACGATGTACAAAGAACTCGAAAAAGGAAAGAAAATGGTGATTGTGCAAGGGAGTCGCTTCCACAAGTATACTGCAAACATATAACAAAAAAATAGCTTACTTCATAATAATTCTCTCATAACCTACTCTCATCCATGACTAAGGTACCAAGATAATACATAATTTTGTAACTAATAAACATATATCATATCCAATCAAGAACCGAACATAATTGTCGTATTCCGATATCGTCCCACATTCGTAAAGAACAAAGTTGTCATAAGAAAGCCTATAATGGATGCGAAACGATCAATTGCCTAATGGGACATGATTCAGAAAGCTCAAAAGTTACTCATGAACAGTGTTGTTCAGGCCTTTCTCTCCATTAACCTCCAAAAAGCACAAAAGCATAAACAAAATATTACAGGATAAGCCCAAATACAAAAGAGAGTATGTGATGGTAAAAAGAAAAAGAAAATTGAACGGCTAATAATATACATCTTTTAATTTGAACACCCTGTTATTTCGTATTGGCATTGAATGTTCACTGTCATATGTTTTTTGTTGTACTTAAAGCGTGCAGGGGCACATTGCAAATAAAAGATACCAAAAAATACAATAACACAAGGAAAATATATAAAACAGAACTTGAAATCTCCACCACAATAAAAGACACATGACCCACTTTCTTTTACTGTGATTGTCTCGCCCATACTCCACTGAGTAAATATTATCAGATTTTTTATGCATGTATCAAATCTATTTTGCAATATTGATCGATGTGCCACCTTCCAGATAGTTAAAATTATATATTGAATTGAGACAATGTTATCCTTTAGCTCCATAGTTAATATTATTTGTAAATCCTTGTGTGAGGTAGGAAGGTGGTATTTCCTGGAAAGGGCATGGTGATCCATTTGTCACTTGTGGTATGCCAATGGTAGTATATGACTACATTCTTCTTTAAAGCTAGTTAAAGTAGTAGGAGAGATGGACATGATGAACAATTGTTCTTTCATAAGCGGCCAGGATGTTAACTGCGCCCTCATTTTTCATAAGTTAATTTGTAAGGGTCATCTTCAAATATATCAAATTGTTTGGCCATGAAGGAAAGCACTCGCGCTCTAAATTGCTTGGATTTTGACCCTATTAAGAAGCTGATTCAGTAGCAAATTGCAGGATGGAAATCTTGTAGGCTCTCCATGGTGCAAAAATTGATAGGGAGTGTTAGGCAGCTGTAGAGTGAGAATTAGTTTTTTCTGCTTATTTTTTTTTAACAAGCTATTATTTTTACTATAAATACTAATTTGTCATGAGAAAATTGGGACAAAAAAAATTTGAAGAAAATAAAACACACACTCAAATATCCTGAACTTCTTGCGAGTTGCATTCCTCCATCTAAATTTTGCAAAATTAATATATCCTGGACATAATTTCAGAAAATATTGTTTCTAAGAAAATTTATGATAAAACCAATAATCAAGCTATAGACATTAATTGACCCTTTGTAACCTGCTTTCATATTAAAACTTTTGTTAGCCCAAATAAATACCATAAGAATCAATATTTTCTGTGCACCAAATAACCATCCCAAAATTAGGTATACCTATTCGACTATTCCTCCATGATCTTCAAATCTCAACTACTAAAACATATTCAATCAGCCTAAATTCGTTCAGCACATGAATTGCATGTGCTTATCCTCATATCAGTAGTTAAGCCAGTCATCATTTTGGAGGCTTGAGATTGTAAGCCTTAAACATGTGATATCCCCAAGAAAATTATGATCCCTATATTACCAGAATAATAGTGTTTTCATGCACTCCTGTACATGATTCTAGTGGCTTCTATTCTAAAGGCTCTATCAGGAATGTAGGTTAGAGTCAGTGTGCAGGAAAACGAGGCAGGACATGGGCTGGTTGGTTCACTGGAGGCTATCGATGGACTAAAGCAGAAGATATTTGCTTGTTTGCTTAGCGATATAGAAATGGCTGCATCGGCACTTGAGAACCCAATGGAATATGCACTTGAGAAATCAGAACTATGAACATAGTTTCACTTACCATTCTTTGTCACTGTCAACATCATAGTCCAAATCGAGATCCTTGTTAAAAGGGCATCGTGGTCCAATGATACCACTATAATATAAAAAAATGCATTAATAAATTAGACATGATTATCAATGAGAGAATTCAAATATCCAGATGGTAATCAAATGCAAGTCAGATAGGATAGAGCCTTTACCTTTATTTTAGCCAAATACCATAAAGGTTACAAATCGATTTCATCATCGTCCTCTTCTTCCTCTTCATCTCCCGAATCATCATCATTTCCCGAATTATCGTCATCGTCATCTTCTTCATTTTCTTCTTCATCTTCATCTTCATCTTCCAAATCTTCTTCCTCTTCTGATACCTCCATATCATCAGTTCTCTCTATATCAACCTCTTCATCAACTTTAACCTCCTCATCAGTAACTTCAACTTGCATATCATCAACTACGGCCGAATTGATATATGAAAGTTGAGGAATGGCCACTTCATCCTCCTGATATGCCAGCTCTCCGACATTATAAGTGTTTCTAGCGTTAGTCTTGCATACAGCCCACCAGTCCCGGGTATTGCGCCGTCGACTAGGATAACTTGTGAAGTATACTTGAATTGTTTGACTTGCCAACACAAAAGGTTCGAATCCTCCATATCTTCTACCATGCTTTATATCAACAAATCTAAATTGTTTGTCAATTTTCCATCCTTGCTTAGGTGTTGTATCGAACCAATCACATTTAAACAACACAATGTTTGTATCAAAAGAAATCAACTGCGAGTATTCCAGCTCTATAACATCTCTTAGTACACCATAATAATCATGTTTTGGATCCGCATTGTAGATTGAGCCCCTTACACACACTCCAGAACTCTTGGTAAAATTGCTATCTTCATCGACAAACGAGTGATTGATAGGCTTATCAGTTGTTCTAAACTTGAAACCATTAATCGTGTATCCATCCCAACACTTTGCCTTCTTACTTGGTCCAATGGCTAGTGCTCGAAGCCCCTCATTATGTAAGTTTATCCCAGGACGAAAAACCTGAAACATCACAGATTGTAGGTATATTATATCCTTATTTGTAACGAAGAATTAACAATGATCACGTTTTAATATTCTTACATAATCATGGAACCACGACGGAAATTTTCTATCAACCTCTCTAGCAAGTTCATCATCATCAATATTAGATCTTTCCATTTGTACTTCGACTCTAAAAGTACTGTGATAAAAAAAAATCAAAGTTATGATACTTCTTTGCTAACTATACATGTATAGTAAACATGCTAGTAAAGTTGTGTCACTTACTTCTCAATATCTTTTATTTCTTCTATGCCGCTATTTAACAATACATATTGATGAGCAGCTTCAAGCTTATCGTCTTCCAACCACCGTATTTTATCGCACTTATAGGATTGCCCCTTACATTGAATATAGATAGGATATCACTAATCGGTGCATCATCCCCACTTTCGTCATTCCTTGGGGCTCTATTTTGATTTGTTCTGACATGAGTATCAAAATAAATGGAACAAAAGTTTGAAACCTCCTCAATGATATATGCTTCGCATATCGAAGCCTCTACATGAGCCTTATTACCCACCTTCTTCTTTAGGTGGTGTAGATATCTGGAAAAAGGAAATCATAATCGATTAAAAATATTAGAATATAAAATGCTAGAAAATCAGACTCAAGATAATTAATTTATACCTCTCAAATGGGTACATCCATCGATAGTGTACGGAAGCACCGATACGTGCTTCGTATGGAAGATGAATTGGCAATGCTCCATACTATCAAAAAACCCTGGAGGAAACACCTTCTCTAACTTGCATAATGTCAATACAATTTTCTCCTCAAGTTCAATCATATGTTGCACCGTCAACTTGCTTGAGCACAAATCTCTAAAGAATATAGATAATTCGGCAAGCGGAGTCCATATGTGAGGTGGCAACATCTCTCTGAAAGCAATTGGTAGTAACCTTTCCATGAACACATGACAATCATGACTCTTCATTCCTGTCAGTTTGCGTTCATTAATATCAACACATCTCGCCAGATTGGACACATAGCCGTCAGGAAATCTCAACTTCGTTATCCAATTGCATATTATTAATTTATCTTCCCTACCTAATGCGAATGGTGCTGGAGGCTTGACCAATGTATTATTGCTACTTTACCTTAGATTCAACTCTGGGCGCTTGTAAATATTTTCTAAGTCCTTTCTTGCTTTGGGATTGTCTTTCGTTTTTCCCTTGATATCCATTACCATATTGAAGATGTTGTCGAATACATTTTTTTTGATATGCATGACATCAAGATTATGTCTTATGAGATTGTCCTTCCAATAAGGTAAGTCCCAGATGCTACTTCGCTTCGTCCAGTTGTGGCTATGTCCAAAACCGTCGAAATGATAATCTGATCTCGGATCTTCCATCACTGTCGGCAGATCCTAAACCTCTTCCCAAACCTGATCTCCTGTCAGTCTCAATAGGGGAGGAGATAGTTCTTGTTTACCAGCTCTGAAGACATCTTTGTTCCTCCTCTACGGATGCGACATGGGAAGGAACTGACGGTGACAGTCAAAAAAGCATGTCTTTCCTCCATGCTGAAGACGAAATGCCTTACTGTTTCCCATGCATATCGGACAGGACTTAGTCCCATGAGTACTCCATCCAGATAACATTCCATATGCTGGAAAATCGTTGATAGTCCACATAAGTGTCGCTTTCATCTGGAAGTTTTGTTTCTTCGATATATCGTACGTACGGACACCGAATTCCCATAATTGTTTCAACTCATCCACCAATGGCTGCATGTAGATATCGATGTTCTTCTTTGGATTTTTAGAACCAGGTATAATAAGTGTCAAGAACATGTAAGGTGTCTTCATGCACATCTATGGTGGTAAATTATAAGGGGTCAAAATTACTGGTCAGCAAGAGTACTGAGATCCTGACTGTCCGAAAGAAGTAAATCCATCAGAACATAGCGCCAATCGAACATTTCTAGGCTCCGCAGCAAATTCTGGATAGCACTGATCAAAATGTTTCCATGCCTCTCCATCAGAAGGGTGAGATTAATTCTCCTTCATCTATCTGTCGTTCTTTGCTATGCCATGTCATGTGTTGTGCTGTATTTGTTGACATATACATCCTCTGCAGCCTTTTTGTGAGAGGCAAGAACTGCATATACCTGTAGGGACACAACTTTCCTTGGACAATTGACTTTCCTTTGCCCCGAATTAGCTTGTACCGGTCCGCATTATAGAAAGTGCATTTATCTTTATACTTGTTCTCTTTATAATATAGCATGCAGCCTTTTCGACAACAATCTATCTTTTCATAGCCTAATCCAAGTTTTCTTATCATCATCTTCGACTTGTAAAAAATTTCAGGCAAATCCTTTGATCCTTTTGGTAACAACACTCTGACAAACTGGATGATCCTGTCGTAGCATTCTTGCGGCAAGTTGAAATTAGACTTGATGTTCAATAGCCGCATCACCACAGACATGACAGAATGAGTATCACAGTTCGAATATATCGGTGTATCGGCATCCTTGAACATATCATAGAATTCCTTTGCATCAGTATTCGGTTCCTCCGGATTAAAAGTAGGCCCGGCTGCAGCAAATATCATCTCTTGTGCTAGGTTTTGCTGCTGATATTCGAGGTGATCTCCAGGCGGCGACTCTCTGACCTCCGTATCAAAGGAGGAAAATTTTACGAGAACAAAGGTTCTCCTTGAGCCGTCCACTCCTTGTAGTTTTGTACGAAACCCTTCTTGTAGAGATGCTCTCTCACAAGATCCACCTCTCTGAATGGAATATTATGACATTTGACACAAGGACACTTGATGAGTCTACCATCCATGAAATCTGGTTGGCTACTGGCGTATTTGAGAAATTCCTCAATGCCCGCCTTGAAATCATCACTCAAGCCAATCTTGCTCTCATGTCGTCGATTGTACATCCATGAACGGTCAACTAAGTATCGACTCATTGCTTTTACTCATGTGAATATGATTCTGCACCATATATACATTCAAAAAGAAATATGGATCAGATATCAAATATGATTTGTAGATCATATTTAAAAATACTCGCCATATTGCTAAGTAAATACTTTTGGCTACATGTTGTGCTTACATATTTTCTTATGTCTGACGTTACTTGTTTTGCTCATAAAATTACTTGTTATGCTCATAAACCACATATCAAGTGTTCTCTAACATTTTTTTAGGCATAACAAAAGATGGAAAAGATACTCTCAATCCTAGCCATAAGTCTAGACTTTTTGGCAACTCCAACACAATGCAATTTTTTTTTCTAAATATACAACACAAACCCTAACAAAATACAACTCATAAGTTTCTCATCTTCTACATGTGGTTTGATAAGTAACTGCCTAGATGTTCAAGTAGTCTACCAACTTTCACACATAAAAGACTGACTTATTAACCATACAAGACTATATTTCCCAATATACATAAAAGTTGCTAGAGGTAATTTTGCAATTTCATTGGTTTAAAAGTTAATTAGAAATAATTTTTTTTTAAAAGTTCTCCAACCTTGGTTATTACCTGATTCTTTTATTTGTACACAATCTTGTTCTCTCAGAGCTAGTTTAGATAAATGGAGTATCCAGTATAGAATTTTTTTTCTAGTTTGTAGGGGTTTTTTTTTCTTCCGTAGGTTTTGTTTAGCCATTTTATATTGCTAATTCGTGTTAACTATGTTATTTTCTTCAACCAGTGAGCATTTTTTCTGATGACTAATAATTTCTTTTTATTTTTACTGGATTTAGCACCACAATTACACAGCCTTTCGACATCTAATTAAGCATTGTAGCATTCCCTCTAGATGAATGTACAAGGCAATTTTTATACTATCAAAGATTCAAAATATCTAAAAATTATTAATGCACGATACCTGATATGAAACAATATTTTCCTCTGAAGCATGCTCTCTCTAAAATTCTTCTAAAAAATAATTTAGAAGAATCACACAAAATACAAACACAAACCCTAAATTGATTCCAGACCAAAATAACTTAAGAAAAATAGATGCATTGAAAAAAGTTCAAACTAAAACAACTTAAAAAAAATATACCAGCAATAAGGAGGAGGCGGATGGAGTCGATGAGTAGGAGATGACACCGGCTTCGAGGAGGAGACGGAGATGGCAACAGCTTCAGAGTCGACGTCGACTTTGGACGGAAGGAAGTGGCTTTGGAGGGAGGAGGAGGCGGCGGCTTTCGGGGGAAGGAGGAGGAGGAAGCGGCAGAGTCTGGAGGAGGAGGGAGGAGAGAAAGCAGCGGCGAGGAGGGGGTCGGATGTGGGCGGCGGGGCAAGGAGAGGGAGGAGGAGGAAGCAGCGGCAGTTGAGTTGAAAAGGATGTGGACGGCGGGGCGAGGAGAGGATGTGGGTGGCGGGGCGAGGAGGGGTCGGATGTGGGCGACGGTTGTGTTGTGAGGAGGGAGGGAAAAGCTGTGAGGAGGAGGGAGAATGCCTACGATTTTGGGGAGAGGGAGAATAGTAGGTTTTGGGGGGAGACTCAAAATGGCTATTGAGTTTTGGGGGGAAAAAAGAGCTGACCAGGTTTTCGCAGCAACTAAACTTTTAGTTGCTAGTAAAATGTAGATATTACCGACTACGCAGCAACGCAAATGTTCAATTGCTCAATAATTTTTGAAAAATATGAACAAATTCGCGACGGCCTGGCGATTAACTATTTCATTCCTTAAACTAAATTTTTAATTACTTGACTGTCAGTTGCTAGTTAGTCGCTAACTTAGCGACTCATTCTTGTTAGTCGTCAGGTTAGTCACTAAATTACCATTATTTTGTAGTATCACGCCACCCATCCAAGATAGATGCTATGGAAGCTGACTTCCAGCAGTCATGGTAGACCAGGCAGAATTATTTTCAAGAGGGACGGGGCCAACCAAATGGGCTACCATACCAGTACTCCCAGTGGTGGTATCATTCCTTTCGACGGTCTACTGCCTGGATTCACACCAAGCGCAGATTCAGCTTTGATTCAACTAGTACAGATCCCAATGTTCATAAACAAGCTTATGAAGGCCTCAGTATTATATCCCCAGGCCAACCATAGGTTGCTAGGGTGGATGACCCCTCATAATCAGAAATGGATTCAACTTAGTGCTTGGATCATGAAGAACTTCAAAACAGAACTGTAAGCTATTAGACTATATGAAGCAGTAGCCTCCACGAGTCAGGGCATACCAATGAACAATAACCTGTTCTTGGCTTTAATGGAGTTATATATCAGTTCAACAGGGACTTTTGCAACCCTAATAGGTGAAATGGGTTTTGCACTGCATAAGATGCAATTCATCTCCAAGCTGCCAATGAGTGAAGCTCCATATAAAGAGTACGTTCCCTCCAACCGGGAACTAGCAGAGATCAGGGAAAAAATCCTCAGTTAGTTGAGGTATACTAAGAATTGATGTGCCATTACCTGACTTGCACCACTATATATGAAAGTGGATCGCATTTGGCATACATCAATAAATGGACAACATATCTATTCTACCATAAGAATAGGATATCCAAGGATGAAAAAGAGAAATTTCAAGATAATAAGGCTCAACCTATCAACCCTTGTTCAATCATCCTTGCTGATTCAATAAACACTTGGATGGTTACCTATAAGTCTCCGGATAAATATTTGGCCACCAAGGCTGGAGAATTCCCTGTTGGGACCGAAGCATTGAGCTTTATGAGACATAGCAGTCGAAAGCTCTCAAAAGAAGCCTTGCTAGCGGGCTTTTTTTTCCTGTGGCTGCGAAGATCGGTCGTACCAGGGATTGGCACAGCCGACAGGATTCACCGAAACGTACTATGGCCAGCAGTATGTTTGGTATTCAAAGTCAAAATCAACCTGTTATCGGCTATGGTATGTCGGATAAATGCAGGTTTGCGATCATTTGGTGATGAATTGATCAATAATGCTCCTACAAACATCGTTACATATGTTCTAATTTTACATAACGTTTAGCGCCAAAAAAACGTTATGATAGGCCAAAAACTCTTCATATCCGTCATATTATGTGCTGTTGTAAAAATTCTGTAACGTTTATAAACGAACCGTTGTAATAAACTCTTTTCAAACGTCATAGTAGGATCTTTTTCTTGTAGTGATTTATATCCATGCACTCAACCAAAATATAGCAGAAAATAATTAAAAGGAAGATAAACTTTCTATCTAAACTAACCTCACAACAAATAAAAGAATCTAAACTCCACAATTAAAGTATCATCCAACTAACCTCTCAAAACAAATAAACAATAATAAAGATAAATGAAAACCAAATTTCTCAACCAAAATATTTTTTATATTTTTTTCAAGCTCGTTAGTCCAAAACTCAAGCTCGTCTCTATCTCGTTTCGTGTCTTAGTCGAATCTGGTGGTCATCAGCTCTCCCCGACTTAGAAGATTCACTACATAGAGAATGAAGTTGAAGGTACTCTGTCAATACAACTCAGTCTAGCTTCTGGAGCTCATCCATAGTCAACCACGAACAATCAGACTCTGATCGTCCGTGCCAATGCACTAAGAAGCCCTTGTAAACTCTGTCTGCAGTAGAAACTATCTCGCCATCAATAATGTGCTCAATCTCAAGTCTTGTGTGCCTCCAATGTAGTGACGGCGGTGGAGACGGTGTTACTAGTACAGATACGGTATCAGGATGCCCACCTGTCGATGGTAAACTCAGAGAACCTGCAAAATCAGAATCATAGAAAGATATGCTATAGGCTAATGAAACAACATTAGGTCCTTCACATTGAAAATTGGGCTGATTTTCGTATCTTGTAGAATGTCCAACTCATATGCATTCGAACCGATCCTCCGTAGAACTCGATAAGGACCTGTCTATTTGGCATGCAACTTCTTCACACTTCTACGAGGGAACCTCTCCGGTCTCACTCGCACAAGTACTTCATCACCAATAGCAAATTTTTGCAATTTCTTGTAACCATCGGTTGCTAATTTATACAAATTATTGCTCACAACTAATCTTATATGAATCTCAATATGCAGATCATGGATATGTTGTGCAAAAGTTTTGACATATATGCTATACTAGGATCCTAGAGGTTTGGGTAAAAGATCTATAGGTTTTCTAGGTTTGACTCCATTGACAGCCTCAAATGGACTCAATCCCGTAGACCTATTGACCGAACTATTGTATGCAAACTCCGTCATAGGTAATATAAGGTCCCAAGTAGCTAGGTGGTCACAAACGGAACACCTCAACAAATTGCCTATAGTCCTATTGAGCACTTCAGTCTGACCATCCGTCTACGGGTGATAAGTAGTTGAGAACTGAAGTGTCATATTGAGTTTTTTCCAGTGTCTTCCATAAATTGCTCATGAATCTAATGTCCCTATCGGACACAATAGTCTTAGGCAACCCATGTAACCTCCAAACATCCCTAAAGAATAGGATCTCTATATATGAAGCATTACTCATTTTACTGCAGGGAATAAAATGTGCCATCTTGGAAATATAGTCTACTGGAACAAAAATACAATCATAATTCTGTAAGGTACGTGACAAACCTAATACAAAGTCCATGCTAATATCCTACCATGGGGTGAAAGAAATAGGTAAAGGAGTATACAAGCCCATGTTGTTCTTCCTACCCTTCGCCATCTGACAAGTATAACAACGTGCAACTACTCTAGCGAGATCGCGCTTAAGACTCGGCCAATAAAATTTATCCCCAACCAAAAGGATGGTCTTATTTCGTCCGAAATGTTCTGTAGCGCCGCCAACATGCATTTTCTAACTCAAAAAGTCTTTGAGGGAAGTAGAGGGAATGCATAGCCAGTTGTCCCTAAATAAGAAACCATCGACTATAGTGAAACCATCAATGGAAGTAGAGGGATCTCTACACAACTTTGCATAGATTTTACTAAAGTCTCCACAAGTAGGATACTCATCAATAATACGGTCAAATCCAATGACTTGAGTACTCGTTGACCGCAATTTATACAATTTCCTACTCAACGCATCAACGGGTTTGTTCTTAGCACCTATACAGTGCTTGAGGGCAAAGGTGTACTCTTGAATAAATTTCACCTACTTAGCATATCGATGTCTAAGCTTCTTTTGAGAGCTCCAATAGCGCAGGACCTGATGGTCTGAAAATAAAACAAAGTCTTTAGGGAGCAGGTAGTGACGCCAATATCGAAAATGCTGTACAACCGCATATAACTCCCGGTCATAGTTTGAGTAGTGTTGTTTGGCCTCATTCAACTTTTCACTAAAATAAGCGATTGAATAGCCCTTTTGGCTCAACACACCACATATTCCTACGCTCGAAGCATCACAAGCTACTTCAAAGACTTTCAAAAGATCATGAAGACGAAGGACCATGGCAGAGGTTAGCTTCTCTTTGATTTCTATGAACGCTTTCTCAGCGGCTTTAGTCCGTACAAACTCTCCTTTCTTAAGGTAATTGGTAATGAGATCCATAATGGTACTAAATTCTTTAACAAATCTCTTATAAAATGTGGCCAGTCCATGAAAGCTCATGGTCCCAAATATAGTCGTAGGAGCAGGCCAATCCCTATTGGACTTAACCTTATCAGGGTCCACTGAGACACCCTCACTGGACACGACGCACCCTAGGAATTAGACAGAGGAGGTCATAAATGAACATTTTTTAAATTGAAAAATAACTTCTTCTTTCGGAGCACATACAAAACCTGTGTCAAATGAAAGAGATGTTCCCCTTGGGTTCTAAACACGAGAATATCGTCAAAGTAGACAGCCACGAAGAGTCCTTAGAAGGGGCACAAAATTTGGATCATAACCCTCATAAACGTGCTAGGGGAATTAGACAACCCAAATGGCATGACCATCCACTCATATAAGCCATCCTTGATCTTAAATGCAGTCTTCCACTTGTTACCTTCGTGAAGGCAAATTTGGTGATAACCACTACATAGATCTATCTTGGAAAAGATACTAGCGCCTACCATCATGTCAAAAAGGTCACACTACAAGAAAAAAAAAGAGCCATGCTTGACTGTTATTCTCCGTCAAGAAAGGGTTATCTTGACGGTTATGAATCCGTCAACTAGGCCAGAGTCAAGAAAAGTTTGCCCTTTTTTTCTTGATGGTTGTTGGATTCATTTTTTGATGGTTTTAAACTGTCAACTAAAAAAATTTCTTGACTATTTTTAGCCGTCAAGGAAACATATAAAAAACCGTCAAAATAGATGGAAACTTTTCTTGACTCTGGCCTAGATGACGGGTATTAACCATCAAGAAAGCCATTTTTTGACCTTAAAAAATCGTCAAGAGAAGCTGATTTATCCAAAATTATGTTTATAATTGTATATTATATGCTTCCATTTGCCAATTACTGAACACACACACATAAAATTAATGTAAACCCCCTAAATTTCTACTACGATTTATTTTTATATAATTTTGTATTCATTTTGTAATTCGTATCTGCACGTCGCATACGAGTTCTTATTGTTGAATTTGCGTAACGTGCGGTGTTTCGTAAATACTCGACGAGTGCGAATATGTGTCGAGGTACATATGTTAGAAAAATATTTTATTATAAATTTTATTTTTATAGGAAAGGTACATGTTCAAATAATATGTGATAAATATTTTTGATTTCTAAAAAAAGTTATTTGTTCGTCGTTTAAAAATGAGTGGTGATTTGAAAAATTGTGGTTTATATGAAATATTTCCAAAAGATTTGCGAAATTGAAATTTTCTTATTAATATATTTGGTTATTTATAAAAGCTAGATCATGAAGTAATATTTAAGTATTTATAGTGATTTTTGAAATTAATTATTTCCATATTTATTTAACTATGAAAATGATATTTAGGATTTTGTTAATTTTAATATTTGATTAAATATGGTAAATTAAATTACAAAAGATTTTATTGGCTTTATTTAAAATATTTTAAATTAAGTATAGAATTTATTTAGATTGGATTTGAATTAAATTGAAGTATTTTAAATCAATTTAAATTAATAGGGGATTTATCTAATTGGGATTTAATTCATCCCAATCTTTATCCAACTGGGAATTCCCACATCCTATAAAAGGCAGGTACTCATCCAAGAATTTCTATTCTCCACAATTCTCTCCACAAAGTGTTGTGCATCGTGTCGGTGTCCACCATTTCCACTATGATCGATTTTACATAGACATTTTTTTCCTCCCCGTGTCCACACCCGGACAAGATGACCCCATAACCCTAAGACTACAAAAACGCCAACCCAAGACCACCATCATCATCATCCCAAGTCCCTGCTCCGCCGGATTCCGGCCACGAACCACCGCCTCGACTTCCACACCTTCCTGGACCACACCACAGGCAACCCCCGGTCACCACGACTGACCCTTTGCCGTCTGGCCATCATCGCACCACTACCATCGCCGTTGTCTCCACCACCCACCATCGCCACCACATGACCACACCACCTCCACAGCCCCCAACTCCGACCACGACCACCAGGCATCTCCACCACCGCCAACTTCCACCAGATCCCCGTCCGACCAACCAATCCTGAGTACTCCGGCTCAACCCCGACCAACCCATCATCGAAACCACCATACCCAGAGAAAAGAAAAGGAAGGGGACAGGACCCTTACCTCCTCGAGTTGACGACGACCGCGGCAGCACCGCGACGAATTCTCGCCGCTACTCCTTCATCTCCGTCGCACGGGCAGCACCGATCATCGTCGGATCTGGACCGCCGTCCGTCACTTCAGCCCCTCCAGTGCCAGCCGAACCCGACGCCTCTCCTCCTCGAGTGCCGCACTTTTTCGCCTGCGTCCTCACCGCCGGGCTGGCCGTCGGCCGAGCCCACAGCGCCACCACCGACACCGTCTCTTCCCCGCGCGTCCGACCAGGAGCGCGCCCAGCCCCGAACAGCCGCATCCAACCCCGGGCGTCGACCGAGAGCCAGCAACCCTCTTTCCTCGCGGCCGCAGCACTCGTACCTGACCTGGCCGGCGAGCCTCGGCACTCCGCCGTGCGTGCGATGCCGGAGCCGCCCTAGCCGCTCTCCTGTGCGAGCCGCCTCCGACTCGCCTCCGCTCGTGGATGGCTCCGAACGCACCGTTGCGTTCCCTGAGACCCTCATCGCAGCTGTGTCACCACCGCCGCCTCACGGTCGCCGACCCCGAGTCCCCTCCGGTAACCCCTCTCCGACCCGCTCTCTATCTCTCTCTCTCACTCTCCCTAGGTCGAATTTGGGGGTGGGAAGGGACTGCTTAGTTTTTTTAGTTATATTATTATTATTAGTATTATTATTATTATTATTATTATTATTATTATAAACATAGGGAAAGGACTGTATGGTTTTAAGGATTGGTATTATCATTATATTATTATTATGAATAATTAAATAGGATAAACTGTATTATTTTTTATTATCATCATTATTATTATTAATTATTTGCAAAATTAGGGTATTACTAAAATTACCTTAATTACTAGAATTTGTCATTTATTTTATTATTATTATTTGTTAAAAAATTATTATTTACATTATTATTATTACCATTATCTAATTGAACAAATATTTTCTAGCAAATTTTAAGTTCGTTTTTAAAACACTAAAATGTTATTTCGATTGACCAGTTATACTTTTTTTTATCTAAAATGGTTTAGAAGTACTTTTCTAAAATAGATATTTTAAATTAAAAAATTTAGTTTCCACCTTAATCATATTTACAACTTAGAGTATTTTGACTAAGAAGATATAATTTTCAAAATTATTATATATACATATTTTTAAAGTATTTTCGTAAACAAATTTTACAAGTAAACATATTTTTAAAGGTAAAATAATTATTTTCTAAGGAATTGTATATTTATCTATTCCTCAAATTCTTCCAATTATCCTCATTTTCTCATGACTAATGAAACGTTCATATTTTCTCGTGACTCTTGGACCATTACACATCGAACATGGCTACTGGACAAACATAACTTGTCGAATTATCGCACCATACCAGGCGATACACCAGGCAAGATACCTTGCCATTATATTGTTTATTTTTAGTTGCATTTATTTACATATCACTGTTCATTTATTTCTAGTTCTTGATTACTGCCTGCTCAGTGATATTAGTTGTACCTTGTTATTTACCCTTGATTGCATATGGACTTAGAGTTAAGAGACTACCACTAGCTTAGTGTATTACATAAACTTTGACACTATTGTGCCACGAGATGTGTGAGTTATGAGTAGCATATAGTCTACGGACTTGCGTGTTGGCTGATCACTGATGCGTGCAAGACGTGCGTTAGGTCTAACTGTCAATAGTTGTATGTTAGAAGACTTAACGGTTAGTAGTGTTACATGGTCGTAGATGCGACATGATAGGTACATTGGATGGGGAGGACATTTCCTTGTCGTATGGGCTTTGATTGCACTTTTCTTGTAACCCGAAAGCTCCGCTGGAGATACGGGTATGAGCCTCTCAGGTTGGCCACTGTCGTTTTTGAACGTCATGCTCTTAGATCACTGGTGCCCAAGTGGGGACTATACCAGATCCTATTTATAGCCAGGGCTCATGTGACGAAAGGTTTGTTCTCATTGCATGTTCACTTTAGTATTGTTAGGTTACCTTATTGGTGTCTTGTCACTTTCTTTGATTATGGCATATTTTATATTCAGTATTTATATGACATGTTTATTGTATCTTGTTACGTCCCTTTGAGGACCTGATTATCTCGCCAGGTGTGTGTTCTTGTATTTCGTAGGTGTTCTAGCTGTGGCCTTGATCGTCACTATCTCTTCGAGGATGATTGCACTTCGATCGTCTTCGCTTCGCCCGCCAAACTCATTGTATTTTTCATGTATTTCTTCTTACTTGTTGGTAGTGGATTTGTCTCCCCCCAACGATTGCATACATGACAAATTAAAAGTTGCTTTTATATCATTATTTATCTTTGTGGATGAGATTTAGTACCTTGGTTACTGTATTTACAGCTTATGTATATATACGAGGGTCCATATACTTCGTATGTATACAGCTGGCATGATTACGTTCTAGTCCTACGTATTTTGGGACTGGGACGTTATATGTTTTAGTGGTGGCCCATGCAGGTCAAGTTTGCCGTTTCGGCTACATGACTGTACCGAACGGGCCTGCAATATAGGATTAGAGTCTAGAATCTCATCCACCTACTTGACATCCCTTCTTGACTTCAAATTCTGAACTCTCGTTCGACCTCCTTGAATTGCATCTTGCTTGACTCCTTCTACCATAAATTCTTAGTTTCGTGTTTAGTAAGATGACTACACTAGTATATGCCCATAGGTTAAACACATGGCTAGAAAAAAAATTGCATTAACAATTAATATGTATTGAGAATTTTGTTGAGTTATAAAGGCATTTATTTTTCTAGAAATGTGATTTTAAGGATTAGTTAATTTCAAGTTGGGTAGTAGCGTATTACCGCCTCCAAAGGATAGTTGGAATTTTATTTTGCTATTATATGGTGGTATACACAAGAGAATAGCTAGATCGAGAAAACAAGTTTATGATTTATGATTTTTAGAAATTGCAAAATAGTTTATGATTTATCGGGATATGAAACCGAATAGAGAAACATCTTTAAATTGTGACACATGATTTACGGTTAAGTTCAAGTTTGATTTGTAAAAGTTTATCTCAAAATTATTAAAGAGTTTTAAGTTATAAGAGAATATGGAGGATTTATGATTTATGGTTTATTAGAGAGCTTGAGGTTTTAAATTGCTCGTACGATTTTAAGTTTATTTAATTTTGAGTTTGAAGAGATTATGGTAAAAAAAAAAAAGAGAATTACCTTTGAAAAGTAGTTGTGACTTATTGGAAGCTAGATATACACATTTGAAGGATATATGATTAAATTCAGGAGTTATTTAAATGTACCATTTTGTAGTATGAAATTTGGTTGATAAACTCATTAAATGTTGAGTTTAAGATTTGGAAAAAAAAAGAAGTTATTATTCAAGTTGCGATATACAAGGGTTGTTTCGAGATTGAATAGAGATTTAAAATTTTGATTAAAGTTGACAGTCTAAGATAATTAAAATTTTGGCGAAGTATCTTGGAAATTTTATTGAGAAACTTTCGAGGAACTTAAAATTTTAGATTAGATCATATATTGGTAAAAGACCAAGAAGCAAGTAAGGTCACCCTAGTGAGATAGAAGTATTCCATATTAGATTGACATGCCACCTATGACTATGATATTGCGTATACACAAGTATAGTTAGTCATCGACCAAACCGATAAACATATCTTTGACTTACTCGACCTTCCCTCAAATCTAGATCATTATTTATGACCACCTACTTGTTTGAAACTTAGAAATGATTAGAGTCGTTCCCTTGACCATACCCTTATCTATGAGACTATTTTCTCTCCAGAAACTGTGCCTCTAACTTATCTTAGCTTGATCTACGAGATTTTCTAAATTATCATTATTCCGTGCTTTATCCTTTTATTTTGGGTATTAATTAGTACCTTATAATACCCACTTTCTATTTTTGATCATTTGGCATTCCCTATCGTGACTTTGATAATTGGAGCACAATACTAGATTTTCCCTTCCCACAAATTCCATATGCAAGACCTATACGAACTCACCTTCATGTATGTATATCAGGCTCTATTAAAACACGTCCCCTTGTACTCTATTTTTATGATACGACTTTCGGGTCATAAAGACTAACTATAACCTATACCATGGTACCGATAAACTTTTGACTATATATTTGGACTCAATCTCGACTCAATTTTTCGACCCCATATATGATCGCGATTTACTAAATCCCTTAAATGCTTAACCTTGTGTTTATCTTGACTGCTTAATCATTGTCATTTTATTTTCTTGTATTATCTTGATTTACTTAGACCCATAACATCTTTAGCTCTTCAATATTGCAACCCTTACTCTTTTCCCTTCTCATTAAATTGCTTTACTTATATTTCACTATGATTCCTCCATAGTTTATGCAACCTTGTTCCTTGTATGATTCCATTATGCGAAATAAAATTTGATCATGACAATCTTGGGCTAGTAGAAGTTAGATTGGAGAACCCCACAGCATGGATAAATAATGAAGTTGGTACAGATGAGACATAAATAGAAATGTGCGATAAATTCGAATCAATGAAGTAAGAGAGGATATATTATGCTATGATGAAACACTCGAAGATAAATAGACTTCGCGAATTTCAAATTTTGTTTTAAGGTAACTATATAATCGAGTGGAAAATCTTCTAAAGTGTTGATGGTTTAAGAACCAAATATATAAAATTCATGGATGCAAATTTTTGATAAAGACTATGTTGACGATATGACGATATTATTTTTCAAGGATAACCAATTGTTGAAGAAAGAAACCCTTATACTTTGATTAAGTTCTAAAAAGATTATGAATAAGAAGTTAAGAAGAGTTTCATTTCTACCATCAAGAAACTGAGATTGGTGAATTCAAAAAATTTCAAGAGAGACTAATAGATACTTTATGAAATTTTCAATTATGATGATAGAAGATTGAGTATGAAGGTATACTGTTAGTTTACGAGATATCAAACGTTGAAGACGAACTTTTTGGGTACCTATGGATGCATTGTACGTTGACCAATAAATACAAATTTGTAGTAAGAAGATTTTAACTTTTACTTGGACCAATTGGTTGAAGGTTTTGAAATTTTAATTTTAGAGGAAAAATTTTAATTGAGCTAGTATAATGAAGATTATGGAATTCAAATTTTGAGACGATTTGAAATTCTATGACGAGATAGAGGAAGTTAGAGTGCATTTATAATCGAAATTGTTTTGTTAAATTTTAAGGGAACGTGGTACGAAAGTATTTTTTTGAAAGAACGATTTATGATAAGAGAGATTACATGAATATTGATGATATCAAGGGATTAATGAGTTATTACCTACTTATGAGGCTGTCCCTTTTTAGGGTTAATGTTAAGGTTGATTGAGCTTAGTCATTGATTGATTGTCATATACATGATCGTAATCTAAAACCATCAAAATTTTGTGCTAGTCGATCGAATGACACATTGCCATTGAAATGTCACTCGCCTCCTCGGCGAATATTTCGTTTGCATTCTCGTGATCTCGTACATCTATTTGAATAAACTCTTTCCATCCCCTTCGCCTTACCTACCCTAATTTTTCCTAAATTTCGAGGACGAAATTCTTTTAAGTTGGGTAGGATGTAAACCCCCTAAATTTCTACTACGATTTATTTTTATATAATTTTGTATTCATTTTGTAATTCGTATCTGCACGTCGCATACGAGTTCTTATTGTTGAATTTGCGTAACGTGCGGTGTTTCGTAAATACTCGACGAGTGCGAATATGTGTCGAGGTACATATGTTAGAAAAATATTTTATTATAAATTTTATTTTTATAGGAAAGGTACATGTTCAAATAATATGTGATAAATATTTTTGATTTCTGAAAAAAAGTTATTTGTTCATCGTTTAAAAATGAGTGGTGATTTAAAAAATTGTGGTTTATATGAAATATTTCCAAAAGATTTACGAAATGTGAAATTTGCTTATTAATATATTTGGTTATTTATAAAAGCTAGATCATGAAGTAATATTTAAGTATTTATAGTGATTTTCGAAATTAATTATTTCCATATTTATTTAACTATGTAAATGATATTTAGGATTTTGTTAATTTTAATATTTGATTAAATATGGTAAATTAAATTACAAAAGATTTTATTGGCTTTATTTAAAATATTTTAAATTAAGTATAGAATTTATTTAGATTGGATTTGAATTAAATTGAAGTATTTCAAATCGATTTAAATTAATAGGGGATTTATCTAATTGGGATTTAAATCATCCCAATCTTTATCCAACTAGGAATTCCTACATCCTATAAAAGGCAGGTACTCATCCAAGAATTTCTATTCTCCACAATTCTCTCCACAAAGTGTTGTGCACCGTGTCGGTGTCCACCATTTCCACTATGATCGATTTTACATAGACATTTTTTTCCTCCCCGTGTCCACACCCGGACACGATGACCCCATAACCCTAAGACTACGAAAACACCAACCCAAGACCACCATCATCATCGTCCCAAGTCCCTGCTCCGTCGGATTCCGGCCACGAACCACCGCCTCGACTTCCACACCTTCCTGGACCACACCACAGGCAACCCCCGGTCACCACGACTGACCCTTTGCCGTCTGGCCATCATCGCACCACCACCATCGCCGTTGTCTCCACCACCCACCATCGCCACCACCATGACCACACCACCTCAACAGCCCCCAACTCCGACCACGACCACCAGGCATCTCCACTACCGCCAACTTCCACCAAATCCCCGTCCGACCAACCAATCCTGAGTACTCCGGCTCAACCCCGGCCAACCCATCATCGAAACCACCATACCCAGAGAAAAGAAAAGGAAGGGGACAGGACCCTTACCTCTTCGAGTCGACGACGACCGCGACAGCACCGCGACGAACTCCCGCCGCCACTCCTTCATCTCCGCCGCGCGGGCAGCACCGATCATCGTCGGATCTGGACCGCCGTCCGTCGCTTCAGCCCCTCCAGCGCCAGCCGAACCCGACGCCTCTCCTCCTCGAGCGCTACACTTTCCCGCCGCGTCCTCACCGCCGGGCTGGCCGCCGGCCGAGCCCACAACGCCACCACCGGCACCGCCTCTTTCCCGCGCTTCCGGCCAGGCGTGCGCCCAGCCCCGAACAGCCGCATCCAACCCCGAGCGCCGACCGCGAGCCAGCAACCCTCTTCCCTCGCGGCCGCAGCACTCGTACCTGACCCGGCCGGCGAGCCTCGGCACTCCGCCGTGCGCGCGATGCCGGAGCCGCCCTAGCCGCTCTTCTGTGCGAGCCGTCTCCGACTCGCCTCCGCTCGTGGATGGCTCCGAACGCGCCGCCGCGTTCCCCGAGACCCTCATTGCAGCTACGTCACCGCCGCCGCCTCACGGTCGCCGACCCCGAGTCCCCTCCGGTAACCCCTCTCCGATCCGCTCTCTCTCTCTCTCACTCTCCCCAAGTCGAATTTGGGGGTGGGAAGGGACTGCTTAGTTTTTTTAGTTATATTATTATTATTATTATTATTATTATTATTATTATTATAAACATAGGGAAAGGACTGTATGGTTTTAAGGATTGGTATTATCATTATATTATTATTATGAATAATTAAATAGGATAAACTGTATCATTTTTTATTATCATCATTATTATTATTAATTATTTGCAAAATTAGGGTATTACTAAAATTACCTTAATTACTAGAATTTGTCATTTATTTTATTATTATTATTTGTTAAAAAATTATTATTTACATTATTATTATTACCATTATCTAATTGAACAAATATTTTCTAGCAAATTTTAAGTTTGTTTTTAAAACACTAAAATATTATTTCGATTGACCAGTTATACTTTTTTTTGTCTAAAATGGTTTAGAAGTATTTTTCTAAAATAGATATTTTAAATTAGGAAATTTAGTTTCCACCTCAATCATATTTACAACTTAGAGTATTTTGACTAAGAAGATATAATTTTCAAAATTATTATATATACATATTTTCAAAGTATTTTCGTAAACAAATTTTACAAATGTTTTTAAAGGTAAAATAATTATTTTCTAAGGAATTTTATATTTATCTATTCCTCAAATTCTTCCAATTATCATCATTTTCTCATGACTAATAAAACGTTCATATTTTCTCGTGACTCTTGGACCATTACACATCGAACATGGCTACAGGACAAACATAACTTGTCGGATTATCGCACCACACCAGGCGACACACCAGACAAGATACCTTGCCATTATATTGTTTATTTTTAGTTGTATTTATTTACATATTACTGTTCATTTATTTCTAGTTCTTGATTACTGTCTGCTCAGTGATATTAGTTGTACCTTGCTATTTATCCTTGATTGCATATGGACTTAGAGTTAAGGGACTACCACTAGCTTAGTGCATTACATAAACATTGACACTATTGTGCCACGAGATGTGTGAGTTATGAGTAGCATATAGTCTACGGACTTGCGTATTAGCTGATCACTGATGCGTGCAGGACGTGCGTTAGGTCTAACTGTCAATAGTTGTATGTTAGAAGACTTGACGGTTAGTAGTGTTACATGGTCGTAGATGCAACATGATAGGTACATTGGGTGGGGAGGACATTTCCTTGTCGTATGGGCTTCGATTGTACTTCCCTTGTAACCCGGAAGCTCCGCTGGAGATACGGGTATGAGCCTCTCAGGTTGGCCACTGTCATTTTTGAACGTCATGCTCTTAGGTCACTGGTGCCCAAGTGGGGACTATACCAGATCCCATTTACAGCCAGGACTCATGCGATGAAAGGTTTGTTCTCATTGCATGTTCACTTTAGTATGGTTAGGTTACCTTATTGGTGTCTTGTCACTTTCTTTGATTGTGGCATATTTTATATTCAGGATTTATATGGCATGTTTATTGTATCTTGTTACGTCCCTCTGAGGACCTGATTATCTCGCCAGGTGTGTGTTCTTGTGTTTCGCAGGTGTTCTAGCCGTGGCCTTGATCGTCACTATCTCTTCGAGGATGATTGCACTTCGATCGTCTTCGCTTCGCCCGCCAAACTCATTGTATTTTTCATGTATTTCTCCTTACTTGTTGGTAGTGGATTTGTCTCCGTCCAACGATTGCATACATGACAAATTAAAAGTTGCTTTTATATCATTATTTATCTTTGTGGATGAGATTTAGTACCTTGGTTACTGCATTTTACAGCTTATGTATATATATACGAGGGTCCATATACTTCGTATGTATACAGCTGGCATGATTACGTTCTAGTCCTACGTATTTTGGGACTGGGGCGTTATAATTAACATATTCCAGAATATCACAAACATTAAAGAACTATATTATACTCATAAATTTTATATTAACAAATATGCGTCTGTACACTGCAAACATCCAACACATATCCAAATAAACCAAAATATATGATTTTTGTACAATATTTTAAACATCCAAAACACACATATATATATATATATATATGTACAAGTAACCAAAATAAATAGCACCTTGTCTAACTGTATAAGAAAATATTTGAACCCGAAGCGCATCCATCAGAGCCTTTATTTTCGATGTACTTCCCTATAGAATAAAAGCACAAGTTACCAATTGATATTAAAATCATGAATATGGTATAGAATTGCAATGGAAGTTCTTTATAGAGCAAATTATAAGAAAAGCATAGTAGATCGATCCAATCACACGTTTTCAGTAAATAATATGTTATATCATAGTAGAGAATGCAATAACAAAGAATTTACTTACTCCCTCACAGTATTACTTTTGAGGTTGTTGTAGTTAACTACCAGCCTATGAATATCCTCCCTACATGATAAGGCACTCCGACTTTAGAATATGGAAACAAATTTTGATGAACA
>JANAVB010039020.1:0-147500 GCA_029216955.1 Iris pallida | reverse complement strand
CTCTGATAGTTTTTATTGCTTTGATATCTACTATATCCGATTCTGTTGTAGTGTTATACTTGATTCTTGATACGATGATATACGGACTAGTATACATTGAATCTCGTCATGAGATATCATTCCCGGTTTACCTGGTATATGAGTACATTGTTCGATATTGTTTTCTGTACTTGTATAGACATCGATTTGGGAATGGGATAGCCCCCTGCTTTTCATTTTGTGTCATGACCTGTCATGTTTGGAATCATTATACTACTCGGGGATGGGGAGTTATTAGAGGTTATGTGATCATTACCCCTACTTGTTTATTACTTGTGCATAGATCCACCCTCTCCACACGTAGGGTGTAGCCTGACCTTATACTACTTGTGCATAGCTTCCTATTTTGGCCGGCCTAATCCCTATACTATTATACTACCTATGCATAGCCGGTCAAATGGAACAACCTGATCTTGACCCAAGCCGATCACATAACGCTCTAATATCTCATGGCACTTACTTTATAGGTTTATATCGTACATCAGATTACATTTACTGCTTATTCCAGCTTTACCTTACATCTCATCCATGATATGCTATTCAGTTCTTTTATACAGTTTTACTTCCAGGTTTTGACATTCATCATTTATTTAATTATGATTGTCTTTTATAGTATTTATCAATTCATATGGAAATGTTGTTGGTGTTTGTACTTTCTCATATCCTGACAGGATAACCCCCATTATTTTTCAGAGGATTTAGATACAGATTGCCTGACCTACTACGGGTTTGGCATAGATAGAGCCTACGACCAGGACCAGCCTGTGGACCTGGTGCTCGCAGAGGACGCACCGCTAGTAGTGACCTAGTTTACCAAGATTTTGTTTGGATTACATTCCAGTTTGATACTTTGAGACTTATAGTATTTATTTGGGAAATTGTTTTATGTCTTGGATTCTGAACTTGTGATTGTGGCTTGGCACTATTTCAGACTATTTACTTCATCTTTATCTTTATCTTTATCATCGTGCTTATCTTCCTTAGATTATGTGATTGAGTGGTGATTATATTCCTTCGTGCAGAGATGATAGGTTATATTATTGTGTCTTAGATTCTATATATTCTAGATGACCTTTACAGTATTCTACCGTCGATACTGCAGCGTAGGCTGGACGTACTCACGTGCTCGTTCCCCTATATATGGTACGGGTCGTGACAGCTATATGGGTGTGAGAGAGAGGGGTAGCAACAGTTGGACTACTCTAGAGAGCAGCAGTAAGGGGTAAAGCTCGGCTAAAGATGTAGAAACCTAGAGAGGGGGTGAATAGGGTATTAAAATAATTACTGATAATTTAAAGCTATTTTACTGAGAGTAAAAGAGAGAGAGAAAGAGAGAGAGAGAGAGAGAGAGAGAAAGAGAGAGAAAATTAAACACTCTATGTATCCTGGTCTCCTCCCTAGAGGCAATCCAGTCCCGGAACTCTCTCCGGCTTAAATCCACTATTTGAGTAAATAGTTACATACAAGTTTGGATCCGAAGAATCGTCAACTTCTACACGAGTTTGGATCCGAAGAACTCGCCAACTTCAATACGAGTTTTAATCCAAAGAACTCGCCAACTTCTACACACGAGTTTTCTTACGAGGGCTCGTCAACTTCAACACAAAGAGAAATGAGGCTTTTGATCTTCTACAACACTTGAAGATCGAAAATTATAACTCTTTAATACTCTAGCACTTTTGGGTTGGATGACAAATGAAAGCTTTGGATAGAGTAGTAATGGTGAGAGCTCTTGGTTGTTGAGAAATTTTTTAGCTCAAGTGGTTAGTCTTGAAGGAGAAGACCCAATCACTTTTTATAGAGAACCAAGAGAATAAAGCATTTAATGCTCCAAAACTTAGTGCTGACGGATTATCGTCGGTATGGACCGACATTCCGTCAGCATACCGTTCTGAACGGTAACGGTAATAAATTTAGCTGTTGGGAGCATTTAATGCTATTATCTTATCCTTTCAAAAATCAAAATGTCGAGATCGGAATACCGACGGTATGCTGCGGTATACCGTCGGTACGTCGACTTTCGTTACAGAACATATTTCTTGCTCACAAAAGGTATACCGTCGGTATACTGTAGTCTGCCGTCGGTATACTGAGTTTCGTCACAGAACATATTTCTTGCTCAGAAACGGTATACCGTCGGTACACTGTGGTATACCGTCGGCATATCGAGTTTCATCACAGAACATATTTCTTACTCAGAAACGGTATACCGTCGGTACACTATAGTATACCGTTGGTGTGCCAAATTTCGTCACAGAATATTTTTTGTTCAGAAACGGTATACTGTCGGTACACTGCGGTATACCGTCGGTATGACATTTCTGTATATATTGATTTTTGAGTGAAAAGATAGAAGGAAGGCTTACGTTTCGTTATCCACCTTAGGTGTTACATTGAGGATCCTAGACCTTGTACAGACTCAAAATCTTGGACCATTTGAGAGCAGTCTTTGAGTGTACGTTGGTCTTTTCTTCAGTCTTAATTTGTAGGAGACTTCATCAGACTTCCATTTGAAGAGTAGCTTGAATAAAAGGATCTCTTAGCAGGCTTTGGAAGGATTTAGTGAATATCTGTTAGCTGAAATATGGAGAAAACTAAACCATGAAGATACTATTAATGTTATCAAAATAAATGTGCCAACAATCTCCCCCATTTTGATAATTAACAAAAATCGGAAGATAGCATCTTTTAGGGGAGTGACTCTCCCGTAGGTAGACTACTCCCCCTCAATACGTTTTCTCCTCCTTTGTCACTTAATCAAAGATGGTAAAAAAAAGTAAACACGAGAGCGGAAGATATAGCTAAACCATGCATATATTGAATGTCATAGTTGAAGAGTACATGCAAGTAGAGTGTAAACCAACATAATGCTCCCTATCGGGAGAAAAAATAACCAACATAAGATCCTTGAAGGATCACACAAGATAACTAAACAAACCAAACAAAAACAAACAACAACACTAGTCCCCGGAGGACTTCAAAAGACAAACTGGGAACAGACACCATAGATTATTGGACCAAACACAAAAGGAGGCCAGAAGCTACTGATCTGCTGGATCATCACCACCATCACCCGAAGTCCCATGAAATGCACCAAAAGGATCAACACCATCGGGATATATGAACCCATAGGCATTGGTGTCAGAGAATCGAGATCCTTGAAAGTGGGGATCCTGAAGATCGAGATCTAGAAATGCATTACGATCTTGAAGAGTCCGCTGAATGAAGTAGGCTTGGTCATGAAAGCGGCTCTGAATTAGATTGCTAAGACCACGGGTATTGGTCCTCAACTGCTCCTCCTCCTGAGCCATGCGCATATCAAAGTGTTGCTGGGTCAGAGGCATAAATCGGATAGAGTAAGGAGGATCAGATGGTGCTGCAGTATGTGGAGTAGGTTGTGGCTCCTGAGAGGCTGAAGCACGAGAGGTGGAAGCACCAGATGCAAAGCGGGATAAAGCTACCGTTCTCAAAGAGAGATAGATGACCGGAGAAGAGGTTCCAGTTGATTGCCTTCCCTTTATATACGACATAGTCGACAAAGTAGTGGAACCAGACATCGACAGCAAGATGGGATTTGAAGATCTTCGGATCGTAACCATCGTTAGGAAGGAGCACTGGTGTGAACGGGTTGGAAGTGGAAAAGGAAGAGCGGGGGCGTTTGGCATGGGCCATGCAGAGAAGAGAAGTGGAAAGGAGGAAAATTATTGTGGAGGAAGAAGAAGAAAAGGAGGAGGAAGAAAGGTTTTAAAGAAAGGAGAGAAGTGGTGAATGGATGAAAATTAATAGTGGGTTTTAAAAAGAGAGATGAATGAGGAGTCTTGAAAAGGCAAACATTAAATGAGAAGTGATGGGAGGGATGTTTTGAAAGAAGGGAGGAGTTGAAAAGATGTGAGAGAATTAAATGAAGAGGGGATATAATGGGATAGGAGGTTATGAGAATGATTTGAAATAGGAAGAAAAAAGGATATGGTGGGCCCCCTCTTAGAAATAAGTAGGCTGACTATTTCAGTCCGTCGCAGACGGCATGCCGGTGACATACTGGTGGATCCCGACGGTATGCCAATTTTGTTCATAAAACATAATTCTGAAGAAAAATCGGTAGGCCGTCAGTATACCGCCGTGTGCCATCACTATGCCGCTCGAGTAATAAACTAGAACTCAAGATTGATAATGCCTAACTCTTGGCAAAGAAAAGCAAAACGATCCTTTGGGAGGGGATTAGTGAAGATGTCAGCTAATTGATAAGTAGTGTCAATAAAATCAAGATGAATATCCTCCTTTTGTTGATGGTCACGAAGAAAATGGTGTCTAATCTCAATCTGCTTCGTACGTGAGTGACAAATCGAATTTTTTGTGAGATTGATGGAGCTTGTATTATCACATTTAATGGAAGTGCAAGTAGAAGAAATACCATAATCTACAAGTGTTTGTGACATCCAAAGAATTTGTGCACAATAACAACCAGCCGCTATATATTCGGCCTCAGTAGTGGAAAGAGCAACATAGTTTTGTTTCTTGCTAAACCAGGATACCAAAGATTTTTCAAGGAATTGACATGTGTTGCTAGTACATTTTCGGTCGATTTTGCATCCGGTAAAATTCGTATCCGAGTAGCCGATAAGCTCAAAGGATGAGGATTTCGGATACCAAAGACCCATGTTGATGGTGCCTTTGAGATACCAAAAAATGCGCTTAACGGAACATAAGTGAGATTCTTTTGGATTAGCTTGGTATCGTGCACAAAGACATACACTAAACATAATATCGGGATGGCTAGCAGTTAAATAGAGTAAGCTACCGATCATACCTCGATACTTACAAATGTCGACCGAGATGCCATCTTCATCATTATCAAGTTTTGTCGTTGTTGCCATAGGAGTTCTCATTGATTTGGAAGAGACAAGTTCGAAACGTTTGAGAAGATCCTTTGTATATTTAGCTTGATTGATGAAGGTTCCTTTAGGACCTTGCTTGATTTGCAGACCCAAGAAGAAGGATAGTTCTCCTATCATGCTCATTTCAAATTCGTCCTGCATAACTTTAGCAAATTCTACGCATAGTGCATTGTCAGTGGAACCAAAGATAATATCATCAACATAAATTTGGACTAACAGAAGTGTGTCGTTAAGAGATTTAATAAAAAGTGTAGTGTCAGCTTTACCCTTAGAAAAGTTGTGAGAAACAAGAAAGGAACTAAGGCACTCATACCAAGCACGAGGGGCTTGTTTGAGGCTATAGAGGGCTTTGTGTAATTTGAAAACATGATGAGGAAATTGGAAATCTTCAAAGCCAGGAGGTTGCTTAACATAAACCTCCTCTTTAATAATACCGTTCAAGAAAGCACTTTTAACGTCCATTTGAAAGAGTTTGAAGTCATTAAAGCAAGCAAAGGCACATAACATGTGTATGGACTCAAGACGAGCAACCGAAGCATAGGTTTTATCGTAGTCAATGCCTTCCTCTTGGTTATAGCCTTGAGCAACCAATCGAGCTTTGTTACGAGTTACGAACCCATCTTCATTAAGTTTATTGCGAAACACCCACTTTGTTCCAATAATGGGGTGGTTGTGAGGTTTAAGGACAAGTTCCCAAATCTTGTTTCACTCAAATTGATTTAGCTCTTCTTGCATTGCTATCATCCAAAATTTATCATTAAAAGCATCATTAATATTTTTAGGCTCTATTTGAGAAATAAAAGCCACATTTGCATATAGATCACGAATGGAGGATCTAGTGCTTACACGTGAAAAAGGATCACCAATGATAAGCTCCTTGGGATGATGTGGGATAAATCTCCGTTCTTTTGGGACGTCCTCGTGAAAAATCTCTAATGCTGGAGAATCTTCGATTGGAGGGGTTACTACTACATTGTTTAATGAAGAGGGACGAAAGTCTTGTAAAACCCCTATTTTTTTAAATTATTTTATTATTATTATTTTATTAGACTTCAAATTTAATTTATACAATTTATGGTTTCTATTAATTATTAAAAATGACCTTAGCCATTGTTGAATTTTGGAACACAAGACTACCATTAATTTTGACACGGAAGATGTAGCAGTGTGCCTTGACTAATGTACTAGCCATACAGGGGGAAGCCTAGCCATGGTGATGTCCAAACTAGAAAAAACCAGACCAAGTTGTGAATTGACTCATTTAAATTATTTCAATATGATATTATTTTATATATTGATTTTTAGATGACCCGGTTGGGCCAAAGCAGTCCGAACTGGACCTGGACCAAATTTATGCCCAAGTAGACATGTGGTGTGATCAATGACGACCATGGATGCATATTTTATAGGTGTAGAATATTTCTTAAATTATTTGAAGGTTTGGGGGAATATTTTCTAAATATTAATTAGTGGTACAAAAAGTTACGTTTTTATTATTTAATAATGTGTTACAAAAATGGTATATTTTTCTGGGCCCAAATGAGGGTGCGTGGTAAAGTTCACACGTTAGAACAATTTTTATTATTTTATTATTACTAAATTTATTTTGTGAAAATTAAATAGACATTTTATTATTGTTGATATTATTTGATATTATGTGAAATTATTATTGTTGCCTTTTATGGCAATTAAAATTTGTGTATATATGTAAAAATATATTTTAGATGCATCATATATATAGTTAGATAATATTAAACTTTTATTTCAAATTAGTGAAGATTTTATGGTATGTTAGATATATACTTAATAGATATAGGTATATACTATATAAATGATTTGTAAAGAAAAAGGAAAAAATATTAAGTGGTGTGGTCGGCCCCACCACTAGCCGACCACCCACACCACAGCAAGCAAAGGAATAAGCAACAGCAGCGTTGCCTTTGTGCGCCCAAGGGGGGCCGACCCCTTTACAAGCAAGCAGTAGTATTTATATTTGGCCGTACTCCCCCCCTTTGGACAATTTGTTATGTATAAAATTTCGTTTTCACAACCCAACAAAAACCCTAATCTCCTCCTTCCTTCCTCCTTCTTCCTCCTCTCTCCTCGACCGTGTCCGCAGCCACAGCAGTCCCGCGACAGCGGCGATGGAAGCGACGACGGCATCAACAAACAACAACAACAGAATCAACACCAAGGTACCTAACTTTACCGTACGATTTCTCTCTCGATTCTACTCCGATTTTCGATCCATAAATTCATGAAGAAAGCCCCCATGACCCTCTTCGAGATCCCCCAGGTGGATTTCGACATCGCCATCCAACTTGCTCGAAAAATCGAGACGAAGTTGGAGAAAAACCACTTTTATGGAATATTAAAAACTGTTTTAAAACACCAACTTGTCGGCCATTTTCCTTTCGGTACAATAGGATTTTGTAGAAACTAATTAAAGGCAGTCAAAGACAACATAATCGAGATTGTAACGCACCTTCTGGATTCACTTTTCATCTAGTTTGTAAAAATTTACACGTCGTTAAAGTTTCACGAAAAATTATAAATTCTGTTTTCAAAAAAAGTAGAAAAATACCCGATACGCGTGCGTCCCGACAAACCGGGCAACGTGGTCGCACACTATATGTATCGAAAGGCGTGTATGGATGTTGTCGACGTGTGGGAACTGACGGGATCCGATTTCGTTGCATATGCGCGACGAAATCAATGCGTATCCGTCAAGATACCCCCGTATCGACCCTTTGCAAATTTAGTCACAACTTCGTGTACACTCATCAAATTGCGACGAAACTTGCGCCATTGGACTCGAAATATTTTTTTGGTCCTGTGATCCAAGTTTGGTCCGATTCTGAGACCGTTGACTGGGACGCCATTTTGGCGGGCCTACAATCCCACTCAACGGGCGATTTTGTGCATAGCCCACCGGAATCCAAAATTGGACATACCGTTGGGTTCGCCTCATCAAAACAAATCTATATACATGTAGTTTGTCGACTTTAGAGACCGTAGACATTGGCATGCATTTCGGTACAAAAGTGGGTCCAACGGCGAACATCGTTTTGACCCGAAATTATGATTTTGCCCCTATTCCAGAATTTAACTTTTAGACAGGCATTTCCTAGGCTTATCTTTTAGTCTAAACTCGTTCGTGATGTTTGTTGGAGCATCCGAAGTCATCTGCAGGATTTGGCTTTTCTTGCTTCGTTTATTTGTCTGTTCGAGCTACTGGATTATTCTCTTTTGCACATAACTTCAGGCAAGATACCTTGCCATTATACTGTTTATATTCAGTTTGTATTTTATCACATATCACTGTTCATTTATTTTCAGTTCTTACAGTTCTTGATTTACTGTCTGCTTAGTGATATTAGATGTACTTGTTATTATCCTTTGACTGCATATGGACTTAGAGTTAAGAGACTACCGTCTGTAGTGTATCGCATATACTTTGACACAGTTGTACCACGAGGATGTGTGAGATGAGTAGCATGTAGAGGTTCTTGTGTGTGGGCTGATCCCCCATGCGCATGCGTCAGGGCTAACTGCTAATAGAGGCATGTTAGGAGACTTAGCAGTTAGTAGTGGTATATGAGACATGGATGTGACTCTGTTAGGCATTGGGTGGAAAGAACAGTTCCTTAACGTATGGGCCACGTATGCACTTCCCTATTGCCGGTTATCTCCACGAAAGATACGGTCCTGGATCCTGATACCTGATTTACTGCTGGCCTCTGACATTCGATGAATGTTATGCTTTGAGGTCCCTGGTATCTTGATAGGACCATACCTGAGATTATTGCTACTGAGCCAGAGTGTCCATGCATTGAAGGTTTGTTCTTATTGCATAAACACATTAGAATGGTCAGGTAACCCTCGTCAAATGTCATATCACCCCGTCCCGTTAGTAGCTTGGGACAATGTCTCATCGCGGCATAGTGTGCTACCCCTTGTCCTTGTTTGGTTGTAGGGACAGTCCACTGTTTCGATGATGAGTATTGGAACTTGTTACGAGTGGGACTATTTACTTTACTTGTGATTTATGACATGGTATATATATTCAGTTATGTGGCATGTTCTTTATGTATCTTGTTACGTCCCTCTGAGGACCTGGTTATCTCTCCAGGTGTGTGCTTTTGTGATATTGCAGGTGTTCTAGCCGAGGTCGCGATCTTCTCTATTCATTCGGAGATGACGTGTCTTGGGTCTTTCTTTGCTACTTCCACCAAATTATTTCAGTTTCCATGTATATTTTTCCTTACTTGTTGGTAGTGGATTTGTCTCCGCCCAACGTATTATACAAAGAATTAGTACAGTTGATTATATGATATCTTTATTCTTCATTTGTGGATGAGATAGGTTACTCTTGGTTTACTGTATTTTACAGCTTATGTATTCATACGAGATTTCCATACATTGGAGTATACTTCGTATGTATGCAGCTGGCATGGATACGTACCTAGTCCTAAGTATTTTGGGACTGGGGCGTTACATGTTTTTGTGGTGGCCCATGCAGGTCCAGTTTGTCACTTCGGTTATGTAATTGTACCGATGTGATCCTGCAACATAGGATTAGAATCTAGGAATCTCATCCATACATCTTGACCTCTTCCCTTCGCTTCAAATTCCGAACTCTCGTTCGACTTCCTTGAATTACATCTTGTTTGATTCCTTTCTACCGTTGATTCTTATTTTCGTGCTTAGTGTCAACTAGGAAGATGACTACACTAGTATATGCTCATAGGTCAAACACATAGCTAGAATGGTTATATTGGCAATTGGAATACATTCAAGACTCTAATTGAGTTAAAAAGGCTTTTTAGTGTGATTTAATGATTAGTAATTGGTAAAGTAGGATATTACCACGGAAAGTTTTAACCTTGAGATTTCTAAATAGTAAACACCAGAGGATTTATAGAATTTCATACTTGGTTTAAGAAATTGATTGATTTTCAAGATTTGATATTTGTGATTTATTGGATTATAGCTATACATCCTTGAATAGATATAAAGTTAGTTGAAAAGAATTTTTAAAATTTAAATGCTGCTGTAAGATTATGAGGGCGTTTGATAAAGCTTGGTTTTAAATTGGGTTGTATGGTTCCCAATTAATAAGTTCGTAAAATTTTGAATTTTAAGTTTGGAGTAAGGCTATTAAGAATTTTTGGTTAAAAATATTTTGAAGGATATATAACCAAATTGAGGATCTACTTTAAACTTTTGTATGAATTACGATTGATAACTCCTATTTATAATTTTGAGTTTAAGATTTGGATTAATGATAGAAGAAGAAAAATATATAGATTTGATTTGTGACACAATAAAGGTTTATTCGAGATTGATTGGAAATTTTGGAAAAAAAAATTGATTTGATGACTGATAAGATCATTTGAATATTGAGTTTAAAGTTAGATTGCTAATATTACAATCTTTGGAAAAAGTTACTAAAGATGTGGTAAAAAGTTATTTTGGTTGATTAAAGAAATTTACCATTTAAAAAGTTGTGATTTTGTTTAAATGACTTAGAAATAGAAGTTATGTGATGAATACGTTAAAATATTGAGCTGTAAATTTTAGATTATTCGTGATATGTTAAAAGTTTATCTTGAGGGTCATTGGAGAAATTTTTGGAGTTTTAAAGTTATGAAGTGATATAATTTTTTTTTTGATTCATGAGTTTCTTGAGTTTAAAAGTGGGAGTGGAAATGTAAAATTTTGAAAAAGTCAGTAGTAACATGGTAAAAAAATTTGCTTTGAGATTTATGAAAGTGAATTAAATTTTTGTCATGATAAATTTGAATGTCTTGGAGTGAGTACAAATTTTGGTGGTTAAATTTTTTATATTTATTCAGAAATTTTTGGAGGAAACACGAGTTAAAATATTAATGGTAGGCCACAAAGGTAGCCCTAATGAGTTAGAAGTATTCCACACTAATTGCCATGTCACTTATGACCATGATAGTAGTATATACACAAGTGTTGTTAGTCATCTACCCAGCTATGTGACTGTATTTCCACCTCGACTTACTCGACCTTCCTTCAATTCTAGGACAATTGGTCTATGAAAAAGGGTCATATTCAAGATGTGAACAAATCAGATGTTTTAGAATCGGATGTGAAAAAATAGATGAATGCTGGAAAAGGCCGAGTGAAAACGTTGTTTCAACTTCTTATAACAGGGATTTAGACACCTTCTAACCCATTTGTAATTTGAATAATGAGTTAATGGTTCCTTAACTGTATTCATCTAGGAGACTATATTTCCCCTAGAACTGTGTTCCTAAATTATTTACTGGATTTTTTAATTTTATTGCATGCTTTAACTTGATCTTCTTGATTTTTGTGCATTAATTATCACCTCATGAACTCCCACTTTCTATTTTAGATATTTTGGCATCCCCTACCATGACTTGTATATTTGGAGTACAACACTAAACTTTTCCTCTCAACAAATTTCATATGTAAGGCCTAGACAAGCCTACCTTCAGGTAGATATATCATGTCTCACTAAAACCCGTCTCCTTGTACTCTATTTCTTGATATGACCTTATGGTCAAAATGGCCAAACTATAATCTTTACCATGATACCGATATATTTTTCGACCACGGATAGGGATTCAACCTCGACTCAATTCTTTCGACCCGATATGTGATTTTGTTCTACTTAATTCCTTAAATGCTTAAAATTGTGCTTTATCTTGATTGCTTGACCCATTGTCCCATCACACTACTAGTTTAACTCTTGTAAGTTGGGTAGAATACCTCACAGCCCAACAAAGCCTTTGTCCTTGTGACCCATGTTGATAAGTTTGCTCAGACTATAATTTCAGAGGACCCTAACTTAGCTAGTCAACCAAGCCAACTGCACAGGCCCAAACTTCGGGCAGAAATTAGATTTTAAAAGATCTTGGACTATTTAAAATTTCCCTCATCAGTACCTCCCTTGCTTATATTTTGACTATCTCATGCTGCTAATGTAGCTTCAGTTTTGCGAGCTTATTTCGTTATCAAGCTTGATCATGACATATTTTATTGGGTGCACCCACTAACATATTGTCTAATCAGAACCGATGTATGATGGTCTGATCAACCTATTGCACTTTGGTTCGCTTATCACATATTATTCTACGTGGATGGAGACATAGTAAACTTGCCTTAGAGTCTCATCCGCGACAGCATTGACAGCTCTCATTTGAATTATTTTCGTCGCCTATGAACCACGTATTCGTACTCGATAGCATCGTCCTTGAACTCTTTATTGTTTTTACTTTATTTATATTAGAAAGACCAGACACTGTACATGATAGATAGATGCAAGATATCATATTTCGTTTTTCTATCAGTTATTTCAACACGAATTTAGATAGCCACCGACCAACTCATGTGGCTATATCCTCGCCTTTAACTACTCCTCGTTCCTTGACCCTAGAATTGTTATCGTGTCCTCTCAATTATTCTTGAGCACTCAAGAATGATTCTAATCGTTCACTTAAATCTAACTCTCAACCCAGATGATTAGTATCCAGTTTTCTCTCAAGGAACTATATCTCCCAAACGTCTAATTATCCTCTTTGATCTACTAAATTTATCACTATTTATATTCGAATTATCAAATTTTGTCACCTTCATTAGCAACCCTTATTCAATTCCATAACCATGATATATTTTTGTATATATCGACTCCACAATTTTCTATTGCATGGTGGTGTTGAACGTCGTTTTATCGCCTCCTCCAAAATTTAATTGTATTTTGGTATTGGCGAACTATTCCTATCCCTCAACCCTATCTACCCTGTTAATCCTAAATTTCGAGGACAAAATTCTTGTAAGTTGGGTAGGATGTAAAATCCCTATTTTTTTAAATTATTATTTTTTATTTATTATTTTATTAGACTTCAAATTTAATTTATACAATTTATGGTTTCTATTAATTATTAAAAATGACCTTAGCCATTGTTGAATTTTGGAACACAAGACTACTATTAATTTTGACACGAAAGATGTAGCAGTGTGCCTTGACTAGTGTACTAGCCATGCAGGGGGAAGCCTAGCCATGGTGATGTCCAAATTAGCAAAAACCAGACCAAGTTGTGAATTGACTCATTTAAATTATTTCAATATGATATTATTTTATATATTAATTTTTAGATGACCCGGTTGGGCCAAACCCGTTCGAACTGGGCCTGGACCAAATCTAAGCCCAAGTAGACATGTGGTGTGATCAATGACGACAATGGATACATATTTTATGGGTGTAGAATAATTCTTAATTTATTTTAAGGTTTGGGGGAATATTTTCTAAATATTAATTAGTGGTACAAAAATTTACGTTTTTCTTATTTAATAATGTGTTACAAAAATGGTACATTTTTCTGGGCCCAAATGAGGGTGCGTGGTAAAGTTCACACGTTGGAACAATTTTTATTATTTTATTATTACTAAATTTATTTTGTGAAAATTAAATAGATATTTTATTATTGTTGATATTATTTGATATTATGTGAAATTATTATTGTTGCCTTTTATGGCAATTTAAATTTGTGTATATATGTAAAAATATATTTTAGATGCATCATATATATAGTTAGATAATATTAAACTTTTATTTCAAATTAGTGGAGATTTTATGGTATGTTAGATATATACTTAATAGATATAGGTATATACTATATAAATGATTTGTAAAGAAAAAGGAAAAAAAAATATTAAGTGGTGTGGTCGGCCCCACCACCAGCCGACCACCCACACCACAGCAAGCAACGGAATAAGCAACAGCAGCATTGCCTTTGTGCGCCCAAGGGGGGCCGACCCCTTTACAAGCAAGCAGTAGTATTTATATTTGGCCGAACTCCCCCCTTTTGGCCAATTTGTTATGTATAAAATTTCGTTTTCACAACCCAACAAAAACCCTAATCTCCTCCTTCCTTCCTCCTTCTTCCTCCTCTCTCCTCGGCCGTGTCCATAGGCACAGCAGTCCTGCGACAGCGGCGATGGAAGCGACGACGACATCAACAAACAACAACAACAACAGAATCAACACCAAGGTACCTAACTTTACCGTACAATTTCTCTCTCGATTCTACTCCGATTTTCGATCCATAAATTCGTGTAGAAAGCCCCCATGACCCTCTTTGAGATCTCCCAGGTGGATTTCGACATCGCCATCCACTTGCTCGAAAAATCGAGGCGAAGTTGGAGAAAAACCACTTTTCTGGAATATTAAAAACTGTTTTAAAACACCAACTTGTCGGCCACTTTTCTTTCGGTACAAAAGGATTTTGTAGAAACTAATTGAAGGCAGTCAAAGACAACATAACCGAGATTGTAACGCACTTTCTGAATTCACTTTTCATCTAGTGTGTAAAAAGTTACACGTCGTTAAAGTTTTACAAAAAATTATAAATTCTGTTTTCAAAAAAAGTAGAAAAACACCCGATACGACGTGCGTCCCGACAAATCGGGCGACGTGGTCGCACACTATATACATCGAAAGGCGCGTATGAATGTTGTCGACGTATGGGAACTGACGGGACCCGATTTTGTTACATATGCACGACGAAATCAGTGCGTATCCGTCAAGATACCCCCGTATCGATCCTTTGTAAATTTAGTCACAACTTCGTGTGCACTCATCAAATTGCGACAAAACTTGCGCCATTGGACTCGAAATATTTTTCTGGTCCTGTGAGCCAAGTTTGGTCCGATTCTGAGACCGTTGACTGGGACGCCATTTTGGCGGGCCCACAATCCTACTCAACGGGCGATTTTGTGCATAGCCCACCAGAATCTAAAATTGGACATACCGTTGGGTTTGCCTCATCAAAACAAATCTGTAGACGTGTAGTTTGACGACTTTAGAGACCGTAGACATTGGCACGTATTTCGGTGCAAAGCGGATCCAACGGCGGACATCGTTTTGATCCGAAATTACGATTTTGCCCCTGTTCCAGAATTTAACTTTTGGACAGGCGTTTCCTAGGCTTATCTTTTATTGCAAACTTGTTCATGATATTTGTTGCAGCATCCGGAGTCATCTGCGGGATTTGGCTTTTCTTGCTTCGTTTATTTGTCTGTTCGAGCTACTGGATTATTCTCTTTTGCACATAACCTCAGGTAAGATACCTTACCATTATACTGTTTATATTCAGTTTACATTTTATTACATATCACTGTTCATTTATTTTCAGTTCTTACAGTTCTTGATTTACTGTTTGCTCAGTGATATTAGATGTACTTGTTATTATCCTTTGACTGCATATGGACTTAGAGTTAAGAGACTACCGTCTGTAGTGTATCGCATATACTTTGACACAGTTATACCATGAGAATGTGTGAGATGAGTAGCATGTAGAGGTTCTTATGTGTGGGCTGATCCCCCATGCGCATGCGTCAGGGCTAACTGCTAATAGAGGCATGTTAGGAGACTTAGCAGTTAGTAGGGGTATATGAGACATGGATGTGACTCTGTTAGGCATTGGGTGGGAAGAACAGTTCCTTAACGTATGGGCCACGTATGCACTTCCCTATTGTCGGTTATCTCCGCGGAAGATACGGTCCTGGATCCTGATACCTGATTTACTGCTGGCCTCTGACATTCGATAAATGTTATGCTTTGAGGTCCCTGGTATCCTGATGGGACCATACCTGAGTTTATTGCTACTGAGCCAGAGTGCCCATGCATTGAAGGTTTGTTCTTGCATAAGCACATTAGAATGGTCAGGTAACCCTCGTCAAATGTCATATCACCCCGTCCCATTAGTAGCTTGGGACAATGTTTCATCGCGGCATAGTATGCTACCCCTTGTCCTTGTTTGGTTGTAGGGGCAGTCCACTGTTTCAATGATGAGGTATTGAAACTTGTTACGAGTGGGACTATTTACTTTACTTGTAATTTATGACATGGTATATATATTCAGTTATGTGACATGTTCTTTATGTATCTTGTTACGTCCCTCTGAGGACCTGGTTATCTCCCCAGGTGTGTGCTTCTGTGATATTGTAGGTGTTCTAACCGAGGTCGTGATATTTTCTATTCATTCGGAGATGACGTGTCTTGGGTCTTTCTTTGCTACTTCCGCCAAATTATTTCAGTTTCCATGTATATTTTTCCTTACTTGTTGGTAGTGGATTTGTCTCCGCCCAACGTATTGTACAAAGAATTATTACAGTTGATTATACAATATCTTTATTCTTCATTTGTGGATGAGATAGGTTACTCTTGGTTTACTGCATTTTACAGCTTATGTATTCATACGAGGTTTCCATACATTGGAGTATACTTCGTATGTATGCAGCTGGCATGGATACGTACCTAGTCCTAAGTATTTTGGGACTGGGGCGTTACAAGTCTCCAATAGAAGAGTTTTCCAACCCACAAGAGATGTCATCAACATCATCAGATGAGGAGGATATAGAAGAGTTAAGTTCATCAAAAGAGACATTAATTGACTCTTCGACAACAAGACTTCTTTTGTTAAAAACACGAAATCCTTTACTATGTATTGAGTTACCAAGGAAAATACCTTCATAGGCTTTTTCTTCAAATTTGCCTAGGTTATCTTTGGTATTCAAAATAAAATATTTACAACCAAAAACTTTAAAATACTCAATAGAGGGAATTTTGTCAAACCAAAGCTCATATAGAGTCTTTTTAGAAATATGTCTAATTAAGACCCTATTTATAACATGACATGCCGTGTTAACGGCTTCTGCCCAAAAATATTGGGGGAGCTTATATTGGTTTAACATAACCCAGGCCATATCACCAAGGGTTCTATTCTTTCTTTCCACAACACCGTTTTGTTGTGGAGTTCAAGGGCAAGCAAAATCATGACCAAAATTATTCTTTTCTTAAAATCTTTTAAAATTGGCATTGTCAAATTCTTCTCCATGATCACTTCTAATTTTGTTTATAGTAATGCCTTTCTCATTTTGAACACGTTTACAAAAAGCAACAAATTCACAAAATATCTCACTTTTATTTGCAAGAAAAATAACCCAAGTAAATCTTAAAAAATCATCAACCAAAATAAAAGCATAAAGTTTACCTCCAAGACTAGCTACTCTACTATGACCAAATAAATCTACATGAATGAGTTGAAGAGGTCTAGTAGTGCTTACTGAGTTGATGGATTTGAAGGAAGATTTGGTTAACTTACTCTTCTCACATTATTCACATACCATGTCCTTTTTGAAGGAAATACTTGAAAGCCCTCTTACAAGCTTCCTAGTGGCAAGTCGGGAGATGGTATCCATGTTGGCATGTCCAAGTCTCATGTGCCATAGCCAACTTTTATCGTTCTTTACAACTAGACACCTGTCATTGTTAGTACCTTCAACAAGATAAAGGACATAAATATTATTTTCTCTAATGCCTTCATACACTGTAGATCCACTAGTGCTATCGGTGATGAAGTATTTGTGTTTAACAAACTTAATATCATAGCCATTATTCGTAAGATGAGTAATACTAAGAAGGTTGTGCTTGAGATTAGTAACAAGACAAACTTTTTTAATACAAGGATAAGGAGGTGAGCTGATGTTACCATTTCCTATGACATGGCCTTTGAGATTGTTACCGAAGGAGATGTGACCTTCTTTCTTCATCGATAGCATGGCAAAAAGTGAAGCATCACCGGTCATGTGCCGTGGGCAACCGCTATCAAGGATCCACTTGCTTCTAGCATGTGAGGGAGGGTTCACCTACAACAAAAGTTAAAGATGAAGACTTTGGTACCCAAGAGCATTTGTGTCCTTGATTGTTAGTCTTAGGAACCCACTTAAAATTTTTCATATCAACATGTTTTCTCATTTGACAATAATGAGAGGTGTGTCCAAGAAGACCACAATAGTTGCACATCATAGGTGTTATATATTTAGAGGATAAAGAGTGAGTATCATGAACATGCGGTGTTCTAGTGTGAGGAGTTCTAACAAGAGAGTGAGTATTATGAACATGAGGTGCTCTAGTATGAGGAGCTCTAACATGAGTGTTATGGTGATGATAATAAAAAGCATGATGCGATGTGTTCTTCTTTACAAAGGATCCCTTTCTTGTGTGTACGGTGTTAGAAAAGGATCTATGTGCAGTGTTCTCGTACGCATGATCATTGTAATTTCTGTTATGAGGTGTGTAGGTGTGTCTTGTGCGAACCGTGTTCTTATTCACTTATTTCTTACCATGCTCAAGAAGATCATTATACTTAATAGACGTGGCATACTCTTTTTGATTAGCAGCAAGAGTCTTGTTCATAGCAAATTCATAAGCATTTCTGAGGGATTGAATCTCAGAGTCCTTTTTCTTAATGATGTCTTCAGATTCTACTAGCTTGAGTCTCAAGGACTCTACATCATCAGTGTCAGAGGCTGGAGTTTTTCCCTTTACATCCATAATGATGTTAGAGAGTCTTTCTATTTCTTCTTTGTATGCCTCAACCTCTTTTAGAGATTTCTTGTACTTATTTCTAACACATTTGTGTTCCTCGTGTAATTCAAGAATGACATTTTCTAAATCATCATAAGAGAGAGTGTTCAAAGAGAGGTCATCGAGTACCTCATCGGTTGCCATGAGACAAACATTTGTATTGTGTTTGCATTCTTTGTCGTCGTCTGAATCGCTAGCGTCACTTTTACACCAAATACTGGTGTTGGCATATTTTCTGGAGGATGAGCCTCTTTTGTTGGACTTCTCATATTTGCTGGAGTCCTTTCTTGTCATGGGACAATCTCTCTTGATGTGTCTGGTTCTCTTGCATTGGTAGCAAGCAGGCTCTTCATCATTGTCCCGTCTAAATCGGTTGGTTTTGTTGAACTTGAAGAACTTTCGGAAGTGCTTGGCAGTGAGAGCTATTTCTTCATCATCATCTGAATCATCATCGTCGGAGCTATCCTTTGAGTAGGACTTCGTAACCTTGAGGGCCAGGGCTTCTCCTTTTCTTTTGCCTTCTCCTTCTCTTTTTCTTTTATAGAATATTCTTCTTGATCCTTCATGTCAAGTTCATGGGTCATAAGCTTTTCTATAAGGGTTTCAAGGTTCTTAGTAGTCAAATCATTCCCTTCAATGATAGCGGTAGCTTTAGGATTCCATCCTTTGGTTAGTCCTCTGAGGATCTTTTTGATCTTTTTATGAGTAGGGTATTCCTTACTAAGAGAAGAAAGAGGGTTAATGATATCACCAAAACGAGTGAACATATAAGTAATATAGACTCATCTTGTTTCATTTTAAAAGATTCATATTCTTGAGTGAGTTTGCTAATCTTTGACTCCTTTACTTGAGATGTTCTCTCGTGAGTGACTTCTAGCAATTTCTAAATATCATTTGAAGACTTACAAGTGGAGATTCTATTGAATTCATTGCTATCGAGAGCACAGTAGAGAGCGTTCATAGCCTTAGTATCTCAACTAGCAAGCTTCTTAGCATTCTCCGTGAGTTTATCCCTAAGGGTGTCAGAAGCAATTTCCTCAATAACTCCGGAAGAAGTAGGGAGACCATTTTTCACACAATTCCATAAATCAAAATCTATGGATTTCAGATAAATGCTCATCCTAATTTTCCAATAGTTATAGTTGGTTCCATCAAATAGAGGAGGCCTATTTGTGGAGTGTCCTTCATTATGAAATGAGTTGGAACTAGGGTTGGTGGCCATAGATCACTCTCAGGATGTGAGTCCAATTCAAGAGAACAAAGCTCTGATACCAATTGTAGAACCCTAGAGGGGGTGAATAGGGTAATAAAATAATTACTGATAATTTAAAACTATTTTACTGAAAGTAAAAGAGAGAGAGAAAGAGAAAATCAAACACTCGATGTATCCTGGTCTCCTCCCTAGAGGCAATCCAGTCCCGAAAATCTCTTCGGCTTAAATCCACTATTTGAGTAAATAGTTACACACGAGTTTGGATCGCGAAGACTAGTCAACTTCTATACGAGTTTGGATCCGAAGAACTCGCCAATTTCAATACGAGCTTTACCGAAGAACTCGCCAACTTCTACACACGAGTTTTCTTACGAGGGTTCGTCAACTTCAACACAAAGAGAAAGGAGGCTTTTGATCTTCTATAGCACTTGAAGATCGAAAATTACAACTCTTTAATACTCTAGCACTTTTGGGTTGGATGATAAATGAAAGCTTTGGCTAGAGTAGTAATGGTGAGAGCTCTTGGTTGTTGAGAAAATTTATGGCTCAAGTGGTTAGTCTTGAAGGAGAAGACTCAATCACTTTTTATAGAGAACCAAGAGAACAAAGCATTTAATGCTCCAAAACTTAGTGCTGACGAAATACCGTCGGTATGGACCAACATTCCGTCGGTATACCATTCTGAACAGTAACGGTAATAAATCTAGCCGTTGGGAGCATTTAATGCTAGCATCTTATCCATTCAAAAATTAAAATGTCGAGATCGGAATATCGGCGATATGCTGCGGTATACCGTCGGTACGCCGACTTTCGTCACAGAACATATTTCTGGCTCATAAAAGTTATACCGTCGGTATACTGTAGTCTGCCATCAGTATGCCGAGTTTCGTCACAGAACATATTTCTTGCTCAGAAACGGTATACCGTCGGTACACTGTGGTATACCGTTGGCATGCCGAGTTTTGTCACAGAACATATTTCTTGCTCAGAAACGTTATACCGTCGGTACACTGTGGTATACCGTCGGTGTGCCAAATTTCGTCACAGAACATATTTCTTGTTCAGAAATGGTATACTGTCGGTACACTGCGGTATACCGTCGGTATGCCATTTCTGTAGACATTGATTTTTGAGTGAAAAGACAGAAGGAAGGCTTACGTTTTGTCATCCACCTTAGGTGTTACATGGAGGATCCTAGACCTTGTACAGACTCAAAATCTTGGACCATTTGAGAGCAGTCTTTGAGTGTACATTGGTCTTTTCTTCAGTTTGGATTTGTAGGAGACTTCATCAGACTTCCATTTGAAGAGCAGCTTGAATAAAAGGATCTCTTAGCAGGCTTTGGAAGGATTTAGTGAATATCTGTTAGCTGAAATATAGAGAAAACTAAACCACGAAGATGCTGTTAATGTTATCAAAATAAATGTGCCAACAAAAGAGTCAAACCAGTCATAGTTGATGCAGCCATCTACTTGGCAAGGAGGTCTAGTTACTTCCAAGCCACACAAAAGTGGAAAAGACCTGAAGCCTTCAAATTCTTTACAGGCATCTTGGCCTCATCCCTTATTTACTCTTACTAAATATGTAGTCAGATCAGTGCTGAATTTTGATTACTGTCTTTTTAAGTTTTACTCTTCTGTCTGTATAACGGGATCCCCATGGGTCATTCTAAGTTGACCCTTTATTGAATAATGCATCCTGGGTTGGGAGAATCTCCTTTGAACTTTACTGTTGTATTTCACAAACGTGATCTTGGCCTATGAAGGATACTTCCACTTCGTAGCTTGCAATGCCCCTGTCTTTCAAAATACGATAGTGAACAATGACTTAAGCTACATGGTATGGGATAATCCTCCTGGCATGGAGCCCCACTACCTCAACATCACAGATTATGAGAAGATGATAGAAAGTGTTCCTTTTGTAAGGCCATTCCACAAGATGGCCAAGTACTTGACAAGATTGATAAGAAAATACTAGGAAGAAGGAATTGCCAGTGTATCTATATATACGGATATGTGTGTGTGTATGTGTGTGTGTGTATATATATATAGCAGTAGATGTGTAGTGAGCAGATGTGCGTATAGATTGGTGTAGGAGTGTGCAGTAGAGATTAGAAAGGGGGCAGGCAGCAGGGTTTTACAAGGTAATAGCAACAGTAGCAGCTAGTAGAAACAGGGAGCAGTGTGCACAATGTACACTCTAGATAGCAAGTTTTGCGAGTGTGTGTGTGTATATTTGTGTGTGCTTTGTGTGTACGTTAGAGACTTAGAGTAAATGTTAGGGTAATGGGTTAAGGTAGTAATGTTTGGAATGGGGAAAATATATATGGGTATAGGTTATATAATGATACCTATGTAAGGTATGAGTGGATGCATAGATGAGTTTAGGAAAGTATCATGAGCATAGGTAATGTTAGTTAAGGATGTGGGTATGTCTAGGTATTGGATATAGGGGCATTCCTATACCTGTGTATTAGGTATTTGGTATGGGATATGTAGGATAGGATAGGTAATGTATAAAGTAAAGATAGGGACAAATTTGGGATTACCTAGATACTAAAGTAAGATGGGTAAGGCTAATGTATAGGTAATTGGGGTATTAGGCTAAGATATTGCATTGTAGAGTTTTGTATATATAATATATGTAGCTACATAGGGTATTGACCTAGTTTAGACTAGAATACCTTGGTATGGCAAGGTATGAACCTAAAAACCTAGGTATGACCTAGTTTTGACTAGTGTTGACTAGTTTATCCTAAAAGTCAACCTTTTAGTCAAATTGACCTAGTTTGACCATATTGACCTAGTATTGGCCTAGAATTGACCTAGAACACATATTTCATCTTCGAGGCACAGTATCGAATACTGTTGATATTTTACACCGGATCTTAGGCGAGTACATTCTCTGATAGTTTCCATTACTTGATATCTACTATGAACCTTGTATTTAGTGATGCTATATTTGATTCTGACACGATGGTACACGGACTGGTATATAGCTAAATCTTCAGTCATGAGATATTACCATGGTTTTCATATTGACATTATATACGACATGAACATTAGACATGGTACATAATAGTATCATAAAATATTGCTCGTGTATCGTAACGTGTCATGGTTGGATCCATTGTACTAGTTGGGGCAGGAGAAATCCTAGTAAGAGATATGATCAACTCCTTATTATAATTGTAAACATTGTTAGTGTTAATCGTACACCTTACGAATGATTAACCAGGCCACCTAGCTATTTATACTTTATTGAGTTAATGACTTATGTACATCTAGTCGTACTTGGTACCAGAAGTCCACTCAACCAAATAAAGTCCAATCAAATAAAAAAATTGAAACGCATTCACAAAATCCCAACCCAAAATCCAACAAACACATTCCAAAATCAACCAAAATCCATAGCTAATATGTACAACAAACTCGGATCGAACTCGGTCATGGCATAATTGACAATCCCAAACAGTTGTGAAATCCCAGATATTGTGTCTCCCAACGTTCGAAATTTTTTAAATATACAACCGAATTCTGGCTGAACTTTGTCCACGAAAAGCCTATAAATAGATATAGATTTTCACATTCATACTCACTTACCTACAATAAGTCTTTGATCTAAGCCTTCCCATCTCCAAGATCAACTCTCCAGCCTTCTAGTTCCAAGTGCAATCTCGGTTTAGAAGTCGGTTTGAGTTATAAAATCTTGGTCTATGAACTCTTATGTTCTAAAGTTGGCGAGTCCTTTGGATCAAAGCTCATGGTTGTGAAGTCGTTGTGCTCTTCGGATCAAAGCACAAGGTATAAGGAGTTACAAGTACTTCAGATCCAAAGCTTGTGTTTCACTATTGTGACTATAGTGGATTCAACTTCGAACAAGAGTTTTTGGGCCTGGTCTAGTCCTTTCAGAGAAAAATCAGGATAAATTTTTTGGTATTTGAGTTTACTTCTCTTTACTCTCTGCTTTGCACACATATTTGTATTCTATTGGTTACACTCTACCTTCACTTAGAATAATTTTTAATTGGATAGATATATTCGCTGCACTCTATTCATCCCTCTAAAGTTGCCTAACGGTCCTTCAATATGAGTTAAGCTTATGGGTTAGTCATAGCTAAATGACTATAGTAACCTTAAAGTGTTTTTGGGAATGTTTAAGATGATCTAATATGGTTCAACCTTCCCAAGTAATGAATTAAAATAGATGATTAACCCGAATTGAATGAATAGAAAAAAAAGGGAAGTCCAAATTGTAATTGCTTGTATGTTTGTGATATTGGGAGTAGTCAGTAGTATAGTTCTTAGGGGTTTATAGGAGTTAATCGAGTAGTTTTCCTTTGAGTTATATGAGTTAACCTTATGGGTTAGTTATAACTAAATAACTATAATAACCTTAAAGTATTGTTGGAAAATTTTAATGGCAATTGATTGGAATATTTCACTCAAAAGGGTGATAAAATGATAACTGTTATAACTACATATTAAATGATTGATAAAAAGGAGTGTGGTAAATGCATGTTGAGAGATCGAAATATGTTGACGTTGCGGTTGACGAAAAGGCTATTGTGGAAAAAGATGCGGTTGTTGTTGCAGTTTTTTGTCGCATGCATGTGAGGTTGAACATGATGAGAGGCTTCTTCCCCACCTTCACCAGCATTAACATATTGGTCGACTGCCCTTCCTCTTCTAGGCTGAGGATTTGACATGATGCTGGATATGTAGTAGAAAATAAAGGACGAGTAGGATAGTAGTTTGGTTTCGGATGCTAGAAATTGAGTGTGTTTTGGTTTTTATACTCATTTGGTAAAATCTATCCATTGCATGTTCAATGATCATTGGTGGCAATATTTACTCACTCACTTGGTAAAATATATTCGTTGCATGAATGATGGTCATTGGATAAAAACTATCCGTTGCTCTGCTCTAACCTTTGGTAGCATGGTATGTCGTAAAAAATATTATAAAATCTAGAATCTAAAATTCTGAGCTCTAAATTGAGTCTTACTATTATATAAAATTGACTTCCTACATTCTGAATATAGAAATTCTGAAGCCCAAGCTATAACTCATGTGGCTGGGATGGGACCATCATGGGACTCCAATTGGACTTTACTATTCTAAAAGATGAGCTCCTACATTCTGAATCTATAATCTAGAAATTTGGACGAGCCTTACTAATGATGCTCTAACAAGTAAAAACTCACGTTAATAAAAGTCTCTTCTTCTTGTAACATTTAGTTAACATATAACTCTTCGAACTTCTATAACAACTGATGACGATGAGAATTATTATTTGGAATATTATCCCATAATTCTCGATAAACTTAAGCCTCCATTGCTTCTATTTTTGATTAAATGTTATTTTGTACAATAAGTTATTAAATTCCCTCCGTCGTTCGATTGGAGTAGCATTGCAGTAACAGCTTGCAGTAATTCCCATCATTCTTTTGCTTGAGGCGAGAACTATCTTTTTTGTTGAAAAAAAATGATATCCACAACAATATGTTTTGTAGAAAAATATGGAAACTGCAATAAAACTGTCTATTTTCAATCATTGCAGTTTAAACTTTTGAGAGACTCCATTAAACAACATCTCAAAAGGTATCTTAATGACCTTGTCAAACCCATGACCATATAAAACGAGACAAAGATTGGAAATTTTCTTCTGTGTTTATTATGCCTCAAAGGCCTAGAATTTATAGAAAAGAACAATATCCTAAAGATAAGATAGAGTAACAATGGAAAAGATAAACTACATATCCTAACAATAACAATAGCTAACATTATCTCCTAACAATATTTAACAATATCTCCTAACAATAACAATAGCTAACAATTTCTCCAATAACAAGATTATCTAACAATATCTCCAATACTCCCCCTCAAGTTGGAGCATGGAGGTCAAGAATGCCCAACTTGGAAAGAAGATAACTAAACGACTGACGACCCAATGCCTTGGTGAACATGTCTGTCGGTTGCTCCGCAGAGGGAAGATGAGAAGTAGCAACCATGCCTGCAAGAACTAAGTCACGAACCAAGTGACAGTCGATCTCAATATGCTTGGTACGCTCATGAAAGACAGGATTCACGGCGATGTGAAGAGAAGCCTGTCTATCGCAAAAGAGCCTAATCAGAGTAGAATGTAAGACACCAAGCGACTGTAGGAGCAATCGAAGCCATAAGATCTCACAACATGTGCTGGCCATAGACCTGTATTCGGCTTCTACAGAGGACCGAGACATAGTGGGTTGCTTCTTAGTCTTCCAATAGACAGGTGAGAGCCCAAGAGTAATGAAATAACCAGTCATAGATCGTCGAGTGCGAGGAAAGGCGGCCCAGTCCGAATCACAGTAGGCCGTAAGGGTGAGACTATTTGCACTTGAGAGATGTAAACCCTGACCCAGATGCCCCTTTAAATACTGAAGAACACGTAAAGCTGCTGTCCAGTGTGCCTCCTTTGGCTGTTGTATAAACTGAGACAAGGTATGAACATCGAAACTCAACTCTAATCTCGTGATGGTGAGGTAGATGAGCCACCTAATAAGACGACGATAGCTCTCAGGGCACAAAAAATTCGGACCAGAGGCGCCTGCCAGCTGGTGATTGGGGTCCATAGGCGAATCAATGGGCTTAGAACCGAGTAGACCAGCTTCAACAATAATCTCGAGGGCATATTTTCTTTGAGATATGAAAATGCTTGATGAGTTACGAGCAATCTCTAGACCAAGAAAGTACTTGAGAAGACCAAAATCCTTCACATAGAAACGAGTACTCAAGTAATTCTTGAAAGCTGATATAGCCGAAGGATTGTTGCCCACAATAATCAAATCATCCACATAGACGAGCACGTGAAGAATACTACCGTGTCGCTGCAATGTGATTAAAGAATCATCGGCATAGCTCTGTTGAAAGTCTAATTGACGAAGCACAGCAGCAAGCTTCGAGAACCAATTCCTAGGAGCTTGTCGTAGGCCATAGAGTGATTTCTGCAGATGACAGACTTGCCCTTGAGAAGCCTGTGAGTAACTTGGAGGGGGTGTCATGTAAACAACTTCATCCAAGTCCCCATGGAGGAAGGCATTATGAACATCTATTTGATGTATCTCCCATCCACGTATGGCAGCTACAGAGAGAAAGACCCTAACAGTGACCTTGCAACTGGAGCAAAGGTCTCATTGAAATCAATGCCTTCAACCTGCTTGTTGCCTAAAACAACAAGACAACCTTTGTAGCGCTCAATATCTCCACTAGATTTGTACTTGATACGATAGACCCATTTGCACCCAATAGCTTTCTTGCCTGCAGGCAAGGATGTCAGCTCCCGGTCTGATTTTTGTCAAGGGCATCTAACTCACTCTGCATTGCAATACGCTAGTGAGCATGCCTAACGGCCTCCAAAAAATACGACGGTTCGTGCCCTGCGATAACAGCGGCTAAAAACTTGGTATGATGGTTAGAGAACCGAGCACAAGAAACATATGCAGCTATGGGATAGGGTTTACCTGAGGCCGGTATCGGTGTGAGTGGAGAGCCTGGAGGGGGGTGGGGGTCGTGAAGAATTGTACTGCAGACATAATTACGGAGCAAAATAGAGGGTTGCTGAGACCTGGTGTTGCGTCGAACTTCAGCCACGGGTTCGCTCCCCCTGTCGACTGGAGGCGAGTTGTCGGGACCGCACGCTGGCAAGGCCGACCAAGATGGGCTACTACTCCCCCTAACTGTGGGAGCCGGGTCCTGGACATCAAATATTGCCGGATGAGGAGGCGGCGCAGGCTGGGACACCGATTTTGATGGTGTCTGAAAAGGGAACACATCCTCAAAGAAGACGACGTCCCTGGAGTAGAAGACCATTTTGGTCTCGAGATCAAACAAGCGCCAACCGCGCTTACCAACTGGATACCCCCAAAAAATGCACTTCTGATTATAAGCAACAAACTTGTCCATGGACCGGGGCAGACGCGAAGCAAAGCATAGGCAACCAAACACCCTAAGATAGGAATATGTCGGTTCATGCCCAAATAAGAGTTGGTAAGGAGTATTTTTCTGTAGAAGTGGCGTAGGCGTTCTATTGCTCAAGAAACAAACTGTAAGAACGCATTCTCCCCAAAACTGAAGAGGAAGAGAAGCTGAAAACGTAGTGCCCTAGCCACATTGAGAATATGACGATACTTCCGTTCAACACGCCCATTCTGTTGTGGCGTATACACGCATGACGTCTCAAAGAGAATACTGTGGTTAGCAAAGTAGTCCTTTAGACGAAGAAACTCAGTTCCATTGTCTGACCGAAAACACTGAACCTGCTTTTGAAACTGAGTCTGAACCATTGCACAAAATTGCTTGATCAAGGCAGGAACATCAGACTTAGTATGCATAAAATAAACCCATGTAGCTATAGAGTATCATCCAAAATTGTCAAGAAATAAGATGCTCCACAAGAGGAGGGGGTGCTATAGGGACCCCAAACATCACAGTGAATATGCTGAAACAACCCATCTGCTTTTTATAACTTATAGGAAAAGAAATACGAGTTTGTTTAGCCTTAAAACAAACCTCACAAGGTTCACTAAAGCTATTGGAATGCTGAATAACAACCTCACAAGGTTCACTAGAGCTATTGGAATGCTGAATAACAGATAAAGATGACATCGCAGAAGAAGAAGGATGACACAATCGTTGATGCCAGATAAAAGCAGAGACAATAGTGGACGAAGTAAAGACGTGACAAGCTCGAGCAGCCAAGAAATTGCGCAGCCAGTAGACCCCACCCCGTTGCTCACCCACACCAATCACCGTCCTCGAAATGCGGTTCTAAATGACATACAATTTATCTGTTAAAGTAACAACACATTGAGAGTTTATAGTTAACTGAGCACATGAGATCAAATTGCAACCAAGGCAAGGAATATATAGAACATAATCAATCTTAGCAGATGGCGAAAAAACTAAAGATCCTTCTTGAACAACAGTAGCTAAACGGTTATCAGGCAGCTTGATAGTAACCGGATTGATCGAAACAAGATCCTGGATAAGATCCCGATTCCCGGTCATGTGGAGAGATGCTCCTGTATCTAAAATCCATGAACAATTCTTACCAGACGGGTCGTAGGAGGAGCCAGAAGGAGTGTTCAAGGATTGATACATTTGCATAACCGTTTTCCACTGTTCCTGATTGAGCGTCGGACCAAACGCAACCTTGTCTTAGGCTGTCAACGAGCCGACTGAACGGCTATTGGACTGTTGTTGGACGGCATTAGCGACACCAGTGTAGCCACGCCCATGCCCTCGGCCAGCACCGGACATCAACTCCGAGGCTATCGACGATTGATGGAGCGTCAACTCGATGCTTGTTGGATGGATCGTTCAATCCATTGATCCCGCTCTGATACCATGAAATGAGACAAAGATTGACAATTTTCTTCTGTGTTTATTATGCCTCAAAGGGCTGAAATTTATAGAGAAGAACAATATCCTAAAGATAAGATAGAGTAACAATGGAAAAGGTAAACTACATATCCTAACAATAACAATAGCTAACAATATCTCCTAACAATAGCTAACAATATCTCCTAACAATAACAATATCTCCAATAACAAGATTATCTAACAATATCTCCAATACCATATCTTATGCCCATGATACATTAACAACATTATGAGTGTTTGTTCAATCGGCACAATGTGGCCATCAGATTTTATTGCACCAAATAACTGTTCTAATGATCAATTGTTGAAACAAAGTTCTATAGCAATCAATCAATGAAATATTCTTCGATTAGCATATATAGCCATGGGTTTGGCTACTTCAGATTCGGAAGGGCTAAAAGTAGTTAAATGAGCTAACCATAAGCATACAGAAAAAGTCCGCTCCAGGATATTTGGCAAAAATGATTTTGAGGGAAATTAGAAAAAAAAAACTATGTGCCACTGCAACAGCATCCACAGGAAACGCGCAATTAGAAACACCAATTACACATTGTAGAGAAAGAAAAATCAAACAAAAAGAAAAAGAAAACGTATTATAACTATAAGGTAAATTTTCACTGTTCTTTTGCACACTTGAACTTTTACGTGAGTTAACAGAATTGCTATTGATCATGATCCCCTGATACTCATAACAATTTATAGACATAGTAGAGAAAAGGTTTACTACTTGAATCGGTTTCTCTCGATCCACTTAAGTATCCGTAGTCAAACAACTAATGTTAGATTCTTATAGCCGGAGAGACTTGTACAGGATTCCCAGTCAGTTCAAACTCATGGCTTGAAAAAGCCAAGGCGGCCTCTGTAACGTCTCTCTTTCACTGCATTCCTCCCCTCTCTCCGGTCTGGCTGGGATATTAGAAACAGGCTTCTGCCTTGTACCACTTGAACTTCGTTCTGGTTGAAGCCAATGATCTGATTTCTTCTTGCTTGAACTGCACCGTATACTCAAGGTCAGCTCGACGTTGCACTCTTCATCGGCCAACTCTTCCTTCGAGCAATCCAAGGAGATGCTAGGATCTTGTTTGACGGGTTGTTCAAGGTCAAAGCCTCTCTGCTTTCTGGGATATTCTTGAACACTGTACTGGTGTATAGAATTGTATTCGGAATTTATATGGGGAATGGAGAGGGGTCGGTTATTAATATATGAAGAATGGCTGGTTTCAGAGGTTGATGTACTGCTCCAGTGTCTACTTTTTGTATCCTTGACTGCTGTTGGGATGTTTGTGCTAGCTACAGAATGGAAGTCTGCTTCCTTTGTTCTCAGGTCGGCCATTAGCATTTTCTGGACTCTGTGCAGTCGATGGAGTTCTTGGACCTGCACTATTACATATCAAAATGAGAATTTTATCCCAATTTGAGAATTTGATCCCAATTTGATAAGGCATAAGAAAAGAAAGACGTATAGAATCAAGTTTAGGTCGTGAAAGTAAAATAAAAATAGTTTCACCTGCTGTTTGAATATCTCCTCTTGCCTCAGCATGGTATTCCGTACACGTTCTCTATCGTTTTGCTCAAATAATTTGTCCATTGGCCACTGAAAGATGCTCAGAACCAATCCAAGTAAGTACTTTTAGAAATCTATTCTTGAAATTGATCCAAGTGTCTTGAGATTTAAGAACTACTGTTGCCGAAACACAATTATGGTTCAGCAACTTGATGAAAGATATCGAGAATACTGCAATTTTCTACCCATGCCTGAAACAGTAACAAATCATCGCATTTATTCATCTTTAAATATGTAATATTTTAGGAAATATGCTGGTAACTTCAATCTATCAAAGAAAGAGGAAAATTGAGGAGAAATTGTTGTAACAACAAGCAGATAATCCAATTTGTAATTTCTTATGACTATATTGTTCTCGCCCTGGGTTAATTAAATGTAGTGCCTATTTAAATGTGCAAAAACCATAAAGACTGGAAACAACCCTTCTATAGAGAGGCAAACCAAATATTTATAGTTTCATGTACTAAAACTGGTTAAAAAATATAAGAGGTTTTCACCCTATCATATGCCCCCCCCCCCCCCCCCCCCCCCCCCCCCCCCTCCCTCCCCCCTCTTTAAGTTGTAGCAAGATCCTTCCCTCCTTCATAATTGTATAAACAATGAATCTGACACCAACTTACTGGACCGACATCAGATTAACAGCCTATTGTGAGTTCTCATGTGGATCCTTCTCAATTAGATTTGGGATACATAGTAAACCCCATCAATATATGAAAAAGTTCAAAGGAAGAAGGCAATGCTGACAAAGTTTGTAATGTAAATAATGTGGCAACCAAGTCAAATAGATTCTCATATTGAACTAAAGGTAGGTTACTGTAGAAGGAAAGAATCTTTGTATGCATGTGATGGATGAAGCATATAAATACTGTAGTTTGTAGTATCGGCCGATACGATAAGGACGATACTGATACAGTTTGGCATGTCCCGATCTGATATTGATCGTTACCGATACTGACGTTGAGTCTCTTTCTTAGTCAATTCAGTAGAGAAAACTGAACAAAAAAGACCAATCAACAAGGGTGTAAGAGCATAACAAGATTATAAAAGCATGTAATGAAGAAAACTTATTTATCGCAGGTAAAGTAATCAGCAATGGTGACTATTATTCGTTCAATTTCAAAAGTACGAAGAAACAACATAAAATTCTGAAAATTATGCCAAAATGTATAAAATAGTTTTTTTTTCTATAATTTTAATAATTTATTAATAATTATTTGCTTTTAGATACCTAAAAATCAAATACGCCAATATGAAATTGCTAATTGTGCCAATACCACTGATCCTAATGCTCATAGGAAGGGTTGGATACCAATTCTGATACTATACTGATAGTGAGAACCTTGATAAATACTTAACACTATGAAACTGGGATCCAAACTCACTACAAAGTATATTCCACATTTATAGGTCATGTTGCATCCTCAATTTTACACATTATTCTAGCTGACCATGTGCAATAATATAATTCATTATACACGTAGAACTAACAAATATAAACAGAGACCATTCAATATGCTGGAAGCAACTAAATTTCTTTTCCCCTTTTTCTCCTTTTTCAGGGGAATAAAAAGGTGAGGCAAATCAACCCCCCTTCAACAAGAGAGAGATACAACAAGGACATAGTTCTAGCAGAATGATGTAAGAATCACAAATACAACAGAGACAGATCCCACTGTAGAGAACCTGACTGGGTAACCAGTCACATTGACTGGACTGATCCAGTTAGGTGCTGGAACGAAATAGTTGAATACTGCTCTACCGGTCATATCGGCTCGTCTGATGGCCGAGATTCAGAGTCGGTGTATCTGGAAGATATTAGTGTATATATGTGTCTGTGTGTTTGTTTGTGTGATTGATCTTGCTGCATTTTGATTAATCAGCTGAATTAAATGAAAACCCTAGCTTCCTCTTTCATCTTCCTCTTCATCTTCTTTCACCTCTATTTTTTAAATCTCTATATGGTATCTATATGGTATCAGATCACTTTTTAGAGATCTGAATCCTTTGTTGCTTCCTATCTTCATAGTATCAGAACCTTCTGTAGGATTTGAATCCTTTCTTGCTTCCCTTGCTTCATATATATAATTCTTCCTAGTCCAACCACAGAAATTTAAAGTTGCATTGCTAGTATAGCATGCCTCCAAATTAATAATTCCATCTAGCATGCCTCCTAGTTAATAGTTACTACACAAGTACTAGACCACATAACATGGAAATAATTACATAATAAGTAGGAGAAAGAGAATTATGTTACATAAATATCTACACCTGATCTATACCCTGATATGCGCATTAGCATGTTATAATTAAACCAATTAAGCCAGCTTCCAAGGAAGTGAAGAACTAGCAGGAAAGTCCCCTTTTGAAAAATTATTCTAGAACCCTACTCTGCAAAATATCCACCTCATCATGGAATTTATGTTGCAAAAACATCAGGACAAGGGTAAAGATCGCGGGTTGGTGAGGGGGCTTAAGCCCCCCTCTGGATGTAAACAAAAATGATTATATAGTATCGGCTAGTAAAGAGGAAAACAGTTACATGAATATTCAAGACCCCTTTTGGTTAGAAAAACGTGAAAAATTTAGTACAGGCACTCAAAAGAGAGAATGCTATCGACGTCTTGAGATAAACTTTCAAAGACTAGTTTTCTTCTTGTCTCAAAACATACTTATCATCTCGTTTCCTCCTTGCATCCTCAGCCGCCTCCACAGTTCCACTTCATCTTCACCACCATTCACTTTGGTCATCACTCCATATACAACAACACTACAGCACCATTTATTTCCCCTCCGACCTCCAATTAGCTTCCTTCTCCAAGGCTCCAACTTCTGCCACTCATTCTCCTCCAACAACAGCTCCAACCTAGCAATCTCTATCCAAGACCACTGATGAAGGATAAAATATATATACAGATTCTATCTCGAGACAAAGTAGTGCTATCTGACACATATTGCAGTGCTGCTCGTAACTCACTGTAACGTTCACTACTGTCTTGTAACAGTTGCACCACTGTGGTTACATGATGCACCATAGCTCTAGTTCGACCACATCGTACAATAATGTTGTTAAGGAGCATCATATTAATATCAGGTGAGTCGCCCTATGACAAATTTCTTCATCCTAACATGGTGAAGATCTAATTTTTTTATCCAAGGAGTACAATAAGGAACACAACAAAACCACTACACAACAATCCCTAAAATATCACAGACAAAACAATTCATCTGACTATAACACAGCGAATACAAATCGATACAAGAAACCAAATCTTGAAATGCTTTATAGAAATTCTCAGAGTAACCAGTGGCTGAATATATATCCATACCTCATAAGCTAGGTTGCACAGACACAGATTCGGATACAAACATAATAAGGATTCGAGATACTGCATTGTTAGAAAATTTTAGGATGAGATATGACATGGATAAGTCAACATATACACATGAAAACATATCTACATACATGAAAACATATCTATATACATCAGGTCTTCATAATTTATATTTAATTTTTAAATAAGGTTCGTAATATCAACAAATACCAATACGTATCAACAAATCGGCTGCACCATTTATTTCCCCTCCGACCTCCAATTAGCTTCCTTCTCCAAGGCTCCAACTTCTGCCACTCATTCTCCTCCAACAACAGCTCCAACCTAGCAATCTCTATCCAAGACCACTGATGAAGGATAAAATATATATACAGATTCTATCTCGAGACAAAGTAGTGCTATCTGACACATATTGCAGTGCTGCTCGTAACTCACTGTAACGTTCACTGCTGTCTTGTAACAGTTGCACCACTGTGGTTACATGATGCACCATAGCTCTAGTTCGACCACATCGTACAATAATGTTGTTAAGGAGCATCATATTAATATCAGGTGAGTCGCCCTATGACAAATTTCTTCATCCTAACATGGTGAAGATCTAATTTTTTTATCCAAGGAGTACAATAAGGAACACAACAAAACCACTACACAACAATCCCTAAAATATCACAGACAAAACAATTCATCTGACTATAACACAGCGAATACAAATCGATACAAGAAACCAAATCTTGAAATGCTTTATAGAAATTCTCAGAGTAACCAGTGGCTGAATATATATCCATACCTCATAAGCTAGGTTGCACAGACACAGATTTGGATACAAACATAATAAGGATTCGAGATACTGCATTGTTAGAAAATTTTAGGATGAGATATGACATGGATAAGTCAACATATACACATGAAAACATATCTACATACATGAAAACATATCTAAATACATCAGGTCTTCGTAATTTATATTTAATTTTTAAATAAGGTTCGTAATATCGACAAATACCAAAACGTATCAACATATCGGGTGATATTGGCAGATATAAATACTAGGAATCTCTTTCACAGTCAATTCAACAAAAATAATATTAAAAGAAAAAGAGAGTGAAGTTTGGAGAGGAGAAAGAAAGAGAAGGAGAAGAGAGAAAATGAAAAAAGAGAGTGTAAGGACTTAATTCCTAGATTACACCTCATGTGTATTTATATTTATATAATGATGATAAATACACTGACAATTACTTCATTATATCCACATAAGATAAATAACAATAATAACTATAACACTCTCCCTCAAGCTGGAGCATAAAGATCAGATATGTTAACTTGCTACATAAATCAAAAAATGGACCACGCACAAGTGGTTTGGCGAGGATATCACCTAACTGATCCTCAAACCGAACATATGGAGTGACAATTTATTTCTTTAACAACATATCACAAACAAAATGACAATCCACCTCGATATGCTTAGTGCGCTCAAGAAACACTGGGTTACTTGCAATAAAAACTGTCAATTGGTTGTCACAATACATCTCTATAGGGATGGGAACTATAATCTCAATTTCATGAAGAAGATACTGGATCCACATCATCTCAAAAGCTATATGAGCCATCACAAGGTACTCGGCCTCTCCACTAGAATGAGCCACAATATTCTGCTTCTTATTACGCCACATCACAAGATTGCCACCTACAAATATATAGTAGCCAAAAGTAGACCTTCTATCACTGCGATTTCCTGCCCAATAAGCATCACTGAACCCCATCACTATTAACAACTGACAAGGTTTGTACAACAAACCTTTTCCAGGTGCATCCTTCAAGTATCGTAGAATGTGAGAGATAGTCTTTCAATATGGTTGCGCAGAGATATGCATAAACTGACTAATTACTCTAACCGCATAGGTAATATCTGGTCATGTAACAGTAACATATATAAAATTTTCAACCAACAATCTATAGTGTCCAGCATCCTCAAAGCACTCTCTCATGTCAGCATCAAGCTTGTCAAGTTAATCCATAGGAGTATCAACTGACCGACACTCCAACACCATAGTCTCTGAGAACAAGTCTAGAACATACTTGTGCTGCGTCAGATACACACCCTTCTTAGATCGAGCAACCTCGAGTCTAAGAAAATATCGAAGAAGATCCAAATCCTTAGTATAAAACTAACGACTAAGGTAGGCCTTCAAGTCTACACTCCCATCATGATCACTCTTATATATAATGATATCATCAACATAAACAATCAACACGATAATACCTGCTGAGGAAGAATGATAAAATACTAAATTATCTGATGTGGTGCGCTGAAATCCTTACTAAATAAGAACTGAACTGAACTTGTCAAACCAAGCTCAATGTAACAGTTTCATCCCATATGATACTTTCTTCAATCGACATACAAGTTCTCCACATCTAGCCACAATATACCCCAATGGTTGATCTATATAAACCTCCTTATGTAAGTTATCATGCAAGAAAAAAAATTTATATCTAGCTGATACATAGGCCATTAGCGATCAACTACCATAAAGATAAGAATACGAATTGAATTCAGTCGAGCCACTGGAGAGAGAGAGTCCCTACATAATTCACACCATATGTTCGAATATACCCTTTTACAACCAACCATGCCTTGAGGCACTCAACTGTACCATCCGAATGATACTTAACAGTGTACATCCATCTACAATCCACTATTTGCTTTCCAGAATGAAGTGATATAAGCTTCCAAATTTGATTTTGATGTAAAACACACTTCTCATCTATTACACTTTTCCAACCAGAAGATTACATAGCATGCTTATAAGTTTTGGGAATAGAAACGAAAGACAATGCTAGACATCTCCTCATCTATTGCACTTAACATATGCTAGTCACCCCAATGCTCGAATTGTATTCAAGTTGGATTTAATCTTAAATCAGAGTTAATGAGGAGTTACCTCTGATTGTGTGAATGACAATCTATTTATAATAAAGGTTATTGTTAGAGAAATTTCTTTCCAAAAACAATTTGGAAGTCCTAACGTTAAAAGCATAAAGATCATTATCTCCGTCAGTATATGATTCTTCCTTTCAGCAACTTCATTCGATTACAAGGTATAAGATACAGTAGTCTCGTTCACAATTGCCGTTCAGCTTCTGCCTTAAATTTTTTGATCTTCACAAACGCTTAATCTTTGTATTTAAAAAGATAGACGAAAGCATAATTCGAGTAGTCATCGATGAATGTGAGAAAATAATTAATTCTAGCTAGCCTTTGTAGTGAAGTGTTTTAAGTCACAGATGTCCAAGTGTAACAACTCTCTAGAAGGTCTATCTTCAGTTTACCCTGTTAAACGGTTTTCTTACAATTTTTGTGTGAGCGAAGACTTCAAATTTCTTTACCTCCTTATCCCTACATTTATCAGCAAATTTGTTGTACCAAAATTAATTTTAACTAAATTAGCGACAGCGAAACAAATTTGGATAAATTAGAACGGAAGACATGTTTCGCCATCGGAGAGGGCGAAAATAAAGCAAACCAAAATTTCGACAACTTTGTTGGTGGAAAGTTGGCATTGCCAATTTTCCACCAACTTAGTTGGCGGATATGTTGTGGTCGGTTTTTTTTTCTTTGTTTTGTTTATTTTGGTTTATCTTTGGTTTGGTTTAATCTTTTATTTTAATTTGTTATTATTTATACTATGGATAAAAAAAATATTAGTTAATATTTTTTTATTAATTTTATATTAGCAAATAGATTTTGTTATTATCCATATTAGTTAATATACAAATTGATATAGATAATATACAAATTATCTGTATTATCAAATTAATTTGTATATACAAATTAATATATACTAATAAATCTAAACATATTAACATACAAATAAAATATTTATTCGTATTAATAACAAATGATATACAAATAGATATATTAGTATAGACAATAACAAATTAATATAGATAATATATTTATTTATTATTATCTATATTAACTAATATGGATAATAACAAAATCTATTAGTTAGTAAACAAATTAATTTGTATATATTAATTTGAATATATTAATTTGTATATATTTATTTGTATATATTAATATATTTATTTGTATACTAATACATTAATTTGTTATTAACTATATCAATTTGTTATTATCTATATTAATGTGTATTGTATATATTTATTTATATTATCTATATTTTATATTTACTAGTAATGTGCACATGCAAATGCATGTGCGAACAAAAATGTTTAAAAAAAAATGAATATAAATTTATTGTAAAAAATTGTCAATCCTAGAATTTGAACTCAAGCAACCAAAAAAATACCCCTACCTTAATAACTTGAGTTAGAATTATTTCATTTTAAATAAATCATATTAGATAGTTAAATACTTAGTTAATTTTTTAAATAATTGATAAAGTATCTAGTTAGTTATTTGGTTATTTATTATTATTTTTTAATTAATTTAAATGGTTGATGATACACATACAGCTTGGACGGCTCACTTTTGAGCCATTTCCAAGCCGCATTATATAGTAGAAGATTTGTATATAAACTAATATGGATAATAACAAAATCTATTTGTTAAATTAATATATATAATTAAACCAAAAATAAACCTATTTCAAAAAACCAAAAATAAACACATTTCAATAAACCAGAAATAAACCCATTGCAAACATGAACAACATTTTTCCACCAACGGAGGTGGCGGAATTTTAAAGATCCAAAATTCCGCCAACCAAGTCGACAGAATGTTTCTTCATTCGCAAAATTCCCAAACATGTTTCGTTACAAGTAATTTAATTTAATTTAATTTAATTTCTTTACAACAAATTTTCTGCACATTTATAAATAAGATCTATGCTAGACATTTTATTAAATCCTTTATAGTGAACATGTCCTAGCCTATGGTGCCAGACCTCAAGAGAATAAATAAAAGTAGTTATTTTATTTATTCATTCAAATGGAACAACAAGATGAAGTTTAAGCATTCCTTTAGTACAAGTTTTCCCAAAGTAAGCACCCTTGTATGATATCACTATTTGACTAGCATTGATGTCTATCCTCAGGCTAGCATTACACAGAAGGCTTCCAGAGATCAATGTTTTTGCGACGACAGGTACATGCTTCACATTTTACAGAGTAAGGAACTTCTCTGAAGTCAACTTCAGCATTACCATCCCGACTCCCTTCACTTTAGCTTGAGTCTTGTTAGCCATAGACAAATTATCAAACTAAGGTTCATATGTTGCAAATAGGTCCTTTATGGAACACACATGACAAGAGGCTCCAATGTCTACCCACCGGTCATTGTCAATTGCAAACGGTTCTACCTTTGAAACTACATAAATCAAGTTAAGCTTACCTTACTTGTGTTCCTTCTACTTTGGTTTGGACCTGCAATCTCTTTCATAGTAGCCCTTGTTGTTGCAATTGAACCAGACTACGTCTTTCTTAGACTTTAATATGAAAACCTTGGGCTTCACCTTTAGGTTCTTGAAATCCTTCTTTTTATTGAAGGCATACATTCTCTTGTTCTTATGATCTCCCTAATTGGACCATGTTTGTTGTTTGGAAAACAAATCTACTTTGATCTTGTTTCTGACTCCATCCTCAATTTGAATGAAACATATAAGATCTTCCAGCTTAACTTCATCCTTCTTGCGGTACAAGTCAGCAGTGAAGCGAGCTTATAAGGAGTTTAGAAAGTATTGCTCCCACCATGAACTTGTTAATAAGAAGCATATCCTTTTCCTCCAGCTTCTGTTGAAACTTCATGATCTTCTTTACCTGGGACAATATAGTCTTTTCATCTTCAAATTTTGTTACCATAAATTTATTAACTAGATAAATCTTGGATATATTTCATCGTCCTTGTATTGTTTTTCGAAAGACTCTCGGATGTCTCTAGTCTTATCATTTCGTTGTAGGATTCGACTAATTTGTTCTCCAAAGAGTTGAGGATGGGCAACTTGCAAAGATTATTATCTCTCTTCCACTGTTGTTATGCGCTGATCAAAACAACAATTGCTTGAACATTGTCCATCTCTGAAATTGCAAGTTCTAATTTTGTCAGAACGTACTCCATAATCACGAGTTAGAGATTGAGGCTAATTTGCCTCTTCCAATTGTTTTATTGTTCACCATCGAACTTTTCCAGCTTATGAACGCTTGCGTTCAGGGTACGGACTTCCATCACATTGACGTGATAAAAAATTCTTGCAATTTGTAAGTATCACAAGGATATCGCTTTATGATTGTTGTAGAAAGTCCCCTACAAGTCTGTAAGACTAATCAGTTTTTAGTTGAAACAACAAGTATAACTTGCTACAGAGATTCTAATATTTGCAATATAAATTGCTATAAGAATTTGGTAGTGGAACTGCTATCAGAAAGATCAAGCATAATGATCTACTACGAAAATTGGAGCATTAAAATCTGTTGAGTTTGCTAAAATAATTATACAAGCGTTGATATGCTATGTAAGGCCTCGAACAAGCATTGTTTTGCTGAAGCAAAAAAAACATTGGCTGCTAGAGAGGAATATCTTTTTTTTTCTCTTTCAGAGTATATTTTAGCATAAGTGCTAAAGCACTCCTTATATAGGATAGCTAGACTAGGTCAGTTAAAAAGCTGAACAGTTGACTAACAACGTGGAGCAACTCCAGACACTAGTCAGTTATAAACTGAACTGTTGGTGTTTTTGCCTTTGGAATAGAAAAGATAGTCCCACATCGGCTACACCAAATGGTGAGTATCTCAATATAATGCATTGCTTGTGTTGAGGTGTGCACATGAGGTGTAGTGGGGCACAAGTTTGTGCCATGTGGAAGTATTTTCCTAGAAGGAAAAAGGATTAAATCCAACAAGGATGCAAGTTAATTTTTGTTGTGCGGACTCGGACTCGGACACGGACTCCAGGATGTCTCGTGCATGCACGGGAGTGTTCGGGGGGTAGGCGTGGACTGGCACACTTCTATGCTGATTGTGGGATGATCTAAAATATCAAACTCTATTTTTGAGTATTGGTATTTTAGTCCCACATCGGATAGGAGAAGAGGTGAAGTCTCAACTCCACTCTATAAATAGAGCCCCTTGGCCTCCTTTGAAAGATGCACCAAGAAGAGAGTGAAGGAAGTCTGTAAAGTCCAGGAAGCCCGTTCAAGTCTCAAATATTGACTTACGAGCGTTCCAGAAGTTCTTCGTGAACTTGTTGGTTCCTGGAAGCTGTTCGTGCTCGTGTGGGGCGAATAAAGCTTTGAGCAACGGTGGTTCATTTACCCCAGCATTTCATTCTCGCCTGTCATCGCTGCTGTTGCCTTTTACAGTAACTTCTTTTTAGAAGCTCTACTGCCGATAGTCGCTTGCACAAAAGTCTCTTTAGATTTTTTGTGTATCACGTAGAATCTTTTTAGATCCTCGTAATTCAGAATCCTCCAGGATCTCTGTTGCACATCTTCTTTAAGGTGTTGCATTTGAAACGTTGTCTTTACAATTGTTTCAGTTTCAGAATTTTCCATCGAAAATTGTGCCTCGGCACTAACAATCTCAAAGCTTTATTGAGAAGATGGATAACTCTCGTGCTTCGCTCATCGATACCAGTTTTAACAAGTTGGAGAAATTCGATGGCGAACACTTCCAGATATGGAAACGAAAGGTCACTTTAAATCTTCAACTCGTGAATGTTGATCACGTGCTGTCAGAAGAAGAACCGATCGATCGTTCCAACCACTGGATCTGCTGCGGCTGTGGCCGCTGCTACGACCAAGCAAGCGAAGTGGAAGAGAGAAAACAGTATATGTAAACTACTGATACTCAATTCCATGGAATACTCTCTGGCAGAGTCCTACTCCAAGAAGACATCTGCCAAAGAGATATGGGACTCCTTGGAAAAGCTCTATGAAGATGACGAAAACCGGTCCAAGATCTTCATGGTAGAAAAATACCACAAGTGGACCTTCGAAGACGAGAAGGCGATGCTGCCCCAAGTGAAGGAGTTTCTGAAGTTGGGTCAGAATCTAGAAGACGAGAACATGCCCCTCGTCGACAAGTTTGTCGTTGGAGGGATCGTCGCGAAACTTCCTACAGAATGGAGCAACTTCTATGCAAGGATGCATCGAAAGAAGATGGAAATTAGCTTGGAAGACTTCTTGCAAGAGATCCATGTTGAGGACGAGATGCGCTCTCAACAGAAGATGGATACTCTGTCCAAGCAACTGGCGAAGGCAAATCTGGTCCAAACCAGAGAATACCAGGGGAAGCAGGCTGCTTCTCATCGCAAAAAGAAGGACTTCACGAATCTGAAAGTGAAGGGTCCTGCTTTCAAGCAGCAGAAGTCCAAGTCCCATGTGACTTGCTTCAATTGTGGCAAGAAGGGCCACTACAAATCCGAATGCAAGTCCAAGCCCAAAGAACAAGGTGAGCCTAGTAAGGTTTCTATGATTACTAATCTAGTTGCCATGATAGCACAGGTTGCAACTGTGGGGGCTGACTTGGACTGGTGGATAGACACTGGTGCGACCTGCCATGTCTGTTCAGACAAGGACTGGTTCGTCTCTTATGAGCCAACTTCAGAGAATGTCATAATGGCAAACCAGACACAAGCTGAAGTACTGGGGATCGGGACGGTGGAGCTGAAACTCACATCGGGGAACACTCTGACGCTTCAAAGCGTGAAGCATGTTCCAGTAATTGCTAAGAACCTGATCTCTGAAAGTCGGCTCTGCAACGCAGGCTTGAGGATGGACATCAATGCTGGCCAGTTGGTGATGTCCAAGAATGGTACATTCTTCGGGAAAGCCTTCCAAACTGAAGGAATGTACAAGATTCAGCTTGTTGTAACCCAGCATGATAATATAAATGCAATCACTTTTTCTGATTATTCTCTTGAGTTGTGGCATAATAGGCTAGGACATGTTCATTGTAAAAGGATTAACAGAATGTCTAGTCTAGGACTTATCTCCAAGTGTGGGGGTAAGGTAGAGAAATGCGAAGTATGTGCTCAGACGAAGATCACAAGGAAACCCTTTCACAGGGTCCATCGAAGCACAGATCTTCTGGAGTTGGTTCACTCAGATATCTGTGACTTCAAACAATTCTCTACAAAGGCCGGGATGAAGTATTTCATTACTTTCATCGATGACTTCTCTAAGTATGCTTTCGTCTACTTGCTCAAGTCTAAAGACGAAGCATTCGAGAAGTTCAAGGAGTTCAGGGCCGAGGCTGAGCGGCAAACTGGACAACAACTCAAGAGGTTAAGGAGTGATCGAGGCGGGGAGTATCGGTCTCATGAATTCTTATCATTCTGCAAAGAACATGGAATCATCAATGAGACAACGGCTCCGTACTCTCCTCAATCCAACGGAGTAGCAGAAAGGAAGAACAGAACGTTGACAGAGATGATGAACTCCATGCTGTTGACTGCGGGTCTTCCAAAGTGCTACTGGGGAGAAGCTGCACTAACGGCAATGTTCATTCTGAACAGAGTGCCATATGCTACTTCCGACATAACTCCTCATGAACTCTGGTTCAAAGTCAGACCTAACTTGAATGTCATTCGAGTGTGGGGGTGTCTGGCTTATGTGAAGCTCCCGGATCTGAAGATTCAGAAGCTGTGGACAAGGACTACGAAGGCGATCTTCTTGGGGTATGCCGAGAAGAGTGATGCTCGGAGATTCCTTGATATCGAGTCAAACCATATCATCGAATCTCGTAATGCTGAATACTTTGAAGACAAGTTTGCAAAACACAAGAATATTGTTCTCGCGGATCTTCCGAAGAATGATGAGGGTACAAAGCAGACAGAAGTCTTTAATGAACCAGTAGTCCAAGATGAAGCTGTCGTCAAGGAGACACCAGCTGAACCAGAACTCGCTGAGCCGTCAACTAAGCGAATGAGGAGGCCGAAAGACTTCGGAGATGACTTTGTCACCTATCATGTGGAAGTAGATCCGCTTACCTATGATGAGGCGATGAAGACCAGAGATGCTGTATTATGGAAGGAGACGATAGACAACGAGATTGACTCAATCACCTCCAACAACACATGGGTATTGGTTGACCTGCCAGAAGGAGCAAGACCCATCGGATGCAAATGGATCTTCAAGAAGAAGATGAAAGCAGATGGAACCATTGACAAGTTCAAGGCCAGGCTAGTGGCCAAGGGATTTGCTCAGAAGCAGGGGATCGACTACTTTGACACTTATGCTCCAGTAGCTCGGATGACAACCATCAGATTGTTAATTGCTCTAGCAGCAATACACAAGCTGGTGATACATCAGATGGATGTGAAAACGGCATTCCTTAATGGCGAGCTGACCGAAGAGATCTACATGCAACAACCAGAAGGTTTTGTCGTCAGAGGTCTGGAAGACAAAGTCTGCAAGTTGATGAAGTCTCTGTATGGTTTGAAACAAGCTCCCAAAATGTGGCATGAGAAGTTTGACAAGGTGATAAGGTCAAATGGCTACAGGGTCAGTGAAACAAACAAGTGTGTCTATACGAAGTTTGCTGACGGAAGAGGAGTAATCGTTTGTCTTTACGTGGACGACATGCTAATCCTAGGTATGGATTTAAGCTGCGTCACAGAGACAAAGAAATTTCTCTCGACCAAGTTCAGTATGAAGGACTTGGGGGATGCCGACGTAATCTTGGGGCTCAAGATCATCCGGACAGGCACTGGAATAGTGCTGTCACAATCTCATTATATTGAGAAGATGCTCACTCCCTACGGGTATCAAGATCTTCCTATAATTGATACACCGTACCAGAGTGATCAGAAGCTGGAGCCTAATTCGAGGGAAAGCGTCAGGCAGTTGGAGTACGCTAGCGTCATCGGAAGCTTGATGAACGCTACTACTGCCACAAGGCCTGACATAGCTTTTGTCGTAGGAATGCTGAGTCGGTTCACTAGCAATCCAGGCGTTGAGCACTGGAAAGCTGTGAAGCGTGTTATGAGATATCTCAAGAAAACTCAGACATATGCACTTTTCTACAGCGGAGATCCGTCAGTAGTGGAAGGCTTCAGTGATGCTAGCTGGTGTTCAGATATGGAGAGCGAGTATTCCACAGGTGGAATCGTATTCGCCATGGACGAAGCTGCTATATCGTGGAAGTCGAAGAAGCAGACTATGTTATCTCGCTCCTCCATGGAATCTGAATTCTTTGCATTGAATGCTGCTGCAGATGAAGCAGAGTGGCTTCGGGAGCTCATGTATGATCTTCCGGTGGTTGGGGCTCAGATACCGACAATACCGATATACTGTGACAACCAGGCGGCAGCAGCAGTGGCATCAAATGAACTCTTCAACGGAAAGAAGAGAACGGTGCGGTTGAAGCACAGAGCAGTACACGATCTTATCAAGAGAGGTGTTATTGCAGTGATTGATGTTCGGAGTCAGGAGAACCTGGCGGATCCGTTCACCAAGGGCCTCAAGCGCCAGCTGGTCGATGACACAGCTTGTAAAATGGGCTTGAAGGCATTCTGATAGTGTGTCTTTGTAATCCTACCATAAAGTTTTATGATATTAGTTCAAAGAGAAATCTACTAGGCATCTAACTTTTGGTTCAAAGGAGGATCACTGACTGGGAAACTATCAGGTAACAGTGGGTACTTGTTCTCTGGAACATGAAAGGGATACGGACCCATAACCACTGTTGTCTACTATGTATTTTCTGCGAAAAAAAACAGATCCTGTGGAAGGTTGGCTTAAACGCCTTAATGAGTTCTCAGGCAGAGTGAATGCCTGGTGTGCTTTACAGGAAGCACGGTAGAGCAGCACTACAAGGAGTGAAACTCCATGCTACAGTGGGGTGACTCTACCATGAGGTTCCCAGGTAGGGGTAATGCCTCGGCTTTGCAAGCCAAGTCATAGCGGCGTAGCACCGCAAATAGGCAGGTAGCCTAATGCTGTATGACGTAATTAAAGAGTTGTAGACAGCACTACAAAGGGGAGGATGGCCCCATGTTACAGTGGCACGACACCACGATGAGGTACCCAGGTAGGGGTAAAGCCTCGGCATTGCAAGCCATGTCGTTGCGGCGTAACACCGCAAGGAAGCCTTAGGCTTCATGCTGGGTAGTTTGGCACTACAAAGAGGCTTGTGACCTCATGCTACAGTAGTATGATACTACGATGAGGTTCCCAGGTAGGGGTAATGCCTCGGCTTCAGGCCATGTCATAGCGGCGTAGCACCGCAAGGAAGCGCAAGGCTTCATGCCATATCTCTTTAATAAAGAACTCACCTATAGTGTATGGAAAGAGATATCAGGCCGTCTCTTGAGGGTAAACTTGTAGACGCCCAAAATTATACACTGAAACCAGGCTAGCACAGGGCCTTCAATGTGCAGCCAGAAGCACAGTTGATGTCATTATGTGAGTAGGAAGAATTGCAGTTATGGTGCAAAATTCAAGGCTTAGTCCATTCTTGTATCATGCTGTTATTTAACCTATGCGGGAAGATTCAAGTCGTAGCGACATCTCTCCTAATGCATGATGGGCAGTCACTGTGGGGAACGCTCAACCCATATATTGAGATATGTGGGAGATTGTTGGTGTTTTTGCCTTTGGACTAGAAAAGATAGTCCCACATCGGCTACACCAAATGGTGAGTATCTCAATATAATGCATTGCTTGTGTTGAGGTGTGCACATGAGGTGTAGTGGGGCACAAGTTTGTGCCATGTGGAAGTATTTTCCTAGAAGGAAAAAGGATTAAATCCAACAAGGATGCAAGTTAATTTTTGTTGTGCGGACTCGGACTCGGACACGGACTCCAGGATGTCTCGTGCATGCACGGGAGTGTTCGGGGGGTAGGCGTGGACTGGCACACTTCTATGCTGATTGTGGGATGATCTAAAATATCAAACTCTATTTTTGAGTATTGGTATTTTAGTCCCACATCGGATAGGAGAAGAGGTGAAGTCTCAACTCCACTCTATAAATAGAGCTCCTTGGCCTCCTTTGAAAGATGCACCAAGAAGAGAGTGAAGAGAGTCTGTAAAGTCCAGGAAGCCCGTTCAAGTCTCAAATATTGACTTACGAGCGTTCTAGAAGTTCTTCGTGAACTTGCTGGTTCCTGGAAGCTGTTCGTGCTCGTGTGGGGCGAATAAAGCTTTGAGCAACGGTGGTTTATTCATCCCAGCATTTCATTCTCGTCTGTCATCGCTGCTGTTGCCTTTTACAGTAACTTCTTTTTAGAAGCTCTACTGCCGATAGTCGCTTGCACAAAAGTCTCTTTAGATTTTTTGTGTATTACGTAGAATCTTTTTAGATCCTCGTAATTCAGAATCCTCCAGAATCTCTGTTGCACATCTTCTTTAAGGTGTTGCATTTGAAACGTTGTCTTTACAATTGTTTCAGTTTCAGAATTTTCCATCGAAAATTGTGCCTCGGCACTAACATGAACAACCAGTATCTTGGCTACAAGGAAGCTACACGACGAAGCATCACGCGAAGCTACCCGACGAAGCTACCATGCAGAGCTACCCAACAACGCTACCAGGCAAAGCTACCCGACGAAGCTACCTGACGCGTACGAACGCACCAAACATGCAAAGCGCAAAGTGCGCCACCAAAGCGCTACTTTGTGTCCTTCGCCTGCATCCGAATCCTAGTCCGAGTCCGAGCTAGACCCTAAAGGAATTTCTTTGAGAAATGGTAATAAAAAAATTGTTGATTGTGGGATGTGATACTTGTCCACTAGTAAAACCCCCACCATACTTACCACTTGGGCTAACACAGTGTATGTGTACAAGCCAATAGATAACGAATAAAATATTTAAATACACGCAATAAAGTTTGTCCTAAAATGGAATAATGGGACCGTATCATTAATGGACTAACTCGGACACATATTTTGTTTGCATTCTACATAAGAATGTTTGTTAGCGCCATACTGTATTAGCAAGTATGATGTCTTTAGTGTTAAAGTTGTACAGTGTTTCTCTACTTATGCTCCTGTTTTAGCCACACATTGGATAGGTAGAGCAACCTCTCTTGTAACACATACTGTATATAGTTGGCTTTACAAGCCTAATGAATCATTCTCTCATTTGGTGTTTTTTTCGAGCTACGACTCCATATTGTAACACTCATGAGTACAAACGAAATAATTCCCTCATTGCATTATAGGTCAATTTTCTTTGCCGTATATGTTGAAGCAAAATGTTAAATCAATGATGGCAAAATATCCATGATCATTTCTTAGCTCTTCAAAGACTTGGCTAATCGGCTACTAAAATAAGACCTACCATCAACTAGCCATAGAATAATTATTGGCTAAATAAAAGTTTGTAACTGCAGCCGGAGAAAGTGTTGGATTTTATCTCGTTTCTGGTTGAGTGCTTAAACGTGATGACAATGGGGTTGATAATTCAGTCCCACGTCAGGTAGGAAGTCGGGTATGAAGTGAGATCATAAGGTGTAGATAATTGGGATTGATTCATGTCCTACATAGAAATTTCCTTTTAAGGCATCTAGGTCCTGTCTAATACCGCACCTCATGGGTCAACTCTGGTTCGGTTAACACTGTATTCCTAACATGTGGTACAGGCCCAAGGTTACATGATTGGTTGGGACGGCTCTAAATGGTTTGAGACAGATTATACCGAACATTCATGCATATAATCGTATTATACGGCTCACTTCTCAAGATGGAGTTAGCAGCATCCTCCATAAGGTTGTCTAGGTGTCAGACACTCGTAGGAAGATAGATCAGACCTAATGTTGGAAGCAACTACATATATTGGCTTCAAAAGTGGATTCGACACGTGCAAGGTAGAGCAAGATGTTGTGGTTGGCACACAATGGAGGTGTGGATGAACGTGTTAGTTTGGTTATGTGATCGAATAGAACAAGATGATAATACGTTGGATCTCCTGGATACTCGGTTGGCAGGAATGAGCAAAGGTAGCGGGGGTGGTTGGTTGCTCGGGTAGCGAAAACAAGCTAATGTGGAAAATCATAAGATGGTATGGGTGTCAGACATTCGCAGGAAACCAGATCAGACCTAATGTTGGAGGAAATTATATGGATTGATTTCAAAGATGGGTCTGACACGTCCGAGGTGAAGGAAGACGTTATAGTTGGCACATAATAGTGGGTAGATGAACGTGTCGGTTTGGTTATGTGGTCGAACGGGATGAGATGACAATATACTAGATCCCATAGGTGCTTGGCTGGCTGGAACGAGCAAAGGTAGCCGGGGTGGTTGGTTGCTCGGCTAGCGAAAACAACCTAATGTAGAGATCCATAAGGTGGTTTGGGTGTCAGACATTCACAGGAAGCCAGATTAGATATAATGTTGGAGACAACTACATGAATTTACTTTAAACGTAGGTCTGACACATCGAAGGTGGAGCAAGGCATTGTGGTTGGCATACAATAGTGGTGTGGATGAATGTGTCGTTTTGGTTATGTGGTCTAACAGAACGAGATAACAATATGTTGGATCTCCTGGGTGCTCAGCTGGTCGGAACGAGCAAAGATAGCCGGGATGGTTGGTTGCTCGACCAACAAAAATAAGGTAATGTGGAGATCCATAAGGTGGTCTGGGTGTCAGACATTCATAGGAAGGTAGATCAGACCTAATTTTGGAGAGAACAACATGAATTTACTTCAAATGTGGGTCTGACACATCAAAGGTGGAGCAAAACGTTGTGGTTGGCACACAATGGTGGTGTGGATGAATGTGTCGATTTGGTTCTACGGTCTAACGGAACGAGATGACAATATGTTGGATCTCATGGGTGCTCGGCTGACAGAAACGAGCAAAAGTAGCCGGGGTGGTTGGTTGCTCGACTAGTGGAAACGAGATATGGTAGAGTTTGTTGGATTGTATCTCGTTTGCGGCCGAACGTTCAAAGGTGGGGACAATGGAGTTGATAATTTAGTCCCACGTCGGATAGGAAGTAGGATTATGAACGGTAGATAATTGGAATTGATTCAGGCCCTAGGGAATTTCCTTTTAAGACATCTGGGTCTAATCCAATATCTTACCTTATGGACCAACTCTAGTTTGGGTCGCACAGTTTTCCCAACAGAAAGAACTACATGTTGACATACCAAGCAGAGAAATCAACTATATGGATCAATAAATTAAACTTTACAACTGCTACTTAAACACAGCGGCAAGTTCTCTATTTGTCATGCAAACGGACGGGACAAAATCATGACTCCACGGAGCAAAACAAAACTAAAAACATATATATCTAGTTGAGTGAAGGAGTGGTATAAATCCTGTTCTACATCTGATGTTTGTCTTCCCCATCCAACAACTGATGTTTTGAATAAAAGATCTCGATCCCCGATCAAGAGACACTATTTAATGCCAGAACCCACTCATACGACTAGATTCAGCGTAAATTTTCAAAAAGAAAAGAAAAGCTTTAGAAAACAATAGTGTAACAATTGAGCTGTTCTTTTCCTTCACCAATTCTAACTCCTAAAGAGTACAGTTTCATATGATTTCATACCATTCATTTACATAGCACACCAGAAAATTAAATACCCAAAAGTTTAGACTCCTCACTCCATAAACTGATAGCAGAAGCTATAAAATAGAATGAAGCAAACTATATAGAATGTGCATAACAAACAAGTAGCCAACAAAAGGGTAATGGAAGAACAAGATGATGCCATAATACCTGCCAGCCACGACACCTATGCTTAAGGAGCATCTCCTCCTCTTCTCATCCATCACTCATTCCCCAGAAATAACAAACAACGAAAAGAGCCCACACTATCAAACAACAAAGCACCAGATATAAGCAAGTCCACCGAAGAATCCGAGGGCGAAGAGGGGTGATAGATTGGGAGACCAGTTGGACATGGGCAACTTCTTCTTCCCAAGCACAACACAGCAGCAGAACCCAACTCTCAACAATTTTCTTCCAGAAACAAACAAATTGCCAGCTTAATTTTGACAGGCTGTTAAGGGAAAGCAAAGGATGGAGAAGCCTAGGATGTGGATATGGCAACAGGAAGACAATCAACATATAAGAAAAAATGGTGGTGGATATGAAAACAAATCTCAAAATCTCACTCCTGTACGTAAGCCCCCCAACATTGTACAGAAATTTGTTAACAAAACAATATTATTCCCAGACAGACAAACTCTCTACAGGAAACATGAAGATACCAAGATGGATGCTATGGTAGGCTGATGCCTCCTATCTTTCCTTTCCACACTTCTCTCTCTCTCTCTCTCTCTCTCTCTTCTATTAAATGAAATCAAATCTTTCTCCTCATTTCTATCAATCTTTCTGTCCTCCTGGGAGATCCAAGGAAGATGCATCATGACCATATATGGTATCCCCCACAGATCTCCCAACAAAATATGCAACTATTTATAGTAAACCAGTACTGAAGGAGAACTGTTCTCAATATCCAAAGGGGATTTCAGGAAGTAAACAAACCTAAGAATTGTCATTTCAGACCAGACCCCCAGCACATGAGTTGAGCAATTCTTATAGGAATCCCCAAACTCTAATCCCATCGACCCACAATTGTTCCAGAAATTATTATTCTGTGTTCCGACCACAACGCTTTCAGCGTGCATATGCTTAATTAAGGAAGGGGAGCGACTAAAGGCACCCCAGCCTTTACTAAGGACACCCCAACACTAAAAAAAAAAATAATAATAAATTGAAATACCTATTCTACCCCTCTCCCCCTCCCTCTGCTCGGCTGCTCCCCTCCCCGCTCCCCCGACCCTCCTCCGACGAACCCCCTCCCCCGCCGCTCCCCCGGCCTCCCTCCCCTCCCCCGACCTCCCCCGCTCCTCCCCCGACCCCCTCCCCCTCCAGCTCCCCCGATCCCCCCTGCTCCGCCACCCTCCTCCTTGCTCCGCCGCCCTCCTCCTCGCTCCCCCGCCCCCCCCTGCTCCCCCGCCCTCCTCCTCCAACCCTCTGCTCCTCCTTCCGACCCCTCCTCCTCGGTCGGAGGTCTGGGTCGGAGGGCCGGAGGAGGAGGGGAGGGGTCGGGGGACCGAGGAGGAGGGGCGGGGGAGCGGGGGGGCGGGGGAGCGAGGAGGAGGGCGGCGGAGCAAGGAGGAGGGCGGCGGAGCAGGGGGGATCGGGGGAGCTGGAGGGGGAGGGGGTCGGGGGAGGAGCGGGGGAGGTCGGGGGAGGGGAGGGGGGTCATCGGAGGAGGGGAGGGAGGCCGGGGGAGCGGCGGGGGAGGGGGTTCGTCGGAGGAGGGTCGGGGGAGCGGGGAGGGGAGCAGCCGAGCAGAGGGAGGGGGAGAGGGGTAGAATAGGTATTTCAATTTTTTTTTTTTTTTTTAGTGTTGGGGTGTCCTTAGTAAAGGCTGGGGTGCCTTTAGTCGCTCCCTTAAGGAAGGGCTCCGCTAAAATTTACCGTCTTGGACCATGAGTACACACGAAATAAGAGCATCCTTCCAATGCTATATTTTAATTTTAGTTAAATTTTATAGAACTTGGAGGCTATGCTGAACATTTTTTCATACTCTGAAAATTAATAAAAAGCTAAGATACATGCGGATTAGATTTGGAATGTTTCCTAAGTCCTCTATATTAATTTTTATGTCCAGCAAATTAAGTTAATTAATCGTTCTTGTCAAACATGGAAAAAAAAATATTTAAGAGGAATAAGAGGAAGAAAAAATCTTATCAAACAGAAAAAGAAAAAAAAGGAAAAGAAAAAAAAAACTAATTTGCAATATTTCTTTGAAGTATACCATTATATAACAATGTCAATTTAAAAATAATAATAATTTATATAATTTTTAGGCTTAATAGTAACTTGATATTCTCAACTATTCCAGTTTTTCAACTTTACACCCTAAACTTTTTTACTCTACAACTCGATACCATCAACAATTTAATATTATCAATTTGATACCCAAAATTTTAAAAAGGACAAAATTATTCCTCTCCTTCATTTTTCAACAGAATCCAACCCCTCTCCCCCTGCCGGTTCATCACTCCACTCCACCCCACCCCCATTTCCTCCAGCCACCCTCGACTCCCCCCCCCCCCCCCCCCTCCACCCCCCCCCCCCCCCCCCCCTCTCCCCGGACGCGCGTGGTGGCCGGAGCGGGCAGGGAAGGGGGCGGGGAGACGGGCGGCCGGGAGAGTGGAGGGTGGGGTCGGACGGTGGCCGGAGGAGTGGGGTCGGGAGGGGGCGGGTGGGCAGAGGGGGACCGGAGGCGGACGGGTGGGCGGAGGGGGGCGATCGGGGGATGTAGTTTTAAGTTTAGATTAGGGATATTTTCGTCCAAATTTTTTTTATGGTATTAAGTTGTTGCAAAAAGAGTTTATAATATCAAGTTAAAAAATTAAAATAGTTAGATATCAAAGTTGTAATCATGCCTAATTTTTAATAATTGGTTATCTTATGTGGATCCTTAGTGTTGGACACCGGACAGTCTGTCATGTCACAGGAACACAGGATAGCTTTTATTATTCCTGTGTTGCAAAAAGTAATTGGCAGATAGATGGTAATAAAAGAGAAACATATATCCGTTAAATTAGAAAAGAGGACACGAAAGGGGGGAGAATGATTGATTGATAGCAGCCTAACATCTATCACTTTCTTCCAAAAAGGCAAACCATCACAAGAAAAACATGCCTGTCATGTAAGTAATTAACAATTCCAGACCTCTCAAGTTCCATCCATCCTGTGGAAACCCACCACATGCGAAGTGGGCCGGACTCGATCCTACATTTGACCGGTTTTGGCCTGATCTGGGTTAGACACTGTACCACTCTGATTTTGTGCACTGGTTCAGACAGGACCGGACCCGAAACCAAAACCCCAAATCTAGATCGTCCGGTTCGGATTTAGGCCGACCGGTCATTAAAAAAAAAGTTGGCTTGGACCTTGGGGCTGGGCTGTTGGCTTGGACTATATATAAAATGATACTAGCAAGAAAAATAATTAATACAAATAAAAGATATTTTATTGATTTTTATTTACATGAGAAATTTTATTATATTTTATTTATTTTTAGAAAAAACTGAAGTGAGAGTACAAATTCTATTTTCAATTTGATCATCTGTCATCATGTCCAGGTTTCTTCAGTGTTAAGCTCTTTTTTTCTCAATATTTGATTACTGTCTTCAGTATCTTCAAATCTTCAACTTTTTTGAAAAATGAATCTTAACTCTACAAGACTTGGCCACTTTATTCTTTAGCTTCTTTAATGTCATCTATTGTAAGGTCTTGAAAGTTCACTTCATTAACGTCAACATATTTATCTCTTATGTGCTAAGTCCATTTTTCGCACGAACACAATCTTGAATGCAAATATGGATTTTTTTTTTTTTTTTTTAATTTTTGTAGCATCATACACCTCTTATTGGTTAGCATTCATGACACTAAAAACAAGATTCCGATGCTACCATAGACACCGGAACCATTAGAAATCACATAACAAAAAAGAAAGTATAGGTTAAAAAAATTAAGTGCTTCCACCACTTTAAAATTGAAAACTATGTTCAAGAACTGTCATCATCTTCATCATAAGAGTTCAAATATAATAAAAAATCTCAAGTTGGGAAAGAAGAATATTTTTTTTTTTCTCCTTTGTAGTATACTATTAGCATGAGATAACATAGAACTTAAACTAGAGCTGCTACTAACTTAAACGGTTGAACCATGTTGGTTCGCCATAATATTTTTTTTTTTCATATAAACTAATTAGAACATATAAACATTGTTTTTTTACTAGCTACCTCAATGTTCATACTTTTATGAAAATCATCTAACAATATACTTACACCATCCAATTTAATTTTAGGATACAAACTGTAAGACAAACAATATAAAATAGGAATATAAGACCACTACTTTATAAAAGTTGCTTCTATTTTAGTAACAACATAATCAAAACCAGGAATACGTCTACATTTTGAAAATAAATGAGAAATATTAATGACCTTTCTTAAAACTAAAGGACTACAAGTTAGAAAGTAAACTTCGGATAAAATGCATGTAATGTTTAAAACAATTCTAAAAATTTAAAAATTGAAGTAGCAATTAACCAATGGTTCTTAGTTAACGGGTAATCACTGCTTGAATTTATATTATTATATTTTATAATAATATATATATTTAATACATGATTTCAACATGAAATAGGTAGAATTCCATTTATGTGGTATATCTTTAAGAAATCTCCTAAATTTTAAATCATGTTATACACATAACGTTTTAAAGTCTTGTTGCCTACTTGGTGAAGTATTCAAATTAATTAGTCATGTTCTAAATTTTTCTAAATCCATTAGAAAATATTTAAGACATTCTTGTACAATTAAATTAATAATATGACAACAATGTCTTATATAAAAATAATACTCCTTCTAATATAGGCATAAATTGAGATTCCAAATTATTCATAAAAGAAGTATTATCACTAGCACTATCAAAAGAAACTAATTTTTATTATTATTAATATCTTATTCATGTAAAATTGAAGAACATATACATATATAGGCTCCTTCCTATAGGTTCACACAAATACATGTAATATAAAAATAATACTCCTTCTAATTTTTATTATTATTAATATCTTATTCATGTAATATCTTTATTATTATTAATATCTTATTAATATCTTATTAATACTTCTTCCTATAGGTTCACACAAATACATATATAGGCTCACATACACACACACACACAAGCTCACAAGTGGAATGATTTTGGAGGCTAATAGGACTGAAGTATGGACAACTAGTGACAGGTTTAGGACAACCAAGATGGTTTGTATAGGACTGGTTTGGGCATGTTATGGACTGGGTTTATAGACTGCTTTAAGGGGACAGCCAATAGATTGTTCTAGGATCAGTCCTACAGCTGATTTTTGGGGAGCAAATATTGGACTGAAATGGAGTAAAAGGGGGACAACCATATAGGTTTTTAGGGACTGAAATGAAGGGTATTTATTGGACTGTTTATGGACAGCAAAGGTGTGGTTAATGGAGCTTTCATGGGGTGTAAATGGGACAGTTACTAGGCTTGTTAAGGGGCTGCTTTGGTGGGGTGTTTGGGCTGGAATATGGGGACTAAAATAGGACAGGTTTGGGATGGCTTATTGGACTGTTAAGGGTGGTTAAGGGGCTTGATTTGGGGTGTTAAAGGGACAGCTAGGCTGCTATGGAGGGGCCTATTTAGGACAGCAAACATGGCTGTTATGGGACCTATTTTGGTACAGGTTTAGGACTACATGGCTGTCCTTTTTGGACAGGTTTAAGGCTGTGTTGGGGGTGCAAATATGGGGCTAATGTGGGCTGTTAATTGCTGATATGGGGACTGATTTGAACAGGTAATGGGGCTGTTTTGGGGGTGATACAGGGTGGTTCAGTGACAGGTTTTTGGGATGGTTTAAGGGCTAACATGGACTGCCAATGGGGTAATACCCCCTACCCAAAAGACACTAAATGCAGTGTAACACTGCTGAAAAACAACAGTCCCCTGTGGGGACTATTCTGCCAATATCAGTCCCCTGTGGGGACTGATTTCCTCCCATCCCCTGTTGTCCAAAACAGCAGCATAACTCCCCTTCTTCCTATTCTCTCAAACCTCCTATCTAACTCTCTATTTCTATCCTTTATATCCTTCTATTCTCTTACCCTCTCTATACACAACCACATACACACTCATAACACACACACCACTCTCAACCATTTTCTCAAACACTTCCTATACACAAACTCACACATACACAACCACACCAACATTCCCTCTCCCTTGGCCGAATTCTTCACTACCCAAACTCAAAGTCACATACCATATTATATACCATAGTATATATATATATATATATATATATATATATATATATATATATATATATATATATATATATATATATATATATATATATATATATATATATATATATATATATATATGAGCCATAATATATATATATATATATATATATATATATATATATATATATATATATATATATATATATATATATATATATATATATATATATATAGAGAGAGAGAATAATATAGAGAATAATATATATACCACCATATATATATATATATATTATATATATATATATATATATATATATATATATATATATATATATATATATATATATATATACATATATAGATTTAATACTATGATACAATATGATACTTAGGAAAACATATCTCTACACACCCATAAATCTGGAATTAAATATTAAACATCATTAAATCAATATACAATAAATCCACATGTGTCCAAATAGGGGTTTTCCCCACTAGGATACGATCCTACACATTGGACACCTCTATAAGTGTCCAAATAGACACGAAATGGACACAAATGGAGACACAACCATGGGGGTCATTCCTATGGGTTCAAAATAGACCTATATGCATGAGAAAATAGAAAGAAGAAGGGATTTATACCTCCCGGTAGATCGAATCAAAGAAAAATCTTTCCGATGCGACACCGACACGTAGAGATTCCAAAAGGACACGAACGAGCTCCGAATCCTCTCAAACTTGGGTAGCTTCCTCCTTGGCTTGAATGGAGAAGGAAAGAAGAAGGTTGGGTGAAAAAATGGAAGGATTTGGTGGAGAAAAAGCTAGGGATTGCTCTCTAGAAATTTGGGGAAGAACAAAAGAGAGAATGGATGGATATAATGAAATGAGAAGATGACTTCCCCCTCCATATTGTGGCCGGCCCTAATGGGCTGAAATTCCCCCTATTAGAATGCCTAAAATGCCCTCCACTAGTCTAATTAATAAATATTAGGAAAGGTTTAAGTCGGGGGCTAGTTTAGTCATTTCTAAAACACTAATCCTATCCAAATAAATTAGCCTAGTCACTAACTAAAATAATTAGCATGTGGGCCATGGCTAACTAGTGTGGGCCCACTAGAGTCAAAACTACCCCGGGTCCCCGTTTCAAGTCGGATTGAACTGAAATTCGAACCCGACTCAATTAACCCCAAAATAACATTATAAATAAATAAATAATTTCAAAAATATTCTAAAATGAAAAATGACAAAAATACCCATATACTAGAAATGATAAATGAAATACCCTAATCACATGGCTAGGCTCTAGGTCACTTATCTCTAGGGTTACACTAACAAAACACCAAATCACAAGTCATGATTTTAAATAGTTTAAAAATGATTAAAAATCACCAAAAATCATAATATGAAATAAATATCAATAAATAATAAATTTAATTACAAAATTTTAAAATTACCCTCATTAGGAAAACTGGGTGTTACAAAGGGAGAGATAACAAGGTTTGTCTCTCATTTTTTAGTATGACAACAGTTGAAGGCTGAGCAGCAGAGGTCGCCAGGGATATTCTAGCTGCTTTCCATTCCATAGTGAAAATATGTGCACATTACTATAGATTTTGTGACCATTTTACTTAGATCCCTTCTGGTCGAGATGTAGTTGGGTGATAGTGGATCGACTCATAAAGGTGGAACACTTTGTTTCTCTCATAGTGGAAAAGTCTACCGAGCAGTTGGTAGACATGTATATGAGGCAGATAGTAAGGCATCATGGTGTTTCGTTGAGTATTATATCTGGTCAAGACACTCGGTTAACTTTTTTACTTTTAGCAGAGTTTGCATCAGAGTTTGCATATCAGGTTGAGATTGAGCACAATAAATAATACTTAGAAGGATGGGCAGTCAGATTAGACCATTTAGACTCTTGAGGAAATTCTATGATCTTGTACTTTAGACTTTGATGATGTTGGAGGATTATCTTCTTTTGGTTTGTAGAAGCATGAAAAATTCTAGAGACCATGCGCACTACAACCTATGCACATTAAAACCCATGCATCAAAAGACAACATAGCTTTCGATGTGACAAAATGCTGATACAGCAAACAGGTCATGCACGACTGCCATGTGCGATCTCGGTTTAGAAATCTGTCAGAGTTGTAAAAGCTTGGCTCAACAAGTTTTTCTTCTAGCTTTGAAGTCGCGAGTTTTTCGTATCAAAGCTTATGGTTGTGAAGTCGTCGTGTTCTCGTGTCCTTCGGATCAAAGCATAAGGTTGTAAGAAATTGCTAGTCTTCGGATTAAACTTGTGTTTCACTTGATAGTGGATTCAACTTCGAACAAGAGTTCTCGTCCTGTACTAGTTCTCTCAGAGAAAAACCAGGATAAGTCATTGTGTTTGTGTTTGCTCTCTTATCTCTTATCTCTCATCTACTTTACTGCTTTACGTATTTGCTTTTACTAATAACTAATATTTGATAGCTATCTTAACGTCCTATAATTATTTAGTTGATAACTTCTTTCAAGTCACGTAAATATTTTAATTTGATAGTTTATACCGTTGTACTATATTTACCCCCCTCTAGAGTTGCCATAGGATTCTACATATCCCTCACTTTGATTCAATATTCTGTGGTACCGTGCCCCAACTCAATGTTTCAAAGCGACGACCCGTAGGTCCCGAACACATCGGGACACTATATCCTTTTTTACATAATCAGCAGTTCTGTGGTATTTGTGCCATAACTGTTCACTTAGCGTACGAAGCCATAATTTCAATGTTATATGACTTAGTTTTAATATTCTTTGATTCGTGCACTCGATGCACGCCTTGATATAGTATTTTAATATTCTACACATCGTTATCCCACTCGTACACAGATGCACGCCTCGATATAGTATTTCAATATTCTACGACTCTTTATTTGACTCTTGCACAGATGCACACCTCGATATTGTATTTTAATGTGCTACGACTGGTGCACTGAGACACTCGCCAAAACGACTATTCGATGTTCTACGCCTCGTGCATTTGATGCATGATCTGACACAGTTATCTAATATTCTTCGAGTCATGCACTTATGCACGCCTTGATACAATTATCCCATTTCCTACGAGTTGTGTACTGATGCACGCTTCGATACAAATATTCGATGTTCTATTATGACACATGCACTTAGTGCACATTTTGCTTCAATTGTTTAATATTCTATCTTAATGTACAACACATAATATGAATTATACTCATCCAAAACACATACATATAAATCCTTGATGTTTCAAGCATACCATGGTACATTTTATTAAGGCATAACGGAATAGGAAAGAAGAGTCAGAGTCCTCTCACCTTTGCCGATTTGCCTATCATTTCATCGAGCTGATGCAGCTCGATTCCTTAACTTTGTTCCACGGCCAACTTATCTGACATAGCACTTTGTCTTTGAATTACCCAAGCGATTCGACCTTTCGTGCCTATGCCTCAGCATTGTGAGACGATATATTAATCTTTGGTGGACTCCGTTGCAAATAATGGAAAATATCAACCTCAAAAATTTTAGCGTACAAGCATGTCCATTAAACCAACTCAATTAATACTTCATTCGAATCAATTAACACTTGTATCAATTCGAATCGATACTTCTTCGAATCGACTCAATATTTCTTCGGGTCAACTTAACTTCTTCGAGTCAATGACTCAGCGCAATATACCATATAGGGCGGGTCATTACAGGTATTGTCTAGATGTAAGGAATATTTTGTGTAGTGCTTCTCCGAAATTATCTCCTTTCTGAGTTTTGTATCATCCAGAATGCACATTCGATCCTTCACTGCCAACGCTCTGGTCTCATCCTCCGCAAAGTCGATCGACTTATCCGTTGAAATTAGCCCTCGCATTTTTTTCAGGTACTGGTCGTCCTTTTGAGCAGTCTTGATCTTTTTTAGCAAACTTGGCTGCAAGTACAATTGGACAAGTTGCACACCCACGAATCGAACCCGGAGTTCGATGCTCTCACGACCCGCACCCGATGTAAGGGCACAAGTATGTAGGTATGTCCAGCCTACGCCGCAGCATCGGTGGTAGAACGTTGTCTGGGTCTACTATGCTATCTAACAATAATGATCCACAAGTTATAATATCATCTCAACATCAATATGAATATGAATATTCAATCACAAAAACTATAATGAAGAACAACGCATGAACGTGATATAAAGAGAAACAAGAAATAAGTGTCTATATACATATCACAAATAAGTTTGGATGCTATCAATATCTTAAATGAGTCTCAAAATAGAGATATAATAATAATGTCAAACTGGAGACAAATCTAGTACAATAAACTATCTAACTACCAAGCTACAACTAGTGTATCCTCCTCCTCAGCTGGTACTAGTCCCTCCTGAGCCAGGGTCTCCAACTCTATACCTACTACGTCCTAAGGTCCGTAGTGAGTAGACCACCACTCCTCTAAATCATCTAAAAAATATATCCAGTCAGGATTGGAGCGAAACACACCTCTAATAATAGTTCCAATAAATGATATAAACTACGTAAAGTAAATAGAGAGAAATACAAGATAATAGAGCAAGAACAAGAATATAATAAGATATGGAAATGCTGTAAGTAAATACAAGACCAAGAAACATCATGTACAGGAATCAAGAGTAAACTATCTAAGTGAGTGAGTACTAGCTTCAACATGTGATCGGTTTGGAAATCTGCACAAGGTTAGGGCTTGGCTATGTATACCTGCAGTGTATGATCAACACTCACAAGGAACAAGACATGTACAAGGAGGGTATGATCATATATCTATATTAACACTTTCTGCCCCCGACTAGTATAGTAGATCCAACCATGGCACATTATGACACATAATTCTATGAGAAGGTAGCAAATTTCCTCAAGAATCGTGCCCATATAAGTACAAAACAATAAGGCTTACACAAGATACATCTATATACTTAAGGAATAATATCTCATGACGGGATCCGGAAATACCAATTCGTGTAACTATGTATGTTAGGAAATTAAGAATATTTACACCATATACAAGAAACATAGAAGATATCATAAACAAAAAATTATCAGAGAATGTACTCGCCTGGAATCCGGTGTGAAGTATCAAACTGTATCCGTAATAGTGCCTCGAAGACCTAAATATGGAATATTATATCAACGCATTTAAACAAGTTAAACTAGTCAAATTCTAGGTCTTTAGGCCATCTCTAGGTTTCTAGGTCAATTCTAGCCAATACTTTGCTAAACTATATTTCTAGGTCTTTCTAGTCACTACCTTGCCAAACCAAGTTATCCTAGCTATTATTAGATAATACTAGCACCAATACAACACTAACTCCTATTATCTTAGTCTATATATCCATTAGTTAGCTATTACCTCATATCTAGCTCAAACACTTACCTAACGCTTACCTATATACCTTAGGTCCCTTTACCTATTATCTAACATTTACCCTTGTACCATACCCATATCAATACCTATACCAATATACCATACCATGTCACCCTATGGTATACCATACCATACCTTACCCATATCCGTATCGTTTTACCTATTCTACATATCAATACTTCTTTCTATATACATGTGACACTTACCTGTGATACAACCCACAACTCCGCACACATACATATACATTCATGCATTACTTGTTACCCCTACTGCCCTCCATAACATACCATGGTACACAATGACATACGTATCACTTTACTCACCTACACTCAATCTCACATGACACACACACCTATACATGTACAGACTCTCTCACTCACATACCCTCACACACTCAAGGAACATAACCACATATAAACTCCCTTATCTATCTATACACTATCCTACCATGTCATTTACTAAACCACCTCACACCTTACCTTAGCACCCATATCCTGCCTACACATATGCACACTCACTCTCACACTGCTGTTATTGCTGCTAATGCTGCTGCTGTATGTTGTTAATGTTGTTGATGTTATGCTGCTAATGCTGTTGTTGTATGGTGCTAATGGTGCTGCAGTTATGCTACTAAAGCTGCTGCTATTATGCTGCTGTATGCGGCTAATGCTGCTGCTGTTATGCTGCTAATATTGCTACTGTTATGCTACTAATGCTCCTGCTATTATGCTGCTAATATTGCTGTTGTATGCTGCTAATGTTGTTACTGTTATGCAGCTAATGCTGTTGCTGTTATGGCTCCTTCTTACACACACATAATTCTGAACACCCCTGCACACATCCACTAATCTATCTGCTCAAGTGTTGTAACCCTAAACTGCTATTCCCCTTTTTTGTACATCAAGCTTCCTGCAAGTAATCTGCAGTACTGTTATGCTGCCTAGATACCTGTAGTTTCTTTACTGTATTGACCCTCTGTACCCCAAGCAGCCTCTGATGATAGATACCTTCCTATTACTGTTCCTATATCCTGTCCTGCACTCAACTATACATATGTACAAGCACACTACGTTAGGCAGCTGCTGCACATACCCTTATAGGAAACTACCATTTGTAGCTGCTTCCTAAGGCTACTGCACACTGAAATGGAACCCTCCTACTGACTTCTAGCCTAGACTATTGTTGCCTTACATTGCCTACAGTGGCTAATCCTCACTAACAACCAACACACATATGTTCACAACTGTATCAAGTACACTCACACACTCATATGTGCACAGATATATGGTACTCTAATACACACAATCAGCCCATTCTATATACACAGACACTCCCGTATCTAACTGCTACTCTAAGATATATATATATATATATATATATATATATATATATATATATATATATATATATATATATATATATATATCATTGAGCCGTGCCACGGAATCGAGAGCTCCAAGTGGCCCATTTTTGGTAAGCAGAACTGGCGATGCAGAATGAACCGGAAGCTGGGTTACGGTGCCCAACTGCGCGCTAACCTAGAACCCATAAAGGGTGTTGGTTGATTAAGACAGCAGGACGGTGGTCATGGAAGTCGAAATCTGCTAAGGGGTGTGTAACAATTCACCTGCTATCGAGAAAGAGGTCGACAAACTCATAGAGAGTGGCTTCATTCGTGAAATGCAACATTCAGATTATGTGGCCAACGTTGTTCCAGTTACTAAGAAGAACAAAAAAATTTGGGTCTGTATAGACTTCAGGGACCTTAACTCGGCTTGTCCAAAAGACGAGTTTTCTCTCCCGATCACCGACGTAATGATCGACAATACTTATGGTTTCGAGCATATGTCCTTCATGGACGGATTCTCATGCTACAACCAGATCAAAATGTTCCCGGAAAATAAAAAGCATACTTTATTTCGGACCCCAAAAGGAATCTACTGTTATACAGTGATGCCTTTCGGTTTGAAGAATACGGAAGCAACATACCAGCAAGCTATGAGCATCATATTTCGTAAATACCTCCAAAAAATGGTGGAATGTTATGTTGATGACATTGTCGTTAAGAGCCGGAAGAAATCCAGCTATCTAGATGACTTGAGGACGGTGTTCGACTTGATGCGGACAAACCGGATGAAAATGATCCCAACCAAGTCTTTCCTAGGGTTCTCCAGCGGCAAGTTCTTGGGCTTCATCGTCATTGTGAGCCCCCTAAATTTTAGGGTTTATTTTAAAATTTTCTAAATGAATTATTTTCAATAAATATTTTTACTTAATTTGATCATTAAATGTTCTTTCCCATGGCTTTGATTTCTGGAGCATCAGAGATGTCAATCTTTGGAAACTTTCTTTATGAGTTTGTAGTAGACAAGATTATCTTCAATTTGATATAGCATGTCCCACTCGAACTTGTTCTCTTATATTCTTTTTGCATTACACAACTTTTGGATCAATTTAGGCCATTTGACCATTCCTACTTTTATTTATGATTATCATATACACATTGCCATGACTTTTAATTTAGGAGCACAAGACTAGCTGTTTTCTCAAAACCAATTTTACATACATGATCTAGTCAAGACACCTTACATCCATAACCTTTGTGTCCCACTCAGACACACCAGCTTGTGCTTTATTTTTATCGCACAACTTTCCTGACACAAGACCTAATCTTGATTTACCCCACAAAGTCACATTTATTTTTGACTCGAATTGGGGACACCATTTCGACCCAAACTTGTCGATCCAAAATATGGACACGGTCCATATTAAGCCTACTATACACATGACACTTTTGTCCCATTCAATTTAGCCCCCGCGTGCTACTTATTTATCCGTGATCATAAATGATCTAAATAATAGTCATGGTCGCACCAAGTCTAAACCTAGCCCAATCTAACCCAAGCCACTTAACCCAAGGGCATGTGACCCCCCTCCCCCAAATACTAACATTGATATATTTTTATTATATCCTAGCAGTATTGGGATCAAGGACTTTCCATATATAAATATGTATGTAATTGTTAATGGGCTAAATCATTAATTAGATTACCCTCAATTTTCATCCATTTAAATACCTACTTAATTATTTACCTTATTATTATTAAAAATAAGAGTAATAGAACTAGATAACAATACATGCATATAAGATTTGTCAATATGGATTAATATCACTGGCTTGACCCAATACCTAATATTAATGAATTAATTTACTTTCCTTAAAAGACTCAACTCTTACATTTAACATAATCCCCACACTCAATCCTAGCCATTGGTTTATCCTTCATCAATCCCCACACATTCCTACATGACACCTACTCACTCTCACACCCCTTGGTCGGCCCTAACTTCCACACATTTCACATTTATCTCTACTTTTGTAGAGATTTCCCTCTTTCTCTCACTCTCTCTCTCTAACTTTTACAATAGCCACTCCCCTCCCTTCATTTTATCACTCACATTTCTTTCTCTTCCTAACTAACAACCCTCTCCCGACCTAGGCCGACAGCAACCCCTCCCTCTCTATCTCCATCGTCTTCTTTCTCCACCTCTCTTCCTCCTCCACCCACTACCTTCACCAGGTCGATAGCCCCTTCCATACTTCTTCCTCCTCCTCCTCTTCTTCTTATCCATTTCTTCAACTCCATTTTACTATCATCATCACCATCACCACATCATCTTCACCATAATCTCCATTTCCAACCCCATCTCATCCTTCTTCCAATGCTGAAGTCGAGCGCCACCACCAACCTCTTTGCAGCACCGACGACCTACCTAGCCGGCCATCGCAAGGCACGCACAAGCAGCAGCAGCTGCAAGCACTGCAGCAGCCGCAGCGTGGCAGCACCGCCATACGACCACCGTGACTCCGACGAACCCCCAGGTGACCTTCCCATTATGGTCTTCGACCTCCCTGATGCGTACAATAGGCGATTCGTGCGTTTCGCACGAGATCCCGTCGTAACGCGCGAGTTTTGAACTTAGAAAATATTTCTTGGGATAGCAACTTTGTACGTATTTTTAGGGCAATTTGACTGTTAGATCGACAAACTCTTTCCTCTGTTGCAATCTAGGTATATACCCCTTCGCTCCTCTCAAGTTTCAACCATTAATTTAATCTTTTGATAGATCAAAATCGGCCGCCAAGTTGCCCGAATAATTGTGTTTATTTTTGGACAGTTTTGTGGAGCTACCTTCATGGAATCATATCTTCGCCGTCGTAGCTCTGTTTGATGCTCCAATAGTACCTATGAATAGATGGTATAACCATATTTTTTTCCCTCAAGTTTTGTTTCATTGTAAGCTCGTTTGATTGGTTGAATTTGACGCCAAAGTTGGCCGTCCAAATTCGTAATTTCCAACTTGTAAAATTCTAATTTTGGACCCAGGACTCCGGATTCAAATTTTGACACCACCAGTAGACTCGTGGTATCGTTCTGGCACAAAATTATATAAATTTTGTTAGATTTGGAGGACGTGGGCCATGGCACACATTTCGGTACAAAACGGGCCCTACAGTCCGAGTCAACGGACCATTTTGAGATCGGCTCATCGAAATCCAATTCTGGATATACTGTTGAGTTTGTATCATCATTCTGGACTCGTTGATATTTTCTTTGCTATATTTCATGGACACTGGCTTCAACACGCATTTTCGTGCAAACTAGAATTCTAATGTCCTGGTCAACGGACCATTTTGAGATCGACTCATCGGAATCCAATTTCGGATATACCGTTGGGTTCGTATCGTCATTATAAATTTGTGGACATATAATTTGTTAGGTTTAGTGGACTTTTATTCTGACGCATTTTTCGGTGCAAAGTGGGTCCAACGACGGACATCATTTTGACCCAAAATTATATTTTTGCCCCTGTGTCTAAATTGGACTTATGGCTATGCTATCCTAGCTAATTTGACCATTCTGGATACGTTGGTGATATTTTTTTTATCATCCGATAATGTCTGTAGATATTTTCTTTATGTATCACTATTAGTTATAATTAATTCTTTTTATGTTCGTATTTCGGAATTAGTGCAACGAAACTGAGATCAGTAGATTTCAGTGATCTCACATCGCTGAAATTGGCAAGATGACCATGTGGATGGCTATGATAAGATTGTTAACCTTACGGTTGATCATCTTATCTCGATTTGCGTGTCATAGGTTTCGATGTACGAATAACAAGGTGCAACTTGATATTTTAATAATCTACAACTTGCAATCCATATTATTATTAGCTTATATATATATATATATATATATATATATATATATATATATATATATATATATATATATATATATATATATGTAAATGGTTTTGTAAAATTCTAAATGATTTTGGGTTTCTAGTATTACATAATAATATTTTGTAAATAAAATTATACTTTTTAAATATTATGAATGATTTGTAGATAGATATGTATTTGTAATTATTCTTTTCCCTTAAATCGTAAGTCACGACTATTATAGTCGTTTCCTATTCCTCGTCACTATTATCGTGCCAAGTCCTGATTCTAGACTGTTATATATCAAACTAGGCTATTTGGACTATTCTGGACTCAGTGGAACTGTCTGTGCCGTCGTTTGAGGCCATTTTATGGAGCTTAGAATCATACCTATACCGTGTCGATACGTTTGTGTCGTGTATGTCGACTTCCAACTAAATTGAGGCGAGTACATTCTCTGATAGTTTTTATTGCTTTGATATCTACTATATCCGATTTAGTTGTAGTGTTTTACTTGATTCTCGACACGGGGATACACGGACTAATATACGTTGGATCTCGTCATGAGATGTTACTCCTGGTTTACCTGGTATACTGGTACATGTCTTGTTCTTGACTATTGTCCTTGTACTTGTATAGACACCGATTCTTAAGGGGGTTTGCTACCCTCTTTGAGAATCCCGTGTCGTAACGTGCTATGGTTGGATCCATTATACTACTCGAGGATGGGGAGTTATTAGAGGTTATATGATCAATACCCCTCATGTCACTTCCTGTGCATAGCTCCACCCTCATCGCACGTAGGGTGTAGCATGACCTTATACTACTAGAATAATAGCTTTCCATTTTGGCCGGGCTGATCTCCAGGTTTATCTTGCTTGTTCTTGTGCATAGCCAGTCAAATTAATAGAACAGTCGGATCTTGACCCAAGCCGATCACATAACGCTCTAATATCTCAAGTCACTGTTTATATTTTATATTGTACATCAGATGTTCCTGTACTGCTTTACATTCCAGTATTTCACACCATGACATGATATTTAGTTCACTTGTACTGTTTTACTTCCTGTCTTGATATTTCATCTTGTATTCCATTATAACTATCTCTTATATTATTTGTCAATTATTTGGAACTGCTGTTAGTTTATGTACTTGTTCCCATCCTAACTGGATACGTTGACAAATTTTAGAAATTTTTATGCCCCACATTATTGGACTATAGGATGATGCTAGCTGAGACGGATCTCGATATTCTTTCACCGTGAGTTGTCTTTCAGGAGTTCTAGGCCTGGTAGATTGATTTAGTTTTTGTTATTATTTTGTCTCCGATACATTCTTATCTCATATGATTATTTTGTAGATCATAGTTGTTCTAGTGATACTGTTATCTTTTTTTATTCATATCTCCTTAGATGTTTGTGATTGGAGTAAATATTGTTGTGATAGATTGTCTAGACGTTGCAGATATTATTAGGTACTTGACAACGTTCTACCGCCGATACTGTGGCGTAGGCTGGGCGTGGCCCATGTGCTCGTGCCCGAATATCCGGGTGTGGGTCGTGACATATTTTATGGTGGCCCATGCAGGTCAGTCTTTGAAACTAATACGAAGTCATGGTAGTACTTAGGCTTAGCCATACTACTGCGAGCCTGTCTTAGGATTGAATTTGAATCATAGAATATTTTAGGATTTTGGTACTCAATCACATATTAGGATCTCTTGATAGATTCCAGGGATGACCCCTGAGAATCTTACTTCAAAACTATATTGAGTCTATTTTTATTTCTCTCTTGCTTATCCTGATTTTCGAAACACATGTCCGTTGCCTAACCCTATTCTTGCACTAGGATGAGTCTTATGGACCCCAGAGAGAGCTAGAAAGTAGAAGTTGAACTTATATACCATGTAGGTTGAGAAAAGAACATGATTAGCCAATCTTATATAAAGGTTGAGATTTGTTTTAGACTATATTCAAGGAATTTTGAATTTTGACCATGATAGTACCGTTGGAATGACTCCTGATAATCTCACTCTTTAAACTCTATCTCGAAATCCATTTTTACTTGTTTTCGTCTACTCTTTCTTGTATGAATGATTGAATCTCGATGTTCGTTGTTGACTTTGATTTGTATCGAGGCAAATTTTGTGGATTGAATTAAGGTATATCCTGATAACATATTTGATGATGACAGTGAGGAAGGTAAATGTCTGCTTTATTTATATAGTTTAGAATTTATCGCAGTCATACTAGCTAGCATGACAAGGACATAGAGCCTGATTTTGGATATACTTATCCTAGTTATGGGATTTAGAATTTCTTGCAGCCATACCGGTTGGCGTGGTGAGAATTCTAGATAACATGATTTTAGGGTGTATACCTTAGTTATGGACTCTATCATTTATTGTAACTATGCTTACTGGCATGGCAAAAATTCTGGCAACATGATGGCAGGAAGACGTGTATGGTTATCAGATCATACCTTAAATCGGTTCACTTTGTTATGACCAGATGAGCAGGAACAAATTCTTATCATCATTCTTTTTTGCCTTGATTAACTCTGTTCCACCTACAACCACAACTGTAGCTCCCCTTCCCAAAAATTTTGAAATATTCCTATTTTTATTTATTTTATTTAAATGGTAATTTTTAGATTTTATAAATAATTAATTAGAATAATTAATACGGTAGATGTCTTTGTCATGATTAAATTTGAAGTACAAGGTGACTAGAAGTCGTGGCACGGATAGTGCAGTGACGTGCCTTGACTAATGTATTAGCCATGCCAGGGAAGATCGAGCCATAGTGATGTCCTAACTAGAAAAACCAGGCTAAGTTGCGACTTAACCTCCACCAATGAATTATTTATTTATTAATTAGATATATTGATTTTAAATGACCCGATTGTACCAACTTAGCCCGAATTGGGCTCGAACCGAATCCAAGCCTTTGTAGGTATGTAGTAAGACCAAAGACGACCATGTAGGCATATTTTATGTGTGTACAAATATTTTCTAAATTATTTTAGGTATTGATGTGCATTTTTAATTGTTTGAATATTTGTACAAAAATTGGTATTTTATTATTAAATATTGTTTTACAATATTTGTATAATTTTCTGGACCTGGATAAAGGTGAGTAGTATGGATTCACCAAACCACCAGTTAAGTATTATTTTATTATTTTGTGGTGATTAAATAAATATAATTATTACTATTAGATATTATTATTATTGGTTAATTGAGTATATATATATATATATATATATATAAATATATATATATATTATATTTATATTTATATTTATATTTATATTTATATTTATATATATATATAATATATATATATATATATATATATATATATATGAGGTTATATATAAATGTGTGTGTATATATAGATATATATGTGTATGTATAGATAAATATACATGTATATATGTATAACACTATCCTAGAAGAATATTGCTAAGACTTGTATTTAGAATTTTCTGAATATATATTTATGGATACATGTATATTATTTGTTATTATATGTGTGTACGTATATGTATATATAATATATATAATATATGTGTGTACGTATATATATATATATATATATATATATATATATAAATACATATATGTATGTATACATACATGTGTATAAAAAAATATAAATATATATAAGTGTATGTATATATACATATTGCATATAGTTAATAAAGAAAAAGAAAAAGAAAATGAAATGAAATAAAAATAAGCAACCCAAATAGCCCAGCCCGAGCCGAGGCTCACAGGCCGAGCCCCCCCAAGCTTTCCCAAGACTCACGCAAACTTTTTCCCCACGCAGAGAACCCAACAGAACCCGAGTCAGCCTCTTGTTCCCCTGCATACGTATAAATACACAACACGCACAAATGAAAGTGGCGAAAAACCCTAAACCAACACCCTATCCCCCGTACCTCCACCTTGTCACCTTGCCCTGGCGAGTCTCCTTAGTCCTGGCGCCGTCGCGCACGGCCGCAGGCCGGCCACGGCAGCGCCGCATGCGCACACAGGCGCAAAACAACCACAGCAGTAGCGGCAGCAAACAAGCAAAATCAAAGTAAGTTTTCTCCGCCCACCTTCAACTACATTCCGATCTACAAGTTCCAACGCACAGACAACATATAGGTCTTTAAACCCCATTAAGTAGTTCGAACTAAATCGAACCAAAACCGCATTAAAAATCAACCCGAAATAGACGAAAAACTGTCTCGAAAGAGACAGAAATTCGATCCTAGGGACCTCATTTGGAAGGCATATATCTTCCAATCTAGATCGATTCTTCGAAATCTAGTTGAGCATATTTGAAGAAAACCTATAGGACATCAGAACACAACTTGTAGATCCAGATTTCATTAACAGTGCACAAAGAAATCCGTGTTTTAAAATCTGGAAAAAACTTAAAATTCTGCTTTCAAAATTTGGAAAAACCTTCGATACGACGTACGTCCCGCCAATCCGGGCTACGTGGTCGCGAACCAAATATCGAAAGGTGTGTAATGGTTTCGTGGACGTGTGGGCTTTGACGGAATTCAAATTGGTCGCGTGTGCGCGACGAATTTGATGCGTATCCGTCGAAATTCACCGTATCGACCTTTGTGCAAGTTTCCAATTACTTTGTGCACGTTCGTCAGATCGAGACAAAACTTGTGCCAACAGGACCGTATCATTTTTCTGGTCCTATATGCCAAATTTGGTCCGATTCTGAGACAGTTGATCGGATCGCCGTTTCGCGGGCCCCCATCCGATTCAACGGGCGATTTTGTGCACGACCCACCCGAATCTAAAATTGGACATACCGTTGGGTTCGTATCATCAAAACGAATCCGTAGACATGTAGTTTGATAACTTTAGAGACCACTGACTCTGGCATGTTTTTCGATACAAAGCGGGTCCAACGGCGGACATCGTTTTTGCCTAAAATTACCGTTTTGCCCCTTTGTCCAGAATTGGACTTAATGACAGGCATTCCTAGCTAATTTGACTATTCTGAGAATGTTGGCAATGTCTGTTTCAGCTTCTGGAGGCAGTTGTGAGACTTGGACTTTCTGACTTGTTGATAGGCGATATATTGTTGGTTCTCCGTACAACCCTCAGGCAAGTATACCTTGCCTCTCTCTATAGTTCATTTCATGCTTATAGTTTTTCATGTTATTATTGTATTATCATAGATACTCTAGTTGTTATATATTTTATATGATGCATTATCTTTCTAGTTGATTTGATTTATCTAGATTCTATATACCGTGTTCACTAGTTTATAGTCTTGCTTGACTTGACAGTGTAGTATTACTGGACTTGACTGTGTCCTAACTGAGTTGTACCATGTCTTCATCTATATCTTGACTGAGTCATGTCTACAAGTATGTGTGATTGAACTGCTATTCCTGTATCGTTCCACAACCTGCGAGTCCACACACGGGGCGAGGGTTGTCCGTTTACACCTGCGAGTCCACACACGGGACAAGGTTGACTTGTCTTGAAACTGAACTGCGAGTCCACATTCGGGGCAAGGGTTGGTATTCCATCGATCTCTTGTCTACTTATTTTTTCAGCAGTTCATTTATGCATAGTTGATCCCGTATCCGTGTTCATAGTTACCTGTCAGTAGCCACATGTCAGTCTCATGTCTAGTTCCTGTTTATACCCATTTATATTATTGCATGATTAAACTGTTAGATATGCATGTTTTTATGTATCTTGCTATGTCTCCTGAGGACCTGGTGATCTCTTCAGGTAGCTGATTGCATGGAGTTAGTTAGCGGCTCATGATGGTAGTGATTACACCTGCAGGGACACAGGTATTTGCTTGTGACATTTTTTTATTATCCTCCCTGCTTTATATCCCATACCATGATATACTCTGCTTATTTTATAGACTCATATCATTCTTGGAGTCTAATCGGACAATATGCTAATGGACTGCAGACCATGACCCATAATTGTTCATTCATGTTTTATATTCTTATTATGGATTGAGATATAGATTGCATTGCCATGATTTGGCAGTATACCATAGCCTTGACAGCGTTTACATATTCGAGTCAGGTTGGAGTCTGCTCGATACGTAGCTGGCTTGCTCACGAGCTCGCGTCCGAAAATCGGGTGCGGGTCGTGACAAGTTTTTGTGGTGGCCTATGCAGGTCAGAGCATATCGTACCGATTACGTAACTGTACTGGTACGAGCCTGCGACTATGACTAAACCTTAGAAATCTCAATCCACTCTGCCTTAAAAATTCTTCTAGAAATTCTCTACCGTCTTTGAAAACTCCATATTTGCTCTCGATTATACTTCCTTGCTTCCCGTACCATTGATTCTTGTTCCTTCCTATTCCGGGATGACGAATGATCGTGCTGTCTAGAATTCATCAGAAATTCTTAAATTATAGTATAATATTGCATGATTATTGAGTTTTGGTTGTTTATAGATATGAAGGATTATAGTTGCCATATGCATAGATATCTGTCGATAGAATTGTTAGCAACTAGTTAGAAGATTATAAGATTTTAATGACCGTATGTTGAGGAGTAGTGTGACTAAATGTGGATAGAAGTCCTCGAAGTTTCGTGGGTACAAAATGGCTAGGAAAAAGATATAAACTATTTTTGGAGGAATTAAATTTGAGGAGATTAAGGTAATAGCAGACTTCTTTTTAATTTTTAAGAAATAGTTATGAATTAGAATTTCGAGGACGAAATTATTTTTAATGTGGGTAGATTTGTAGCTCCTCTTTCCAAAAATTTTGAAATATTCCTATTTTTATTTACTTTATTTAAATGATGATTTTTAGATTTTATAAATAATTATTAGAATAATTAATACGGTAGATGTCTTAGTCATGATTAAATTTAAAATACAAGGTGACGAAGTCGTGGCACGGATAGTGCAGTGGCGTGCCTTGACTAGTGTATTAGCCATGTCAGGGAAGGTCGAGTCATAGTGATGTCCTAACTAGTAAAACTAGGCTAAGTTACGACTTAACCCCCACCGATGAATTATTTATTTATTAATTAGATATATTGATTTTAGATGACCCGATTGTACCAACTTCGCCCGAACTGGGCCCGAACCGAATCCAAGCCTTTGTAGGTATGTAGTGAGACCAAAGACGACCATGTAGGCATATTTTATGTGTGTACAAATATTTCCTAAATTATTTTAGGTATTGATGTGAATTTTTAATTTTTTGAATATTTGTACAAAATTGGTATTTTATTATTAAAAATTGTTTTACAATATTTGTATAATTTTGGACCAGGATAAGGTGAGTATATGGATTCACCAAACCACCAGTTAAGTATTATTTTATTATTTTGTGTTGATTAAATAAATATATTATTACTATTAGATATTATTATTATTGGTTAATTGAGTATTTATTGATATATCTTATATATATATATATATATATATATATTTTTATATATATATATATATATATATTTTTTTTTTTTTTTTTTTTTTTTTATATATTATATATATATATATATATATATATATATAATATATATATATATATATATATATGATATATATATATATATAATATATATATTTTATATATATATATATATATATATATATATATATATATATATATATTTATAAAAATATATATATATATATATATATATATATATATATATATATATATATATATATATATATATATATATATAGATATATATATATATATATATATATATATATATATGGATGTGTATATAGATATATATATGTGTATGTATAGATAAATATACATGTATATATGTATACACTATCCTAGAAGAATATTTTAAGACTTGTATTTAGAATTTTCTGAATATCTATTTATGGATACATGTATATTATTTGTTATTATATATATGTGTACGTATATGTATATACAAATATATAAATATATGTGTGTACGTATATATATATATATATATATAATATATATATATATTATATACATATGTATGTATACATACATATGTATAAAAAATAATAAATATATATAAGTGTGTGTATGTATATTACATATATACATATTGCATAATAGTTAATAAAGAAAAGAAAAAGAAATAAAATAAAATAAGCAACCCAAATAGCCCAGCCCGAGCCCAGGCTCACAGGCCGAGCCCCCAAGCTTTCCCAAACTCACGCAAACTTTTTCCCCACGCAGAGAACCCAGCATAACCCGAGTCAGCCTCTTGTTCCCCTGCATACTATAAATACACAACACGCGCAAACGAAAGTGGCAAAAAACCCTAAACCAACACCCTATCCCTCGCACCTCCACTTTGTCGCCTAGCCCTGGTGAGTCTCCTCAGCCCTGGAACCGCCGCGCTCAGCCGCAGGCTGGCCACGGCAGCGCCGGCACGCGCGCACAGGCGCGAAACAAGCCACAACAGTAGTGGCAGCAAACAAGCGAAATCAAAGTAAGTTTTCTCCGCCCACCTTCAACTACTTTCCAATCTACAAGTTCCAATGCACAGACAATATATAGGCCTTTAAACCGCATTAAGTAGTTCGAACTAAATCGAACCAAAACCGCATTAAAATCGACCCGAAATAGATGAAAAACTGTCTCGAACGAGACAGAAATTCGATCCTAGGGACCTCATTTGGAAGGCATATATCTTCCAATCTAGATCGATTCTTTGAAATCTAGTTGTGCATATTTGAATACAACCTATAGGACATCAGAACATAACTTGTAGATCCAGATTTCACTAACAGTGCACAAAGAAATCCGTGTTTTAAAATTAGGAAAAACTTAGAATTCTGCTTTTAAATTTAGAAAAACCTTCGATACGACGTGCGTCCCGCCAATCCGGGCGATGTGGTCACAAACCAAAAGCATCAAAAGATGCGTAATGGTTTCGTGGACGTGTGGGCTTTGGTCGCGTGTGCGCGACGAATTTGATGCGTATCCGTCGAAATTCACCGTATCGACCTCTGTGCAAGTTTCCTAATTACTTTGTACACATTCGTCAAATCGAGACAAAACTTGCGCCAACAGGACCGTATTATTTTTCTTGTCCTGTATGCCAAGTTTGGTCTGATTCTGAGACAGTTGATCGGATCGTCGTTTCGCGGGCCCCACGATCCGATTCAACGGGCGATTTTGTGCACGGCCAACCGGAATCCAAATTGGACATACCGTTGGGTTCGTATCATCAAAACGAATCCGTAGACATGTAGTTTGACGACTTTAGAGACCACTGACTCTGGCACATTTTTCGTACAAAGCGGGTCAAACGACGGATATCATTTTGCCTAAAATTATCGTTTTGCCCCTGTGTCCAGAATTGGACTTAAGGACAGGCAATTCTAGCTAATTTGACTATTCTGAGAATGTTGGCAATGTCTGTTTCAGCTTCTGGAGGCAGTTGTGAGACTTGGACTTTCTGACTTGTTGATTGGCGATATATTGTTGGTTCTCCGTGCAACCCTCAGGCAAGTATACCTTGCCTCTCTATAGTTCATTTCATGCTTATAGTTTTTCATGTTATTATTGTATCATCATAGATACTCTAGTTGTTATAGATTTTATATAATGCATTAGCTTTCTAGTTGATTTGATTTATCTAGATTCTATATACCGTGTTCACCAGTTTATAGTCTTGCTTGACTTGACAGTGTAGTACTACTGGACTTGACTGTGTCCTAACTGAGTTGTACCGTGTCGTCACCTGTATCTTGACTGAGTCATGTCTACAAGTATGTGTGATTGAACTGCTATTCCTGTATCGTTCCACAACCTGCGAGTCCACACACGGGCGAGGGTTGTCCGTTTACACCTGCGAGTCCACACACGGGGCGAGGGTGACTTGTCTTGAAACTGACATACGAGTCCACATTCGGGACAAGGATTGGTATTCCATTGATCTCTTATTTACTTGTTCTTCCAGCAGTTCATTTATACATAGTTGATCCTGTATCCGTGTTCATAGTTACCTGTCAATAGCCACATGTCAGTCTCATGTCTAGTTCCTGTTTATACCCCGTTTATTATTGTTGATTAAACTGTTAGATAGGCATGTTTTTATGTATCTTGCTATGTCCCCTGAGGACCTGATGATCTCTTCAGGTAGCTGATTGCATGGAGTTAGTTAGCGGCTCATGATGGTAGTGATTACACTTGTAGGGACACATGTATTTACTTGTGATATTTCTTTATTATCCTCTCGTGCTTTATATCCCATACCATGATATACTCTGCTTATTTTATAGACTCATATCATTCTTGGAGTCTAATCGGACAATATGCTAATGGGCTGCAGACTATGACCCATAATTGTTCATTCATGTTTCATATTCTTATTGTGGATTGAGATATAGATTGTATTGCCATGATTTGGCAGTATACCATAGCCTTGACAGCATTTACATACGAGTCAGCTAGAGTCTGCTCGATACGTAGCTGGCTTGCTCACGAGCTCGCGTCCGAAATCGGGTGCGGGTCGTGACAACAACTAGGATTATAGGTTCTCTAGAACTCTCCAACATAATTTCTCTCATTATCTTTTCTCGACAAAATTGCTTTTGTGTTTCATCTTTCCTATGGTTTGACTAAATTCTTTCCTGTTGACCTCTTGAGTAAATTCTTCTCGTCCTTCTCGGTAATTATTGGAAGTGCCTTATGGATTGATTCAAGAAAAGTTCAAAAAGTATATTTATCCTTGTATTATAGAATCAAGAGTTTTTGTGGCCAGAGAAATACTAGCGAGGTAGGACTTCAGATGATGGCATCATGGTTACATATGTTTCACGGATCTTACTTGAACCATACCCTGTGCATTTGATTAATATTTCATGGATTTAGCCAAGATAAGTTCAAGAACCTGTATTATCTAGTGTGGTAGTTGTGTACTGCAGCCACTCGTCGTATTATAGAACAAGAAAGTTAATTGCAGCTAGATGCACACTGGTGCGATAGTAACTTCTTGTGACATAATCACGGAGGTATATGGTTCTCGAATTTTACCTATATTACATCCTATGCATCTCGTTTGGCCACATACCATTCATGAAGATATTTCAACAAACTTTCATGTCTTGCTTGACCCTTAACTTGTTTGAATACTGATATGGATTGCTCGACCCAGTCTTAGGCCCTTGTTACCTTCTATTTAATAGACGACTAAAATAGCCAAACCTCGTTAACGGATTCTATAGTATAACTATAATATGTTATTATGTGATTGTGATGAGTACATTTTCCTGGAGATTTATTAGGTTAAGCTTATAGGGCAGGTATGGGTGACTGACTATAATAGATTTAGAAACCATTAAGAAAGATTCCAGAGGGTAAAATAACATAGTTTATAAGGAAGAATCTTGTTGAACCTGAACCAAAATGATTGTAGAGAGAAACAGAATAGATGATCACAAGGGTAGCAGATTGAGTATGGTAGCCGTAGCAGCTACATGCTTTAGCTTGGCCTATTGGATGATCTTTAATTTCGAGGACGAAATTCTTATAAGGTGGGTAGGATGTGAGCCCCCTGAATTTTAGGGCTTATTTTAAATTTTCTAAATGAATTATTTTCAATAAATATTTTTATTTAATTATTTTGATCATTAAATATTCTTTTCCATGGCTTTGATTTCTGGAGCGTCAGAGATGTCAATCTCTGGAAACTTTTTTTATGAGTTTGTAGTAGACAAGATTATCTTCATTTTGATATATCATATCCCACTCGAACTTGTTCTCTTGTAATCTTTTTGTATCGCATAAGTTTCGGATCAATTTAGGCCATTTGACCATTCCCACTTTTATTTATGATTATCATATGCACATTGCCATGACTTTTAATTTAGGAGCACAAGACTAGTTGTTTTCTCAAAACCAATTTCACAAACATGATCTAGTCAAGACACCCTACACCGATGACCTTCGTGTCCCACTCAGACACGTCATCTTGTGCTTCATTTTTATCGCACAACTTTCCTGACACAAGACCTAATATTGATTCACCCCACGAAGTCACATTTATTTCCGACTCGAATTGGGAACACCATTTTGACCCAAATTTGTCGACCCAAAATATAGACACGGCCCATATTAAGCCTACTACACACATGACACTTTTGTCCCATTCAATTTAGCCCCCGTATGCTACTTATTTACCTGTGATCATAAATGATCTAAATAATAGTCATGGTCACACCAAGCCTAAACCTAGCCCAATCTAACCCAAGCCACTTAACCCAAGGGCATGTGACCCCTTCCCCCAAATACTAATATTGATATATTTTTATTATATCCTAGTAGTATTAGGATCAAGGACTTTCCATATATAAATATGTATGTAATTGTCAATGGGATAATCATTAATTAGATTACCCTCATTTTTCATTCATTTAAATACCTACTTAATTATTGACCTTATTGTTATTAAAAATAAGAGTGACAGAACTAGATAACAATACAAGTATATAAGACTTGTCAATATGGATTAATATCACTGGCTTGACCCAATACCTAATATTAATGAATTAATTTACTTTTCTTAAAAGACTCAACTCATACATTTAACCTAATCCCACACTCAATCCTAGCCATTGGTTTATCCTTCATCAATCCACCACACATTCCTACATGACACCTACTCACTCTCACACCCCTTGGCCGGCCCTAACTCCCACACATTCATATTTCTCTCTCTACTTTTGTAGAGATTTCCCTCTTTCTTCCACTCTCTCTCTCTAACTTACAACAGCCACTTCCCTCCCTTAATTTTATCACTCACATTTCTCTCTCTCCCTAACTAACAACCCTCTCCCTACCGAGGCCGACATCAACCCCTCCCTCTCTATCTCTATCGTCTTTTTTCTCCACCCCTCTTCCTCCATCACCCACCACCTTCACCAGGACGACAGCCTCCTTTCATACTTCTTCCTCTTATTCTTCTTCTTCTCCATTTCTTTACCTCCATTTCACCACCATCATCACCATCACCATATCACCTTCACCATAATATCCATTTCCAACCCATCTCCTCCTCCTCCCAACACCGAAGTCGCACGCCACCACCAACCTTCTTGTAGCACCGAAAACCTCTGGCCAGCCACCGGCAGGCGTGCACAAGCAGCAGCGGTAAAGCTACAGCAGCTGCGAGCACTGCAGCAGCGGTAAAGCAGCAGCAGCTTCGAGCACTACAGCAGTCGCAGTGTGGCAACACCACCACACGACCACCGTGACTCCGACGAACCCCCAGGCGACCTCCCCGTGACGATCGTCGACCTTTCCGGTGCGTACAATTGGCGCTTCGTGCGTTTCGCACGAGATCCCGTCGTAACGCACGAGTTTTGAACTCAGAAATTGTTCCTTGGAACAGCAACTTCGTGCATGTTTTCTGGGCAATCTGACCGTTGGATCGATGAACTATTTCCTCTGTTGCAATCTCGGTACCCCTTCGCTCCTCTCAATTCAACCGTTAATTCAATCTTTTGACAGATCAAAATCGGCTACCAAGTTGCCCAAATAATTGTGTTTATTTTTGGACAGTTTTGTGGAGCCAACTTCGTGAACTCGTATCTCCGCCGTGGTTCCGTTTGATGCACCACCAGTTCCTGTGCACAGCTGGTATAACCATCTTCTTGTCCCTTAAGTTTCGTTTCATTGTGAGCTTGTTTGATTGGTTGAATTTGACGCCAAAGTTGGCCGTCTGAATTCATAATTTCTAATTTGTAAATTCTAATTTTGGACCCGGGACTCCGGATTCAAATTTTGACACCACCAATAGACTCGTGGCATCGTTCTGGCACAAATTTATATAAAGTTTGTTAGATTTGGAGGACGTGGGCCCTGGCACGCATTTTGGTACAAAGTGGACCCTACAGTCCGAGTCAAAGGAACATTTTGAGATCGGCTCATCGGAATCCAATTTCGGATATGCCATTGAGTTTGTATCGTCATTATGGACTAGTTGACATATACTTTGTTAGATTTCATGGACACTGGTTCCGGCACGCATTTTCGTGCAAACCGAAATTCTGATGTCCTGGTCAACGGACCATTTGAGATCGACTCATCGAAATCTAATTTCGGATATACCGTTGGGTTCGTATGACATGTTTTTCGTTACAAATTGGGTCCAACGACGGATATCATTTTGACCCAAAATTACCTTTTTTGCCTCTGTGTCTAAATTGGACTTATGGGTAGGCTATCCTAGCTAATTTAACCATTCTGGACACGGTGGTGACGTTTGTTTCATCATCCGACAATGTCTTATGTATATATTTTCTTTATGTATCACTATTAGTTATAATTAATTCTTTTTATGTTCGTATTTCAGAATTAGTGCAACGAAACTGAGACCAGTTACTAGTGATCTCACATCGCAGAAATTGACAAGATGACCATGTGGATCACTATGATAAGATAGTCAACCTTACGGTTGATCATCTTATCTCGATTTGTGTGTTGTAGGTTTCGATGTACGAATAACGAGGTACAACTTGATATTTTAATAAACTACAACTTGCAATCCATATTATTATTAGCTTATATATATATGTATAAATGGTTTTGTAAAACTCTAAATGATTTTGGGTTTCTAGTATTACCTAATAATATTTTGTAAATAAAATTATAGTTTCTAAATATTATGAATGACTTGTAGATAGATATGTATTTGTAATTATTCTTTCCCTTAAATCGTAAGTCACGACTATTATAGTCGTTTCCTATTCCTCATCACTGTTATCGTGCTAAGTCTTGATTCTAGACTGTTATATATCAAACTAGGCTATTTGGACTATTCTGGACTCAGTGGAACCGCCTGTGCCGTCGTTTGAGACCATCTTGTGGAGCTTAGAATCATACCTATTCCGTGTCGACATGTTCGTGTCCTACACGTCGACTTCCAACTAAATTAAGGTGAGTACATTCTCTGATAGTTTTCATTGCTTTGATATCTACTATATTTGATTCAGTTGTAGTGTTTTACTTGATTCTCGATATGAGGATACACGGACTAGTATACATTGGATCCCGTCATGAGATGTTACTCCTGGTTTACCTGGTATACTGGTACATGTCTTGTTCTTGACTATTGTTCTTGTACTTGTATAGACACCGATTTCTAAGGGGATTTGCTACCCTCTTAGAGAATCCCGTGTCGTAACGTGCTATGGTTGGATCCATTATACTACTTGGGGATGGAGAGTTATTAAAGATTATGTGATCAATACCCCACCTGTCACTTCCTATGCATAGGTCCACCCTCACCACACGTAGGGTGTAGCCTGAACTGATACTACTGGAATAATAGCTTTCCATTTTGGCCGACCTGATCTCCAGGTTTACCTGTGCTTGTTCTTATGCATAGCCAGTCAAATGGAACAGTCGGATCTTGACCCAAGCCGATTACATAAAGCTCTAATATCTCAATGCATCGTTTATATTTTACATTGTACATCAGATGTTCGTGTACTGCTTTACATTCTAGTATTTCACACCATGACATGATATTCAGTTTACTTGTACTGTTTTACTTACTGTCTTGATATTTCATCTTGTATTTCATTATAACTGTCTCTTATAATATTTGTCAATTTATTTGGAACTACTGTTAGTTTATGTACTCGTTTCCATCCTGACTGGATACGTTGACAAATTTTAGGAATTGTTATGCCCCACATTATTGGACTTCAAGATGATGCTAGCTGAGGCGGATCTCGATATTCTTTCACCGTGAGTTGTCTTCCGAGAGTTCTTGGCCTGGTAGTTTGATTTAGTTTTTGTTATTGTTTTGTCTTCGATACATTCTTGTCTCATATGATCATTTTGTAGATCCTAGTTGTTCTAGTGATATTGTTACCTTTTCTTATTCATATATTCTTAGATGTTTGTGATTGGAGTACATATTGTTGTTATAGATCGTCTAGATGTTGTAGATATTATTGGGTACTTGACAGCGTTCTACTGTCGATACTACGGCGTAGGCTGGGCGTGGCCCATGTACTCGTGCCCGAATATCCGGGTACAGGTCGTAACAGTCATGGCCAAGGGGTTTCATATTGACCCTGAGAAGACCAAGGCCATCCTGGACCTGGCTCCTCCGAAGAATCTTCGTGAGCTCTAGGGACTACAAGGACGCTTGGCATATATCAGAAGGTTCATAGCAAATCTTCTGGATGGTGCCAACCCTTCACCAAACTGATGAACAAATGGGTTTCTTATGTCTGGACTGAAAAATGTCAGTGCGCATTCGATTACATCAAGAAATACCTCACTAGTCCTCCAGTAATGATAGCACCGGTCGTGGGGAGGCCCTTCCTACTATACGTCCGAGCCATGGACCATTCTCTTAGCGTTTTGCTAGCCTAGAGAAGCAACAAAGGCCACGAACAGGAGATCTACTATCTGAGAAGAACCATGATTGATGTCTAGCATCGCTATAATCCTGTTGAGAAGGAGTGTCTCGCTCTAGTCTTCGTCATTCAAAAGACACGCCATTATGTGGCTAGACAAACAATTCATGTCATCTCCCGTGTCAACCCCCTCTGAGTTCTCATGACCAAGACAGAGGCACTAAACTCGCGATTAGCCACATGGGCAATCCTTTTGACTCCTTATGACATGATGTTCGTCCCACAAAAGGCAGTTAAAGGTCAAGCGTTGGCCGATTTCTTGGCAGCACATCCTATGTCGGAAACGTCGAAGCTCTACGACAGCATTCCTGACGAGGCCTTAGAGTCGAATGCGATCTCAGACAATCACATTTGGTGGTTGTTCTTTGACGGTGCTTCAAGGACAGGACCCAAAGGCAAAATTATCGAAGGGGTCGGGGTAGTTCTTGTCACTCCTGACGACCTAGTCCTCCATCGTGCATATTCTCTCATAGAGTCATACACTAATAATGTTGCTAAGTACAATATCCTCATCATCGAGCTCCATCTTGCTAAATAGTTAGGGGTCGACTACATCGAGGCCTACGGCGACTCGAAGCTGATAATCAACCAGGTTCGAGGACAATATGAGGTTCGACATGAAGATCTGATCCCTTACCATCATGCAGCAATCGATATCATTTCTACCTTCACAGGGTTCTTTATAGAACATGTACCTCGATTGCAAAACTTAGAGGGCGACGCCCTCGTCGATCTCGTCACTTCTCTGGCAGCTCCTGTCGGAACCCAATACTCCGTCATAGTAATGGGTTGGGAGCTAGTCTGTCCAAAGAAAAATCTACATTCGTGTCTGAGTTACTCTATACAGGTGGACACCGATGTTGACATCCGGGACTGGCGATTCCTGTTTATAGACTATGCAGTATATGGAATTCTACCCGAGGACCCAAAGGAAGCCACTTCTATCAAGAGACGCTTACTCCGGTTCTTCTATGACACAACTACTAAAATGTTGTATCGTCGTTCATACGACGGACTTCTCCTGCGGTATCTGTCTAAGATAGAAGCACAAGAAGCACTCCGAAAAGCACACGATGGCACCTGTGGAGCTCACCAACCTGGTCATAAGTTGCATGACCGACTGCGTCGCATGGGCTATTACTGGCCCACCATGATAGCAGAAGCCGTGGATTATGCTAAAAAGTGCCGGGTATGTCAGTTGCATGCTGACTTTATCCATCAAACTTCTAATTTTCTACACCCCATTATGGCCTCTTAGCCATTTGAAGCATGGGGAATGGATATCATCGGACCGATCAGCCCTCCATCCTCCAAAGGACACCGGTTCGTCCTCGCCATCACCGACTACTTTTCCAAGTGGGCGGAAGCAGTGCCACTGGCTGAGATGAAAACCTCGAACATGATCAGCTTTGTTAAACATCACATCATCTACCATTTCGGAGTTCCTCGAAGGATTATCCACGACAATCACTACACAATAGGGCTTTCTTGATGGTTAATCCCCGTCAAGAAAGGGTTATCTTGACGGTTGTGGTTCCGTCAAGTAGGCCAGAGTCAAGAAAAGTCCTCCACCTTTTTTGACGGTCTCTGACAAAACATTTCTTGATGATTTTTAATCGTCATCTTAAATATTTGTCTTGACCGTTTTTAGCCGTCAAGAAATCAGTTTTGAGAAACCGTCAATGAAAAGCTCTTTTGCAGCAGGATTGAGTTAATTGTTGACGTTTTATAACCGTCAAGAGAAGCTAAATTTTGTGTAGCCAAAATTTTATTTATAACTATATATATTATGAATCGAACATACGCATAATATCAATAATCCAGAAGATATACACCCATCAAATAACTATAATATCCAAATTTTACATTAACAAACTGTATTGTTCATACACCACAAACTTCCAATACATCCAACCGCAAACATCCAACACACGTCCAACCACAAACATATCCAACTAAAGTATGTATTTTTCGTACATCTTAAACATCAAAACCCTATATTTATATAAGTAAAACCAGAATATGTAGAGAACTCGGAGCACATCCCTCCCGTACTCACAGCACCTTCATTTTTCATGTAGTTCCTGAGAGGACAAGAGAAATATATTCAATCATTTATGTGTACATGTTTGTATAAACTGAGAACAAGAGAGAACAAAATGAAATGAACACAAGGCCTACAAGTCAACACATTAAACAAATTCTAGTCAAATTGAATCTCTGATAGCTCAAACTGCTTACGAAAAATTACAAAGAGAGCCAATTGTAACTATAACAATAATGTAACATGAATGTAAAGATGCCTGTAGATAAACTAAAAAACTTTGCATTGGGTTCGAAATACATACATAAAAAAAAAATTCAGTGTATTTCATTAGACATTGTTTACTTCATTTGAAATACCCTTGAAGAAAAACTAGAAACTTTTGTTTTCACTATGCACAAGTGTCCAAAGTTTTTTTTTTTATATCATGATACCAAGTCTTTAGAACTACATATTCTAAAGTTCCAAGCCTGCTAAAACTTGGTGTGGATGGGTTTTAAATGTTTAGAACACAATTGATGGTTCAGAATCTTTTCACGTTTTTTCTCCTAAACTTTGGACCAAGTCAACTACTGCCATTATATATACTGGATGCAAATTGTATTGTTTCTTGTTCAAGCAATTTCAACGGCGTAGATTATCATGGTGAAATGGAGTTTGTGATCAGATTCTCTATTCATGTACATTCACAATCATAAGATTGAATTGGAGATAAAATCCTATTGACAGCAACCTACATCTACATTATACTAACCTACCCTATATGCTAATTGCTAGGTCATTGTCTTTTTTTTTCTCAAAAATAAAATCAAGAACATTACTAATAGGGGAACAAATATCAGACCTGCGAAGGTATGATCTTATTGTAGTCCTCGTGCTCTCTCTTAATATGCACAAGTTCACCACCATATAACGATGCTGCTTGCAACACAAAATGTGCAAGTGCACCACCCATCACTAGCAATATTTTCAACTCCATATTTATAACATTCCTCCTAAAATTTTGTCCATGCTTGACAAAACATAGCATGCATCAGATTCAGGGTGCCCAAGGCTATTTCAAAATATTTCAAAGAGTGTCAAATAAGATGTCAATTATTGTTAGACTACAGATAGCATGCATCCTTTTTAATAGAGCATAAGGTTTTTCTCCACAACTAGGACAGTCAGATTTAGGCTGCCTAAGTCTGTTTCAAAATATTCCAAAGAGTGCAGTAAGGGTGGGAAAATTCGTGCTCAACCAGTTAAGTCAGAGTATACTAAAATCAAAGTATACTAAAATCAAGCGAAACCCATTGACGGAAATAGGCATGCCCGACACAATCCCAATCTCTATATATCTGCAAGTAATCAGAGTATACTAAAATCAACTGAAACCCATGTGAATTAACATAATGTTTATGTATTATCCACAAATCTAAAGGCCAGTAGTATCATTAGATGAATGAAGAAAAGAATTTGCTTACTCGGGTTCGTTGGGTGCATCTTCTGGGTCAACAGACATCATGTACATGTCCTTCCTTGGTTCATTTGCTGGGTCCTCCAGAATGTCTCCCTATAAGATGAGATTAGCTTTATCATTTATTGCGAAAGTTTGACAAGAGTCTAATTTTCATGATCAGAAGATCCATTCTACATAAGATTGCACACTGTTAGCTAATCAGCAGATACATGAAACCATAAATAAAGACTGCTTCAAAATAGAAAGCAACATAGATGACAACTTGTAAGCCTTCTGTTTAATATCCATCTAGCTGCTTACCGACATTCAGCTTGAACTACTAGCCAATAGACCTATAAAAGTATGTGCTGCCTTCTAAATGCCACCATTCTAATAAAAAAGTCCCTCCGGTTGTTGGCCAATATCCCAAATTCTATACTACGACATTCAAGAGAGAACAGCTATCGACTATCTAAGTCTATAGGCGTGGATTTTTCATGTGTAGAGCAAACAATCTGGAGCAGTTTTATCAGTTAAAAAGATGATGACTTAGCAGCAGCTACTACATATATCTGGAGGGAAATTTCCATTTTTCAGGCTAACTTTTGGAGTTCAAATAACATTATGTATCAAAATGGTAATGTCATTGCATTTGGCTCTGTAGACTATAGTCCTACTGAGATATGCTTTCTTATAACAAATCTTATCATTGTACCTTGTTCTCCAACTTCCAATCGACTCCTAAACTTGAAGGTTCCACCTTACGTTTGGTTACATGTGTGCTTAATTTATATAACCAAAATATATGGCAGACCTTCCCATCAACCGACTTACAACTTCATATTACAAAAGGCCTCCTTACTTAGCTACCTTCTATGGATTCCACACCGGTTTGTACAAGTTTTATTTCAGCCAGGTGAACAAAGATTCAGAGAACTAGATTTCCCCATAGCTTTCTTGCCATTGATTGCATCGTGCTCCAAGCTTCCCCATTCAAATGAAATAACTCTCAGTTAATGTATGCTACCCCATTCAAATGAAATAAGTCTCAGTTAATGTATGGCAAGGAAGATAAGGTACAATATGATACAAAGTATTACAACTGTTCAATTCTAGCAATTTTCATGATTGAAGTCAAATTGCCAGTTAGTTGCCAACTGGAAAATGTTACACAAGTATCCCAAACTAGACGAGCACACACTAACCAAATTGCATGGTCAATATGAAAATATTTCTTAAGTGATTACTAGGAGCACAACATAATTCTTCTAGATGAAGGGCCAGTCACTTAGTGACACCACTAGGCCTGAAATCTAGGACTTCACCTTCCAATATTGTCACGACCCGCACTCAGTATTAGGGGTGCAACTTGGGCGGGCTAAACCCGAACCCGATCGGGTAAACCCGTTAATGGGTTGGGTTAGGGTTGAAGATACTCGGGTTCGGGTTCGGATATGGGTTAAAATATTTCAACCCGATCAAAAATTGGGTTGGGCTCGGGTTCATGTGTCGGGTTACCCGAAGAACCCGAAATCCGACTTATTTATATATATATATATATATATATATATATATATATATATATATATAGTTTCATATTTCTTAAAAGTTAAATCCTAAATTTCTCTACCCAAACTCTTCAACTCCTTATCATAAATCTTAATTTAGTTTGTAATTTTCAATGATCAAGACTTTATTGCTATTTGATTATGTGTTTAATATTACTTTTGTTTAAAATTATTTCAAATATTATATTAGAGTCCGATAAACTCGATGGACCCGACCCAACCCGAGTTCAACCCGAGCCAAACCCGATCCTCCGGGCTTGGTCTTGGGCTTCATATGTTTAACCCGAGGTCGGGCCGGGCTTGGGCTCGGGCTAGACTTATGATTCATCGGGTTGGGCTCGGGTTGACCTCAAGCCCGACCCAACCCGCCCGAGTTGCACCCCTACTCAATATAAGGGCATGAGACGTGGGTATGTCCAGCCTACGCCACAATATCGACGGTAGAATGTTGTCCTAGGTCACAACATCTAACACAGTATAAATGTACCTGTACAGAATATACTCTCCAATCGGAGGACAATACAGGAGGTACAACTCAATCACAAATCTAAGATGGATAAATAGCACAATAAGATAGATATGAAATCACAGAGTGCAATACAACCAGAAGAAATAAGTCTAAGTGTTTAACAACACAAAATTCCAACATCTGAATAATACATCTCATGAAATGACAACAGAAAGTAAGATAAGATAAGCCTAGCAGTCTATCCTAGGCAATAGGGTAACATCCTTAGCGCAAGCTGGATCCTCCTGAGGGTCCAAGTCACAAGTGTCATCTATACCAGTTCTGTAACAGGTGGGACAAAACTCCTTCTCATCCTCTGTAATATTTTCAACAGGTCTAGTCAGGGCAGGAGCGAATACATAACTCTCACACAGTTCGTATCATGGCAGGAAATGTAAAACAAGCAATAGAATAAAATACATGAAACGCTGTAAGATACGTACATGAATAGTAAGAGAGATAACTGAAAACAGAAAATATATATATGGAAAGTAAGAACTGTAAGTGACTAAGTAATTTAGAGCACAAGATGGTTATGTAACCGACTTGATTTGCACATGACTAAGTTACAGAGTTGCACATGACTACCTACTTTGGAATTGATCACATAACCACTTCTACTCCTCCGTCCCCAATCAATACACAAGGATCTAGTCAAGTTATGTTACGTACATTATAGTTTTAAACATGAAGCACATGTGAACATGAGAGTACATGAGAGCACATGAGTGTACATGAATAATGAGAGTACAAGGAATACATGATGTACGTGAAAAGCACATGATATGAAGTATTCGATGCACCCGAGGGGGATAACATCTCATGAAAAGATCCATATAGTACCAATCCGTGATAACAACGTGACAACATCAAGTAAAGTAGTCTAGAGCAAGAATATAAGTCCTAGCAATATATGAAACGATCAGATCATGTACTCGCCTGATATCCTGAGCGACTAATGAGAACAGATGTCCAAACCGGAGTAACTGAGTCCTATTTAGAGCAACACAGGTTACAATGTGTTCAAGATGTAATAAATAAAATTTACAATACATTCTACAGGATTCTAGGCCATTCTAGGTCAAAGTCAACTCTAGTCAACATTATAGTCAAACTAGGTCAACAGTCTAGCTAACTAGGTCAACTGTCTAGGATTTGGACAAACTCTAGTCAACAAGCTCAATTAGGCCTATTTGGTCAATTCTCTAGTCTATCTCAAGGTAGACTAGGATACCAATATACAAGAGCAAATATTATGTACTATATATACAATACCACTATATATAGACTATATCTATATACCCTCGTATAGTACCATATATACACGTCTACATACACATCCTATACATATGTATTCCTAATCTCAAAACCATATCTGAACTCATATACATATATTACTCACACATACATATATATCTATATATGTATATCACATATTTCACTTAACCCTCCCAACTTAATGCAAACACAAGTCGGTTCTCAGGGACAGAACATGTACCTACAACCCACATGAACCTATAACATACATCATCCCATAATACCTATATATATGACTATATACATACCACAACCGAACTACCAACCCCTCATTACTCTCATGAAACTGAGATACTTACCAACTCAATATAACATCACAAAATCTGCTAAACCACTCATCTAATACAAATAACATAGGATACCCCATACCCATAGTCACACATATCACAGAAAACTGTATAGACAACATATATATATATATATATATATATATATATATATATATATATATATATCACACAGAAAACTGTATAGACAACATATACATATCACATTGAAGAATTCATTCTTGAAGATGATCAAGGCAATGTCGCTTGGCTCCCTCACCCGGCAAGGAAGTTCTCGATTACTTTGGCTTGGAATCAGATCCGTGCCCAATTTCCTCAACAGGTATATTTTAAGAACATTTGGAACAAATGTATGCCATCTAAATGGTCTATCTTATTATGGAGAATCCTCTTCAATAAATTGCCGACGGATGATAATGTTCAGCAACTTGGTTTCTCGTTGGCCTCGGCTTGCCACTGCTGTTCTACTCCGAATGGGGAGTCTGTGCACCATATATTCGGTGAAGGTGATTTAGCTACTTCGGTGTGGGATTACTTTCAAGTAATGGTCGGTGTTCGGGCAAGTAGGGTTGATATGTTACAAAGGTTCCAGTGTTGTTGGACGAAACGTCAGAAGCATGTTAAGCAAGTTGTGGTTGGCGCCATATGCTAGGTATTGTGGAAAAATCGCAACAAATGGCATTATGAATGTAAGCCCCTGAATATTTTAACTATTTTAAAATAAGGAATTATATTTTAAATAGCATTTTTATCCTTAAAATAAGTTATTATAATTATTAGGAATTTTCTAGGATTTTAAAAATAAATTTTTATATAATTTTATAGCTTAAAATATCAACTTACAATTTGTTAAATTGTTTTAATATCAATTTGTAATTTACTGAATTGTTTTTATATCAGTTTGTAATTTTTCTAATTGTTTTATATCAGTTTGCAAATTATATTTTGCAAACTGTATGGCAGTGGGGGGGCTTTGTGTAAAACTAGTTTTGGGAGGGGGGTTTCTGCTAAACGATCACCCCGACCACCGCCTTTCCCCGTCGCCATCTCCGGCTAATCCACCGAAATCCTAACCCTAAACCCTAATTTTCCATAACCCTAGCCCTAATTCGACCGACTTCCCGACTCTATAAATCAACCCCGACCCCAAACCCTAACTCTAGACTATTTTCCGACCACCAGAGCGCCGGCCGACCCCCTTTCTTCTCCGACAAAGCTCGCCGGAGTTAGCCCTTGCTAGCGCCACCGCTACAGCCACCGCCGTCGTGATCCACCACCACCATATTGTTCGCCACGACGTGACGAACCCAGCGCCACCCTTCGCCACCGACCCCGACGCTTCCTTCGCCTTGCCGCAGCTTCGACAGCCCGCTCGACTGGACACGTAGGTGTCGCTTTGTTCCCTGTGTCGTCCCGTGTCTCATATTTTGCGATACTAGACTAGCCTAGACACGAGCAGTGCGTGAGTGAGTTCGGACACGGCCATTTCGTGTCGTGCGTGTCGTGCACGCCTGGGACACTGGACTCGTGTGCCTTCGTGTCCCTAACTGTCAGGACACGAAGACACAGGACTATGGGTTAACGGGTTTAATAATATGTTATTGGGTTTAAAAACCATTATCTTAATTTACTATAAAACTAACCCGGTCCTACCCCTATCAAGCTAACCCGAGCTGACACCCTGGCCAGCCCGAGCAATGTTAAGTCTCCCCTCCCCCTGTCCCAGCGGGCCGAGTTCCAGCCCCCCCTTTTGTTGTTTTTTTTGTTTTATTTTTGTTTTTAATTGTTTTATTATATATATATATATATATTTTTATATATATATATAATAAAACAATTATATATATAATAAAACATATATAAACATATATATTTTTGTTTTTAATTGTTTTATTATATATATATATATATATATATATATATATATATATATATATATATATATATATATATATACTGTTATATATATAATATATATACTGTATTTATATATATATATATATATATTATATATATATATATATATATATATATATATAAATACTTAATATAAAATATATATATTATATAAAATATAAAATACTTAATATAAATATATACTTAATATAAAATAAATATATATTTTATATTAAGTATTTATATAATATATATATATATATAATATATATATATATATATATATATATATATATATATACTGTTATATATATATAATATATATACTGTATTTATATATATATATATATATATATATATATATATATATATATATATATATATATATATTTTATATTAAGTATTATATATATATGTATATTTATTATATATATATATATATATATCTATATATATATATATATATATATATATATTATCTATATTTATATTAAGTATTTATATATATATATGTATATTTATTATATATATATATATATATATATATATATATATATATATATATATATGTATATATATAATGTATTTGTTGTATATATATATGTATATATATATTTCAAATACAATTTTGTGCAAATGTTATTATGTATAAAATTCACAAGTTATTATATAGTTTTATGACTTGTATATTTTACCACTTTAATATATATTATTAAAATACTTTAATATATATTTTTGAATTACTGTATTTTATTAATCATGGCCATTTGGTGTCCAAACCTAGCATGGATTTTTGGGCCCAAATGTGTCTAATACATTTAAAGTATGTACAAGTCATATTGGAATTGATTCATGACTTTGGGTCCCGTATCTGGACTTCGGTTCAATTTCGTATGCGTGGATAAAATAGTAAATAATTAATTAATTATTTCCAGAAATTGTTACTTGCTGTTTTTGAATTTTTATATATAATTTAATTGCTGTAAAAATATGGGAAAATTTGTATTTAAATACTATATTAATTTAGCTAATTTAATATAATTTTTCCATCATTTATTTAGTAATTTTGGTATTTTATAAAAATAGGAAAACTGAACTCATTTTCAGAGTACTTATGTTTGCTGATTTGCAATAATTATCTTTGAGGGTTTATAAATCCAGAAAAATTAGTATAAATTTCTATAATTAACAAGGATCATTTGGGTACTTTATTTAATGTATAATTGAGCCTTTTGTCTATCTTAAAAATTGTTGGAATACAGTGCACAGTCTGATTTAATTATTGATTAATTACGACTTACGATGAATTGTGTGACTTTGGGATATTGTAATATTGGACCTCACCCTACCATAGTGTAAAGGCCCTAGAAAGTTAGTTTAGGTATTGTGTCACCCCACATTGGTCTCCTATGCTAAAGTTCACCATTTGGCTAGGTATCCAGTCAGAGAGTCGTATCGCACACTAGTGTCTTAGTGTTTAACTTAGTATGAAAACTAAGTTTATGCATTATTTTTACAGTGACGAAACACCAGACATCTGTAGCATTTTCTTCACTACCTTGCTTTGCTAGGGACAAGTACCTCTACAAACTTTATTTACAGCATATAATGAATTGTGTATAAACCATGTTAATATCTAAACTGCAAGTCGTATATCACAATATTTCATATGCTTTATACTGCTCTCAGTATCCACCATGTTTTATGCTATTCTCGTATCTCTCACATGTTTAGAATCTGGGTTATAGGAAAACTGATAGTTGAGTACATGATCATGCCCCCTCTACAGTAGCGAGCAAAGTTTCATTTTATATGTTACTACGCCGTAGGCCTTTATCTCAAAGCGGATTTGTGCGTATGTACATCTATCGCAGATTTGTGCATATGTACATCTATCACCGTATCACTTTTACGGAAGTACATTTCACTATATGCCCCTGCATATTGTACACCTATTGACGATTACGTACCTACTACAGTTTTAAACATTACATATACATTTGTCTCTATGACATATGTGTCCTTGCCATGATAGATTGTGACATGACATGATTCATGTTTATTACACTCATGTTCATTTCATGTTTCGTATATTTAGTTTGCTAGAATCAGTACTTGCTCCCGTCCTGACAGGATAACGTTGTAGGTATACTTACCGAGGAGGAGTTGCTATGTGATTCCTATTATGGAATTGCCGTCGAGGATCAGACTTTACCTTACGAGAATGTACCTGCGGGGAAACTCGTCTAGTTTGTGTAGTTGCTCAGGACTTTTGACAGTAGTCATGTTGTTAGACTATGTATTTTGATACTGGTCCCGTATCCAGTTTTATGTCTCGACTTTGTATTTCGGAACATATTTATATACGAGATGATTTTGTGTTTGGTTATATTCTGACTCAATTTGACATATAGAACTGTTAGCACACTTTGGTCTTATCTTATTTTTTCTTTAGAACAGCTTACTACGTTTTATCTCAAGCGTAGGCTGGACATAACTCGGCCCGGCCCAACAATTTGGGTAGCAGATCGTGACATGTTTTTAGTGGTGGCCCATGCAGGGCCTGACTAAATTGTTTGGTTACGTCATTGTACCAAGCATGCCTGCAATTAGGAACTTAAGATAATTAGACAACAATAAGAATAACATTTAGAACACCTAGAGGATTACTAGAATTGCAACATAGGAACTTATCACATCATATGCTCGCTATTACAAATTAGATTTTCTTGCTTATGATTGTTTACCTAAAAGAGTCCTTATAAGTTCTTTTATTTATTAGATGGTGCTTACCCGCTCATCCAGTATGCCACACCTGAGAATGGCACACTTCCTATCCAGTCGGTTGACCAGTTGACCGATGCACCTCCACCTCCACCTACCAAACTCCCCCACTCCACAAATCCACCAACCCAGATGCCTACACCACCTTCCACATCACAGTCCCAGCAGGACCCGATACTCCCACCACCACCTATTACTATACCTGTCCAGGCTTCCGCCACTCTCGACGGGAAACAACTGCTCACTCTGATACAGGGGTTCCTAACGACCCATCAGGAGCAGACCACCCTACTCCACCAGAGCATGGAGCGTTCTGAGGAGCGTACCATGGTCCCACCACTGGTAGAGCCACGGCAGAGAGCGGGGAACATCAAGGACTTCATGGGTTTGAACCCAGGGAGTTCATGGGGACTGAGGACATCGTAGTAGCAGATGACGGGCTAGACTCGGTAGAGAGGAAGCTCCTTGGAGCTAGGTTGCCGGGTGACCTCCAGGTCGAGGCAGCGGGATTTCTGCTGACAGGCTTGGCAGGAGTTTGGTTCAGGAATGAGCCACTATTCACGAGAGGGAGGGCCACTTGGGATCAGTTTAAGATCCAGTTCAAGAAGAAATTCTTTTCGACCACCGCTACGGTAGCTATGGGACTACGATTCCAGAACATCCAGCAGGGGAACCGTTCAGTTGACGAATATACAGCAGAGTTTAGTCGTTTGAGCCATTTCGCTCCTAGTCTGGTTGCAGACCCAGAGAAGATGATGCGTAGGTTTTGCCATGGTCTAGTTCCAGACATTGGCATTCTCATAGTAGCGAACGGGACGACTGACTACTACCAGAGCCTAGAGTTGGCCCGGAGCATAGAGGAGCGTCTTCAGTCTTGCCAGAGGTCGGCTTCTGTACACCACGAGGGACCTTCCAAGCGGCAGGCTTTCCAGCCGAGAGCACCGACGCCGCACCAGCAGACATACCGTCCTTCCACACCACATCACCCAACCCCACCAGTTAGAGCCCCGGGACCTCAGCCGCAGAAGGGAGCTCTGTGTATATTCTGTCGAAGGCCAGGGCATGATTGCTCCGTCCGCAGAAAGAGGTTGAGGCAGTGCTTAGCTTGCGGGTCTGCCACCCACCAGCTTCGGGAGTGCCCAATAGCGAGGGTACCAGGTGCCAGACCACCGTCTAGAGGACCACCGCTCCCGACTCAGCAGCAGAGGTTTGGGCAACATCTGCAGCAGCAGAAGGGACCCCAGGGAAAGGCTTATAGTCTGGCTCTTGAGGCAGAGCCGGAGCAGGTTTCGGAGCCATATTATTTAGCCGACGTCATCACAGGTCATGTTTATTTGCATACTTTTCTAGCTCTATGCTTGTTTGATTCCGGTGCATTAAATAGCTTCCTGTCATTAAAGTTTTTACATAAACACCACTTAGTAGCTACACCTACCAAGGAGATGAGTAGAGTAATGACGGGAGGCGGACCAGTACCCATTAAGGCTATTTATAGATGCTCTATTACTATAGCAGGGAGAGAGTTTATGGGACGATTCTTTGTGATGCCTGTCACGTCCCAGAACCAGAACACTGGAGAGCGGGGGCAGACATAGCCAGCTACGCATAATGAAATGGGATCCACCTCATTATACGGTCACGGCTGTCTAGATATATGAGGGTTTAACTACATTCCATCAGTCTCCTATGGTCAAGAACAAGCCTAGTGTCTCAATCACAAGCAAGCAAATAAATGTTTGCAAGAGGTAAGATCACCAAATATACAATAGTAAGGCGTCCCAAACATTACATATTCAGCTGATCATGAAGCTAGTCGTTACAAAATGTGAGGACTAGCAAGAGTTTTAGTCATACATGATCAACCCTAGGTTGCCAATCATGTTACAGCCCGTAGGCAGACAGTAAGTAAAAATTCACGAGCTAACACTTGCTCGGCGGCTAAACGCCTCAAAAGAATAATTTTACAATAGAGTGGGAGAGCCAAAAATAACCCACTCGTTGCCAGGATTCCGTCTAGTGGTCACCATGTGGCTGGAAGGTCGGTAGATCCTCTGGTGCTGCTCCGGTATCTGGCCATACAAAACCAGCTGGGTCAGACCCCAGAAAGAGCAAGTGCCACAAAGGAGGCTTCACTTAGGAACTAAAACCAGAAACTAGCACAAGAATATAATTTCAAATAAAAGACAGTAATTAAGAAAAAACATGACAGGTGATATACGATGAGATAACCATGGGACTATTCAGATAACCAGGTTACAACCCGTAAACCAAACAAGGATCGGGGTTGTAACCCTTTTTTTGAACAGAACTTGGCTTCTTCCACCATTTATCGGCAAGATAAATATAAGAAATCAGGACATGTAACAATCTTGTACAGGATCAAGACAAGACTAGACTGATTATACCTCATCCAACAATCACGGCCAAGCAATAAGTACGGCTTGATACTTTAACTAACTAGGATTATCACAGTCCTAGTTACTAATAAGATGCAAAGAGATTTCCAAGTCCAGTTACCCGCCTGCTGCTACCTGAGTGATCCCAGCAAAGAAAAGGAAAAGATAGCATGATATAACAGACACACTGTAGTAAGATACATGTGTCCTAAGGTACCACACTCGACGGCGGGCTGGAAGTGCGCTCATCTCGACGGATAGCAACAAATCCCATGTATATATATATATATAAGGCCGAGATCAAAGGGGCAACAGGTAACTGGGAAAGTCTCTTCATGAACTACTATATTATTCTAGTTATTAGCCTTAGCCATTTACAGTAGGTACCCCTGACCGTGGTACTCAGGGGTCCCCATCCTAGACATGATGCAGGACAATACTGGTTCATTTGTACAAGCACAATCGTCCACGGTGTCCAGGTTATTCAATCTTGTCATGTCGTGTTAGCCGTCGCAACAGCATTTCGAGAAATATATCATGTCAGGTTTATCATGTCAAGAGTGCGCCACAGCGGGCCACTATCAAGATTTATCATGTCAAGTTATCATGTCAAATTTGTCAAGTCAAGTTATCTTGTCAGGAGTGCACCACGACGGGTCACTATCAAGTCATATCATATATCAAGGAGGGAAGAAACTTGCACAATTAAATAATAATATATATATTCTTGAAGCCAAGGAGAAACTCTACAACTTTCATGTTGGGAGTGGAAAGAAATTCTGACCACAATTCAGGCAAATAAAATATTTAAACAATCAAAGTGGATCCCATGCGGCCCAAAAGTGAGAGAACATACATGCGGCCAATGAGAGTGGGAGGCCACCCATGCGGCCAGCCAAAGCTTATGCGGCCAGAAAAATAGCTGAAGGGCGAGGGTCATGCGGCCAAGAGTAAATGCTAACAAGAAATATTCATGCAGTCAGAAAAGACAGAGAGTGTGGAAGACAATAAATACGAGCTTCCACTTAAACAAAGGAAGGGCACGTGGCCAAACAATGAAATGATGACTGTCAATAAAAGAGTGGCTCACGTGACCAAAATATTAGATAGTGGGGGAAGGGAGCCTATGCGGCTCACCTAGATTCCATACAAAATGCGACATGCAAATAATAATATTATTTAATGGCCAAGGCCATGCGGCTCTGCATCAAGCAGTTATTAATGCTGTAACTATCCATGCGGCTCACCCTCACATTGCTTGCATGAAAATACAAACAAAAAAATAAATAAATAAATAAATAAATAATGGCCATGCGGTTTGCTTGCATGAAAATACAAACAAGCAACTAATATTAAATAATTCCTTATGCGGCTCTACTTGAAAAAACCTTAAACAAATGCATTTAAGCCAATGCATTAAAGCAAGCTATGCGGCTGTGCTTTCTAAGAAGATGTATTAAAGAATTAATATAACTATCAAGGCTTAAATTGTATAAAAGCTTATAATATATACTAATACTAAGGTCTCAAATGCATAAAGCATTAAGTAGGAAGATAAGGACTTAATTGCATTAAGCAATAAAGTTAAGGACTTAATTGCATTAAACATTAAGTCTCCAGAAACCTATGCGGCTCCAATGCATTAGTTGCATTTCCTAGGGACTAAGGCATTAAATATAAACTGTAAGGCCTTAAAATGCATAAAAGCCTAAAATAATGCATTAGGAATGTAAGCTTTAAAAGCTATGCGGCTGTGATGCATTTAGTCAAAGCATATAAGGACAAAATACTTTAACCAAGGCATTAAAGCAAATAAGGACAAAAGCAAATAAGGATAAAAGCATTAAGAATGGGATAATATTGCATTAAGTAATGCCTATCCCAACCATATGCGGCTGGTTACATCCCATGCGGCCAACCTGTTAATTGTCATGCAAACGAATAATGCAAATAAGTAATGCAATAAATGCTAAGGCATTTGCTAGCTAATGCATGCGGCTGGACATGCATTCCAATATAAAATATAATGCCTATGCGGCTCACTACTGCTTGTGTGCATGCAAGCAAAGCTTGCTAACCCACGCATTAAATAATACATGTAGGGAAACATATGCCTCAAAAATCAGCATGCAAGCAAGCTTGCCAGCACATGTATTAAATAATGCATATGCGGCTCACTTGTCATTTGCATGCGGCCAAGTGCTGAAAATGTCCATGCGGCTCAGCAAATTTCTCGTAGGTCAAATTTGGACCAAACGAAATTCTCTGCAACATGGGATCATCAACTTAGTAAAATATGCAAGTTTGATAGATCAAAGTCCTGAAAACCGAAAATACCACAAAGCTAGATCTACAAAAATTTAACCATGGAAATAAAAAATGTCAAGTACTAAAGTGGATTAGAAACACATGAGGAAGACAATGGAACAATAAAAATGGACTTCTTCCATGAAGCAATGTGCACTTGCCTAAGCTCTCCACTCTCTCCTGGTAGGTGAAGAGTAAAGATGGAGAAGAAGAAATGAGTAATGAGTATTAATGGAAGAGAGAGTGTGGAATTGATATTTATGGTGGGAGTGGCGGTAGGTGGGAGTGGTTTGGTTCTCATAAATCAAGCAAAACCGAACCAAGCCAACAAACCGAACCGAACCAAGATAAATCCATCAATGAAATGCCAAAATAAATCAAGCAGGGAGACATGCAATACAGGTCAAATACGTACACGTATTCCAAATACGTAATACGAGATATGGGCATTACAACTCTACCGGTCTACCCACCTTAAAAGAATTCCGTCCTCGGAATTTAATCAAGAGGCTAGAGATTGCAATGACAAGCTATACTAAGCAATCAATCAAACAATCAATCATGCAAGCAAGGAATTGAAGGCATGAGGAAGAGGGAAGATATCCTGCTAGGAACCTCTCTGCCGATTCTGAATCTGAGATGGGGTCAGGGCATACGGTTGGGGTCTCTGCTGGAATCCCCTCTGCCTATACAGAAATTGCGCCTGGGCATACTGCTGAGGCCTTTGCTGCTGAAAAGCTTGGGCCTGCGTCGGCAACGGCCTCGGGGATGGAAACTGCTGCTGGACTGGTACTGGGGCTGGTCCCCTAACGGATGAACTGGTCATGGCTGGTGATGAGTCAGTCCTGAACGGGCAGGTCCCTACCTTGTGGTCCGGTGCTCCACAAAGCAAACATAATCCTCGAGCCTTGCGACATTCTGAAACAACGTGTCCTGGCTTCCCGCAATGAGTGCAGCCCATTGCGGAAGACTGCTTCTGCTTCTATTGCTGAGGGGACGTGACCGACGTTACTGAGGCTGCCTGCCTCGGAGTTCCAATTGTCAGAGCCCTGACTGCCGGGGATGGTGCTGAAGACTGGTTCATCTGGCCGCGAGATCGCTTTCGACCTCCGGTCCTGTCACTGTTCGCTGCACTATTCCCATGATGTCCACCTCTGCCCAGAGCATCTGCCACTGCCTGACGCAAGGCGTCTCCTCGACGATCCTGCGATGCAAGCAACTCCATGATAAGTCCTACCAAGGCTCCATCATCCTGCCCTGCGGGCTGGGCTGGCTGTACCGGGGGTTATGGATCTCCAGGAGGCATAACCCGGAAGGCTGCTCCTGAGTGCTGGGCCTGATCTTCTGCTTGCTGCTAGTCCACGAGAGGTGCGTCGCCTTGCTGATCGGCAGGTCCGGGAACATTGCCTCTGAAGAAGACGACATAGGGAACAATAAGGAAGGACCAGGACAGATCAATGATTACAAGCATGTGATCAGGACAAGAATTTCAAGAGTCAAGAGGATACGAGCAGAGATCAAGGGCGAGTACTGATTGAGACACCTATTCGGTAAACCCTCACATATCTTGATTTACAAGACCTGCATGGGCCACCACTTAAACCATGTCACGCCCCAGAACCAGAACACTGGAGAGCGGGGGCAGACATAGCCAGCTACGCATAATGAAATGGGATCCACCTCATTATACGGTCACGGTTGTCTAGATATATGAGGGTTTAACTACATTCCATCAGTCTCCTATGGTCAAGAACAAGCCTAGTGTCTCAATCACAAGCAAGCAAATAAATGTTTACAAGAGGTAAGATCACCAAATATACAATAGTAAGGCGTCCCAAACATTACATATTCAGCTGATCATGAAGCTAGTCGTTACAAAATGTGAGGACTAGCAAGAGTTTTAGTCATACATGATCAACCCAAGGTTGCCAATCATGTTACAGCCCGTAGGCAGACAGTAAGTAAAAATTCACGAGCTAACACTTGCTCGGCGGCTAAACGCCTCAAAAGAATAATTTTACAATAGAGTGGGAGAGCCAAAAATAACCCACTCGTTGCCAGGATTCCGTCTAGTGGTCACCATGTGGCTGGAAGGTCGGTAGATCCTCTGGTGCTGCTCCGGTATCTGGCCATACAAAACCAGCTGGGTCAGACCCCAGAAAGAGCAAGTGCCACAAAGGAGCTTCACTTAGGAACTAAAACCAGAAACTAGCACAAGAATATAATTTCAAATAAAAGACAGTAATTAAGAAAAAACATGACAGGTGATATACGATGAGATAACCATGGGACTATTCAGATAACCAGGTTACAACCCGTAAACCAAACAAGGATCGGGGTTGTAACCCTTTTTTTGAACAGAACTTGGCTTCTCCCACCATTTATCGGCAAGATAAATATAAGAAATCATGACATGTAACAATCTTGTACAGGATCAAGACAAGACTAGACTGATTATACCTCATCCAACAATCACGGCCAAGCAATAAGTACGGCTTGATACTTTAACTAACTAGGATTATCACAGTCCTAGTTACTAACAAGATGCAAAGAGATTTCCAAGTCCAGTTACCCGCCTGCTGCTACCTGAGTGATCCCAGCAAAGAAAAGGAAAAGATAGCATGATATAGCAGACACACTGTAGTAAGATACATGTGTCCTAAGGTACCACACTCGACGGCGGGCTGGAAGTGCGCTCATCTCGACAGATAGCAACAAATCCCATGTATATATATATATATAAGGCCGGGATCAAAGGGGCAACAGGTAACTGGGAAAGTCTCTTCATGAACTACTATATTATTCTAGTTATTAGCCTTAGCCATTTACAGTAGGTACCCCTGACCGTGGTACTCAGGGGTCCCCATCCTAGACATGATGCAGGACAATACTGGTTCATTTGTACAAGCACAATCGTCCACGGTGTCCAGGTTATTCAATCTTGTCATGTCGTGTTAGCCGTCGCAACAGCATTTCGAAAAATATATCATGTCAGGTTTATCATGTCAAGAGTGCGCCACAGCGGGCCACTATCAAGATTTATCATGTCAAGTTACCATGTCAAATTTGTCAAGTCAAGTTATCTTGTCAGGAGTGCACCACGACGGGTCACTATCAAGTCATATCATATATCAAGGAGGGAAGAAACTTGCACAATTAAATAATAATATATATAATATATATATTCTTGAAGCCAAGGAGAAATTCTACAACTTTCATGTTGGGAGTGGAAAGAAATTCTGACCACAATTCAGACAAATAAAATATTTAAACAATCAAAGTGGATCCCATGCGGCCCAAAAGTGAGAGAACATACATGCGGCCAAAGAGAGTGGGAGGCCACCCATGCGGCCAGCCAAAGCTTATGCGGCCAGAAAAATAGCTGAAGGGGGGGCCATGCGGCCAAGAGTAAATGCTAACAAGAAATATTCATGCAGTCAGAAAAGACAGAGAGTGGGGAAGACAATAAATGCGAGCTTCCACTTAAACAAAGGAAGGGTACGTGGCCAAACAATGAAATGATGACTGTCAATAAAAGAGTGGCTCACGTAGCCAAAATATTAGATAGTGGGGGGAAGGGAGCCTATGCGGCTCACCTAGATTCCATACAAAATGCGACATGCAAATAATAATATTATTTAATGGCCAAGGCCATGCGGCTCTGCATCAAGCAGTTATTAATGCTGTAAATATCCATGCGGCTCACCCTCACATTGCTTGCATGAAAATACAAACAAAAAAATAAATAAATAAATAAATAAATAATGGCCATGCGGTTTGCTTGCATGAAAATGCAAACAAGCAACTAATATTAAATAATTCCTTATGCGGCTCTACTTGAAAAAGCCTTAAAGCAAATGCATTTAAGCCAATGCATTAAAGCAAGCTATGCGGCTGTGCTTTCTAAGAAGATGTATTAAAGAATTAATATAACTATCAAGGCTTAAATTGTATAAAAGCTTATAATATATACTAATACTAAGGTCTCAAATGCATAAAGCATTAAGTAAGGAAGATAAGGACTTAATTGCATTAAGCAATAAAGTTAAGGACTTAATTGCATTAAACATTAAGTCTCCAGAAACCTATGCGGCTCCAATGCATTAGTTGCATTTCCTAGGGACTAAGGCATTAAATATAAACTTTAAGGCCTTAAAATGCATAAAAGCCTAAAATAATGCATTAGGAATGTAAGCTTTAAAAGCTATGCGGCTGTGATGCATTTAGTCAAAGCATATAAGGACAAAATACTTTAACCAAGGCATTAAAGCAAATAAGGACAAAAGCAAATAAGAATAAAAGCATTAAGAATGGGATAATATTGCATTAAGTAATGCCTATCCCAACCATATGCGGCTGGTTACATCCCATGCGGCCAACCAGTTAATTGCCATGCAAAACGAATAATGCAAATAAGTAATGCAATAAATGCTAAGGCATTTGCTAGCTAATGCATGCGGCTGGACATGCATTCCAATATAAAATATAATGCCTATGCGGCTCACTACTGCTCGTGTGCATGCAAGCAAAGCTTGCTAACCCACGCATTAAATAATACATGTAGGAAAACATATGCCTCAAAAATCAGCATGCAAGCAAGCTTGCCAGCACATGCATTAAATAATGCATATGCGGCTCACTTGTCATTTGCATGCGGCCAAGTGCTGAAAATGCCCATGCGGCTCAGCAAATTTCTCGTAGGTCAAATTTGGACCAAACGAAATTCTCTGCAACATAGGATCAACTTAGTAAAATATGCAAGTTTGATAGATCAAAGTCCTGGAAACCGAAAATACCACAAAGCTAGATCTACAAAAAATTTAACCATGGAAATGAAAAATGCCAAGTACTAAAGTGGGTTAGAAACACATGAGGAAGACAATGGAACAATAAAAATGGACTTCTTCCATGAAGCAAGGTGCACTTGCCTAAGCTCTCCACTCTCTCCTGGTAGGTAAAGAGTAAAGATGGAGAAGAAGAAATGAGTAATAAGTATTAATGGAAGAGAGAGAGTGGGATTGATATTTATGGTGGGAGTAGTTTGGTTCTCATAAATCAAGCAAAACCGAACCAAGCCAACAAACCGAACCGAACCAAGATAAACCCATCAATGAAATGCCAAAATAAATCAAGCAGGGAGACATGCAATACGGGTCAAAATACGTGCACGTATTCCAAATACGTAATACGAGATATGGACATTACAATGCCACTCCCCGGTATGATATCATATTGGGGATGGACTGGCTTAGCTATGATCACGCAGCTATAGACTATCATGAGGGTAGTATTCTGTTCAGTCCCCCAGGCACGGCACCAATCAGTGTCAGGAGGACAGGGCCGGAGATCAGCCTAGAGACGAACTGTTGTGCGACAGTTGGAGAGTTAGCACCGCTACACCCTATCATTAGGGAGTTTATGAATGTATTCCCAGAGGATCTTCCAGGACTTCCGCCTGACAGAGACGTGGAGTTCACTATAGATTTAGTACCGGGTTCATCACCAGTATCCCGGACTTGCTATAGAGTGAACCCCAAGGAGGCCGTAGAGATGAAGGAGCAGATTGATGACCTGTTGAAAATGGTTTCATTTGATCTAGTGCTTCTCCATGGTGAGAACCAGTGCTCTTTGTGCCCAAGAAGGATGGTACAGTCCGGTTATGCATTGACTACTGGGCATTGAATACCATCACCATTAAGAACAAATATCCTCTGTCCAGGATAGATGATTTGTTCGACCAGTTGAGTGGGACAAAGGTATTTTCCAAGATAGATTTGAGATCCGGTTACCACCAGGTGAAAGTCAGGGCCGCAGACATCCAGAAGACGGTGTTCAACACGAAGTATGAACAGTACGAGTTTTTGGTGATGCCATTTGGTCTCACAAATGCGCCAGCTGTCTTTATGAACTTGATGAATAAGACATTTCACCAGTATCTGGATAAGTTCGTCGTAGTATTTATCGACGACATCCTGATATACTCGAAGACGCCGGAGGAGCACGCAGAGCACTTGCGAACAGTTTTGGGAATTTTGAGGCAGGAGAGGTTATATGCCAAATTGTCGAAGTGCGAGTTCTTTTTAGACCAAGTGGAGTTTCTCGGTCATGTAGTCACTGGAGAGGGGATCTCAGTGGATCCCAGGAAAATTGCTGCCGTTGAGACATGGAAGGCTCCGACGTCAGTTTCAGAGATCAGGAGCTTCTTGGGTTTAGTAGGCTATTATAGGAAGTTCGTCCAGGACTTTGCTAGGATAGTTGAACCCATGACAAAACTGATGCGGAAGGACGCAGAGTACATCTGGTCAGAGGACTGCCAGGCAGCATTTGAGGAGCTGAAGAGGAGGCTGACGACCGCTCCAGTTCTGACATTACCTTCAGGATCTGGAGGTTTTACTATATACAGTGATGCTTCGGGAAAGGGGCTAGGATTGTGTCCTACAGCAGCATGGGAAAGTGATTGCTTATGCATCTAGGCAATTACGGACTCATGAGCGAAACTATCGTACCCACGACCTAGAGTTAACTGCGGTGATCTTTGCACTCAAGTTGTGGAAACACTACTTATAAGGAGAGCGTGTGAAAATCTTTACTGACCACAAGAGCTTGAAGTATGTGTTCACGCAGAAAGAGCTGAACATGAGGCAAAGACGATGGTTGGAGTTGATGAAGGACCTCGACATCGATTTACAGTATCACCCCGGGAAGGCAAATATGGTGGCGGATGCGCTGAGCAGGCATCCGATGGCATGGTATCTGATGATAGATCGGCATTTGCGGGAAGATCTGGAGAAGCTCGGTATAGAGATAGTTCAGCCAGGATCGGTGATACAGATGATGACGCTAGACATTCAGTCAGGTTTGATGGAGCAGATCAAGGAGGCACAGTCTACAGATGAGAGCCTCTACAGACTCAGAGTCCAGGCTTTAGCTGGATTGCTAGATAACTTCACCATAGCAGAGGATGGATCCTTGAGGCATGGCAGCCGGTTATGCGTGCCGAAGGGAGAGCTGATAGAGGCAATCTTGCAGGAGGCGCACCAATGGCGATATTATATTCACCCTGGTGCCAACAAGATGTACCATGACTTGTGGGAACATCTTTGGTGGCACGGGATGAAGAGAGATGTATCACATTTCATTTCGAGATGCCTAGTTTGCCAGCAGGTCAAGGCGGAGCGTCAGAGGCCAGCTGGTCTATTGCAGCCGTTACCCATTCCCGAGTGGAAGTGGGAATACATTACGATGGACTTCGTCTCAGGGCTTCCTCGTTCCCAAGGAGGGAAGGATGCCATATGGGTCATCGTTGACAGGCTGACGAAGTGTGCGCACTTCATACCCTTCAAGATGGGGCTCTCCACCGAGAAGTTGGCGGAGCTATACATGCAGCAGATAGTTCGCTTACACGGAGTACCAGTGAACATTGTATCGGACCAGGATAGCAGATTCACGTCCCACTACTGGAGGAGCTTGCAGGAGGAGTTGGACAGTCGGCTCAAGTTCAGTACAGCGTACCACCCACAGACAGACGGACAGTCCAGAGGACGATAAAGACGCTAGAGGACATGCTGAGGACTTGTGTGCTGGACTTTGGCGGATCATGGGAGAGCCATCTGCACTTGGTAAGTTTTCATACAACAACAGCTACCAAGCCCCATCGGTATGTCTCCTTTCGAGGCACTATATGGAAGACGATGCCGTACACCGCTCTTTTAGGATGATGTTGGGAATAGAGTTATGCTTGGGCCAGAGATGATCACTGATGTAGCAGAGAATGTCAGGATGATCAAAGACAGGCTCAGAGTTGCTCAGAACAGGCAGAAACACTGGGCCAATGCTAGTCGCAGACCGATGGAGTTCGTCGATGGAGATATGGTATTGGTGAAGATATCACCTTCTAGAGGGACGATCCAGTTCGGACGAGGCGACAAGTTGAGCCCCAGATACATTGGGCCGTTCAAAATACTTGGAAGGATAAGAGAGGTAGCTTACAGGGTTGCACTTCCACCCAACCTAGCAGGAGTTCACGACGTCTTTCATGTGTCTCAGCTGAGGAGATACTTCCAGACCCCAGCCATGTGCTAGACTACAGAGTTGGAGATCGGACCGAGCCTTGCAGTTACTGAGCAGCCAGTAGAGATATTGGACAGGAGAGAGAAGAGGCTGAGGAACAAAGTCATACCCTTGGTCCGAGTAGCTTGGAGCCGTCACTCTCCAGAAAATCTACTTGGGAGAGGGAGTCGGACATGAGGGAGAAATATCCTTACTTGTTTGACCCACCAACCGCGAGGGAACCACCCGTTCCCCCTTGATACATTAGAGGTTAGTTTTCGTAGTAGCCTTAGTCATTGTTTGCATTGCTTGCTATATTAAATGTTTGTAGAGTCTTCTATCCTCGTGAATTTCGGGGACGAAATTTTTCAAGAAGGGAAGATTTGTAAGCCCCTGAATATTTTAACTATTTTAAAATAAGGAATTATATTTTAAATAGCATTTTTATCCTTAAAATAAGTTATTATAATTATTAGGAATTTTCTAGGATTTTTAAAATAAATTTTTATATAATTTTATAGCTTAAATATCAATCAACTTGCAATTTGTTTTTTTTAATATCAATTTGTAATTTACTGAATTATTTTTATATCAGTTTGTAATTTTCTAATTGTTTTATATCAGTTTGCAAATTATATTTTGCAAGCTGTATGGCGGTGGGGGGCTTTATGTAAAACTAGTTTTGGGAGGGGGGTTTCTGCTAAACGACCACCCCGACCATCGCCTTTCTCCGTCGCCATCTCGGCTAATCCACCGAAACCCTAACCCTAAACCCTAATTTCCCGTAACCCTAGCCCTAATTCGACCGACTTACCGACCCTATAAATCAACCACGACCCCAAACCCTAACTCTGGACTATTTTTAGACAACCACAGCGCCGGCCGACCCCCTTTCTTCTCCGACAAAGCTCGCCGGAGTTAGCCCCTTGCTAGCGCCACCGCTACAACCACCGCCGCCGTGATCCACCACCACCATATTGTTCGCCACAACGTGACGAACCCAGCGCCACCCTTCGCCCCCGACCCCGACGCTTCCTCCGCCTTGCCACAGCTTCGACAGCCCGCTCGACTGGACACGTAGGTGTCGCTTTGTTCCCTGTGTCGCCCCGTGTCTCGTATTTTGCGACACTAGACTCGCCTAGACACGAGTAGTGCGTGAGTGAGTTCGGACACGGCCAGTTTGTCGTGCACGCCTGGGATACTAGACTCGTGCGTCTTCGTGTCCCTAACTGTCAGGACACGAAGACACAGGACTATGGGTTAACGGATTTAATAATATGTTATTGGGTTTAAAACCCATTATCTTAATCCACTATAAAACTAACCCGGTCCTACCCCTATCAAGCTAACCCGAGCTGACACCCTGGCCAGCCCGAGCAATGTTAAGTCTCCCCCCGTCCCAGCGGGTCGAGTTCGAGCCCCCCTTTTGTTGTTTTTTTGTTTTATTTTTGTTTTTAATTGTTTTATATATATATGTATATATGTGTTTTATATATATATGTATGTAATAATATATATATATAATACTGTATATAATATAAATATATATATTATATATTATATATATAATATAATATATATATATATATATATATATATTTCAAATACAATTTTGTGCAAATGTTATTATGTATAAAATTCACAAGTTATTATATAGTTTTATGACTTGTATATTTTACCACTTTAATATATATTATTAAATACTTTAATATTTTTTTGAATTACTGTATTTTATTAATCATGGCCATTTGGTGTCCAAACCTAGCATGAATTTTTGGGCCCAAATGTGTCTAATACATTCAAAGTATGTACAAGTCATATTGGACTTGATTCATGACTTTGGGTCCCGTATCTGGACTTCGGTTCAATTTCGTATACGTGGATAAATAGTAAATAATTAATTAATTATTTTCTAGAAATTGTTACTTGTTGTTTTTGAATTTTATATATATTTTAAGTGCTGTAAAAATATGGACAAAATTGTATTTAAATACTATGTCAATTTAGCTAATTTAATATAATTTTTCTAGCATTTAACTAGTACTTTTGGCATTTTATAAAAATAGAAAAACAGAACTCATTTTCAGAGTACTTATGTTTGCTGATTTTTAATAAATATCTATGAGGGTTTATAAATTCCAGAAAAATTAGTATAAATTTCTATAATTAACAAGGATCATTTTGGTACTTAATTTATGTACAATTGAGCTTTTTGTCTATATTAAAAATTGTTGGAACACAGTGCACAATCTGATTTAATTATTGATTAATTACGCCTTACGATGAATTGTGTGACTTTGGGATATTGTAATATTGGACCTCACCCTACCATAGTGTAAAGGCCCTACAAAGTTAGTTTAGGTATTGTGTCACCCCACATTGGTCTCCTATGCTAAAGTTCACCATTTGGCTAGGTATCCAGTCAGAGAGTATCGCACACTAGTGTCTTAGTGTTTAACTTAGTATGAAAACTAAGTTTATGTATTATTTTACAGTAACGAGACACCAGACATCTGTAGCATTTCCTTCACTACCTTGCTTTACTAGAGGCAAGTACCTCTACAAACTTTATTTACAGCATATAATGAATTGTTTATAAACCATGTTAATATCTAAACTGCAAGTCGTATATCACCATGTTTCATATGCTTCATACTGCTCTCAGTATCCACCATGTTTTATGCTATTCTCGTATCTCTCACATGTTTAGAATCTGGGTTATGGGGAAACTGATAGTTGAGTACGTGATCATGCCCCTTCTACAGTAGCGAGCAAAGTTTCATTTTATATGTTACTACGCCGTAGGCCTTTATCTCAAAGCGGATTTGTGTGTATGTACATCTATCGCCGTATCACTTGTATGGAAGTACATTTCATTATGTGCCCCTGCACATTGTACACCTATTGACGATCACGTACATACTACAGTTTTAAACATTACATATACATCTGTCTCTATGACATATGTGTCCTTGCCATGATAGATTGTGACATGACATGATTCCTGTTTATTACACTCCTGTTCATTTCATGTTTCGTATATTTAGTTTACTAGAATCAGTACTTGCTCCCGTCCTGACAGGATAACGTTGTAGGTATACTTACCGAGGAGGAGTTGCTATGTGATTCCTATTATGGAATTGCCATCGAGGATCAGACTTTACCTTACGAGGATGTACCTGCAGGGAAACTCGTCTAGTTTGTGTAGTTGTTCAGGACTTTTGATAGTAGTCATGTTGTTAGACTATGTATTTTGATACTGGTCCTGTATCCAGTTTTATGTCTCGACTTTGTATTTCAGAACATATTTATATACGAGATGATTTTGTGTTTGGTTAATTCTGACTCAATTTGACATATAGAACTGTTAGCACACTTTGGTCTTAACTTATTTTATCTTTAGAACAGCTTACTACGCTTTATCTCAAGCGTAGGCTGGACATAACTCGGCCCGGCCCAATAATTTGGGTAGCGGATCGTGACAATGAAGCTTACTCCTTCTCCTCGGTAGCTGAAGTTAAACAAAACCCAAATAAAATCTACTCAACTGCATATATATATATAATCATATATATAATATATATATATATATATAAACACATCAAATACAACTGATAACTGAACCCCCACTCAATCTCAGAATTTTAGGGACAAAACCAACTCAAAGTAAGCCCCAAAACCCCAAACCCATATCAAAACAGAATACTTATCATTTCTCCCATCACAGATCACAAACCCAACTCAACATAAAGCCCAAACCTGGCAGCAATGTGGGTGAGGACGTGTCTGCTGTGAGTGTGTCAAAGCAAGGTATTAGAACGTGTCAACCCAGTGTCAATCAGAGGGGTCAAAACCTGTGCACAGACAAGGGGTGTGGGTGTATCGGGGGTCTAGGACATAGTGTGTCCAACCACGTGTCTCGTAGTCGTGTCAGTAGGTAGTGAGTCATAGGGTCACGTGTTAGTGACCCTGATTCGTGTCCAAACCGTATCGTGTGTCGTGTCTAACCACGTATCAGTGGCTCGAATACACGTGTTCACGTGTAAGTGCAAACCAGTGCAGACACTATAACTTCCTCGACACGACACCAAATCAACCCAACTTCTGGGAGCACCTTGTCAGTCAGTACCCCCACCTCCATGCCAAATCTTAGGTGTCCACGTGGCATGTCCTATGAGATACACTGTTTGGGTAGCAGGACACTACACACAGTGTGTGCAGGCCTCCCCGTGTCTAAGAATCGGCACGACACGTGTCCAAATCAAGCTCAGTCTTATAGATCTGAGATCTACAATAACCAGCTACAAAAATATGTAATTTGTTTTGAAAATTATTAACATTCATTTCTCTGTGGCATTTCACCAAACACTTACACAACACTCCGATACGCATATCAAATGGACATGAATCGAACCCAAACTCAGCCTATAGCTAGGGGGACCCTAAATAAATGCATCTATGGAGAGAAATCATGAATCTAAAGGGTTTAGATATCGATACCTATTGAGAGTTAGAATCTCAATGAAATAGCCCTTTAAAAAACTTCAACACCAAATTCCTATGGTCAAATGCCTCCAATCCTTGCTAGCTAGCCAATAAAGACTTTTTTTCACAAGAGGAGTGCAATGAAACTGATTTGGTTCAATTTGGAAGTAATTTAAAGAAAGGGGACAAATTTGGGGAAGAACATAAACTAGGGTTAGGGTTTGCTACAAAGAAGGCAAAATGGGGCTAATGATGACTTAAATAGGTAGGGGAGAGGCTCATCATGGCCGGCCATGGTGATGGACTAGGGTCTAGCTAAGTCACAAAGGCCCAACTCCTCTTCCTATGTTGTAAAAACAAGCCCTTAAGCTAAAGGCCCAAACTAGCTCCTTAATTCAAATCTCTAAATGGTTTTTAAGTCATTCCTAGCTAGATTAGAGTCTAATTACTAACCCAAACATGCTAACTAGATCTCCATGTTCATGATTAGTCTCTAGGCTAAGTTATTCTAAGGTTTCACTAGCAAGAGACACAATCACAATACATCAATTTAAATATTATTAAATTAATCAAAAATTCATAATTACCAAAATACCCTTATTCTAGAAAGTGGTAGTAATAAATATCAAAGCTCTAAGCTGCACGAGCACACACTAGCCAAATTGCATGGTCAATATGAACAATTTTCTTACAAATTATGAGGAGCCTAACATAATTTTTATGGAGCACACACTAGGCCTTGTACATAGGACTTGACCTTCCTATATCAAAGCTATCTACAATCTGTCTGCCCAAACTAGGATAAAAGGCCAGTCATTGACTGTTGCCCCTAGGCCTCGAACCTAGGACTTCACCTTCCTATATCAAAGTTTTCATCGACCAGACTGCCCAACCTAGGATTAAGGGCCAGTCATTTAATATCGTACTTAGGCCTCGGACCCCGGACTTTACCTTCCTATATCAAATCTCTTAAGCTGGAAGAGCACACATTAACCAAATTCGTGGTCAATATGAACAATTTTCTGTGATTACGATGAGCCTAACATAATCATTTTTAGATTAAGGGCTAGTCATTTACTGTAGCCCCTAGGCCTTGAAACTAGGACATCACCTTCCCATATCAAAGCTCTCAATGATTGGGATGCCCAACATTTGGTACACAACTTTAACTAAGACAAACTTTAAATTATATTCTAGATTTGTTTTCCTTAACTTTTGCCTGAAACATATTGTTGCAGGATATAGCATTTCTTGATATATCAGGAAGTATTTTTAAACTTTCCTATAAATTCAAGGTTTAGTTCTCAGAACCAAAGAAAGGGAAGTGACTTGTCAAATGTTAGTTGTCAACTAGTAAAGGCAAGGGACGATAAGTAACCATAAAACCAGAATATATTAAAACATTAGGCAGCATCAGTACAATGCTTGTCCAGTGATGTCAATTTTAAATGACATATTTACCTCATGGCTAGGGTGTCATAGATTCATGTCCCTGCTATAAATAGATTTCTTTGAAACAGGAACATGAACGCCATGCTTTTTTTGTATACTCTATAGCATCTTCTCGCCCTGTAATCTCCCATTCCCTCCACGGGGCCACAGAGCAACGACAAAACAAAGCATGATGTCTACATTTCTGAGCAAACAAAAAGTATAAAATTTTTCTATTCCAAATAATAATTTCTATGAAAGCAACGCCATACTCATTCAGACGTACGCGCAAGTGATTGATAAAGAAAGAAATGTCATAGTTATGCTATGAAGATTAAGAGATGCATTGCGTCCAATCAACATCTCGTGTCGATGTCACGCCTCTTCTATCTGCTTTTTTAATTGTTCTTCAATTTTAATCTGAAATGAAGTCATTCCACACCCAAGCAAACAACATATGTTAGGAAACAGAATCGACAGGTAATCCCCAAATTGTGCACCCAAATTTCCATCAAATTATAGGAAATCAAGCACTCGAACAACAACAACAAAAAGACTCAAAATCTGACCTTGAGATTGGGGAATCACTTGATTTTTTGTTGTTGCTGTTGTATGGAGTCGGAATTGGGCTTCGAGTAGAGGTTCAGCCGAAGGATATAGGCAGTGAGTGACGACATCGACGTGATTTCCAGATCTGATGTGGGCTCGCTCTGATCCAAGCCCTAACAACACCATTTTCAACCAAGCCCTAACATCAACATTTTCAACCAAAAAAGCAAAAATTAAGGTAATCTGGAACAAGAGAGGAAAATCAGGAATTTTTGAGCTTCTAAAAAATTGTTACCATGGATTCGAAAGCGCTCTGATCGGCGGGCTCGACCGCAGTGAGGGTTCGGCGGAGGAGGGAGAGAGGTCACGAAAGTGGTCCTCGAGCTCGGAGTTCCATCTTCGTCGGACTTCCCAAGACCTCCTCGAGGTCGGCTATCTCGTCAACAAACTCCCACTCGCGTTCCATCACAACAGCCCCTTCGAAAACCCTAGCTAACAGTCGGCCGGCTGTTGGTGAGGAGAGGAGAGGAAAGGGAGGAGGGGGGTTTATTCGAGAGGGTTATTTCTTAGAGGAAGAGGGCAAGAAGAGTGGTGAGGAGAGGGGAGGGTTTTTAGAGGGGTTTCTTCTCTAAGTAGATCGTGTTTTATGAGAGAAGCTCCATGGACGTAACCGTCAACACACTACAAAAAAAAAAAAAAAATCTTTTGGGATGAAACTATTAGAAACGTTAGTCTAAAACGTTCATAAAATTACTATTTAGGACAGATATATTTTTTTGTAACAAAAAATAGTTTTATTTTGGATAGATTGAAAAATGGATCTCTTATTTGGGACTATTAATATTTTGGTCATAAATAAATTCTGGAAATGTCACAAATAATCTCGGCGGGAATACAAATTATTTGGCGACCTAAAATTTATTATTCCTAATTTTTTTGGGAATCATTTTTTCTATCAATGATTACTTCTAACCGTTGGATCAAAAGGTCTAAGGGATGATATTGATTCCTCTTAATTATATATGTGAAGAGAGAGAGAGAGAGAAGAGAGAGAGAGAGAGAGAGAGAGGAGATATTATGAGCCCTAGATAAAAGAAAAACCTCCCTATCCAATTCTCCGGACACTACACCAAAACATGCAATTCGTAACATAATTTTTTTTACAATTAGTAACGGTTATTATCGTGACACTTTTATAACGGTAATAAACGTTATAGCAGTTGCCAAACTATTACAAAAATTGCATTTATCTATTTTTATTGTATTTATAATATTTGTAACGACAAAACTTGTTACAAAGTTTAATACTCTGTCACAGTTGAATCACATGACTTCCATGTGACTGGAGAAAAGTGTTGCAAACTAAATTATTTTTCCATTTCTCCCGCCGCTACTTTCATCTTTCCCTCTCATTCCCCCATCTCTCTCGAGGTTCCTTTCTTTTCCTTAAATCCCTTTTCCATCCACCAAAACCCTAACCTTAACCCTAACCCTAGATTTCCTCCTCCCAAATCCTCCATCTTCGCTTGGTCCTTATCTACCCCTTTCTGGGAGAGAGAGAGAGAGAGAGGAGAAGAGGATCCGCCGTACAGCAGTGGGTAAGCAAAGAGCAATGATGACTGCGGGAGGAGTCCAGGTGGCAATCGAAAAGGGAGTCGCTGCTCAGCCATCGATCGGATCGAGGCCACATACGCTACCGTGTGCCGGAGGCACCTTCCACAGATTTGTCGCTGCTGGAGGAGGATACGGAGGTGAAGGAGATGGCGTCTAAAGGAACCATGTGCTCAATTTCTCCCCTTTTTCCCTTTTTCCTTTCTTAAATTCAAAATTTAATTTCCTTCTCTGGGGCTAAGTAATATCTTCACCAGATTAGGAGGCTTTGAAGGTGTGGGACGAGATGATCGACAAGGGCATCACACCCACCGCCACTTCGTACAGGACCTTATCGATGGGATGTGCCTTTCCGACAAGTTCGACAGAGCTGAGTAATATCTTCTTCTTTCCATCAAATTTTACGCATTCCATCCTCGTCCTGATAAATCATATTAATTTAAGTAATTATAAGTCTTTGACAATTATGGATCTTGTTGTTTCTATTCTGATCAGCCTTTTGGTGGAGTAAACTATGTATTTTGTTTGTTTGTTTGTTTGGTGGAGTAAACTATTAATTTAAGTAATTATAAGTCTTTGACAATTATGAGCCTGCATTGGAACATTGAGCCTGATAGTCGAAAATGGAAAAGCTTTGGAGAAAGAATGGCCAAGTTAAATACCAATACCTCGTAGTGGTTTCCATAGGTGTAGCATATTTTAAAATCTTTTATGACTTGTGGTTCTATCCTAGGTTTTAGTTAATAATCTAGCTCACTTCTAAGTTTCACAACACAACACAGTATAATTTATTGATAGTTGTGGATTGGAAGGCCTTGACATTGCCAATCTGATATTTCATTTCAATCTTGTAAACCCAGCTTTCTTTTTATGTGGACACCCTCTAAAATTCAGCTTTCTACTGTCATCTTTGTATGTGATGCAATCCCAATACAAGCATTTAAGTAAAATAATTAAGCCATGAATTTTTTGTCTCAGGTATTCGCTGGCTCGCATACTTCTTCTTCTCATTCAAATAAATAGTTGATTGTAATGTTAATATTTATGTATGGTAAATAAATGGCAGGGAGAGCTTTGAGTATATGTACGGGAGACCCTGGGAGAAGGTCTCCCGTTTCTATTCAGGCTTGGTGCGTAGAGGAGGCCGTGGCGGCTGCAGATCTCTCTCTGATGCAATGTTTCCTTCTACTCTTGTGGTAAGTAACTAAGTAGAGTAACCTAGCTATTTCTTCACTTTGGCTAATAATTGGTTCATTTAAACTGCTTCTATTACAGAGGCATGCTTACTTGGGTTCAACTTAGTCAAAAATGTGTTACAAAGATGCATAAGTTTTGTACTGTTTCATTATACACAACTTTCAAGCAAATTGGAGGAAGAAGTCTTGGGGTTGAGACCCAGGTAGACAGTAAGTTACTGGCCCTTCATCCCAAAGAAGAAAAATATTACTGTATTTTATTGTTTCTCATGTTTCTATTGTATATATGATAGGAATGTAATGTTAACACCATTTGCCTCTAAGATTACCTACTGATTTAATATCTTTCAAGCAAATTGAAGGGTACCCTTGAATAGTAGGTAGTTTGCTGAGAAACACTGCTAATTATAGTACATTTCATAGGTATGGTTCTCCCAGTATGAAAGAGATTGAGGTTTTTTTTTGTCTGCATATCGATTGCAAATGAATGAAGCGGCTGGAAAAATTCCAGAAAATATATCTCTGGAGGTAATTTATTCTACTTTCTAAAATGTTTGAAGTATTATTTTGCTACATCTTACATAACACTTCTCCTTATTTGCAAGTTCGATGGGAGCTATCCCAAGAAATTCTTCTTAACAATTGCTAAACTGTACTCTACTCTGTTACTCAATGGCTAATTACAAAACAACCTGATATGTTAATTAGGAAAAATTCAAGCATTGGATAGAGCTTCTCTTTGGCATTCATGTGGAATTTTAAGAATTAGAGATGTCGTGATTTATTTTTCTTTAGAATTGAACCTCTTACACAAATTTAGTTTTGAGCCAAATTCAATCCCAGGTCTTGCATGTGATCCCCATGTGGGATCACCAACTGCACTGCAATTGCAAGTACCCACAGGATATCAAGTGATCGTTGTTATTTACCATTATGTTTAGGTCTAGTTGTATAATTTGGTTACAAGTTTCACATCTCTTTATGTCTAGTCTCTAACACTTGTGTTTTATATACTAACATCTCTAGATAAGGAAAATGGAGCAATCAAATGGATAAAACTCGACTGTCCCACTGCGCCCACCATTTGATGTAAGAATTAGCAACCGTTGTTCTTTAGTATATATACTGCAGATGGCCCGATTGTGTTCTTTTAAGTTATAAGCCCAGGATGTATAGGCGAAGAAATGCTTCTTTGCTTTCCTAGCTAAACTTAAAAAAGAAAATCCTGGACTTACTTAAAAGGTGGCCCGGTTCTGTTATTTTTGTTAAATTTAGCTGCTTTCCTAGCTAAACTTAAGCGGCCCTGGCATCAAAATCTTTTACGTTTTTTAGAGAGACACTCACAGCTGCCGTCGAGTTTTTTCTTTTTCAGAACACACGGAATCAGCCCTTCCTTTCTTCTACATGTGAGATTTTGAATAACCAATATATATATATATATTATATATATATATATATATATATATATATATATATATATATATATATATATTAAAATGGCTTGGAGCTCTGGAGAAAAGGTGATCTCGAGCGCCGCTAGGGCATCCGCGTATCTCGCGAACGTGCCTCCCCCTCGGCCTCCGGATCCGCTAGCGAGGGGGGGGAGGAAGAAGAAAAGTGGCAAGAGCTCCCATAAGGGGGGAAGCCAAACCCTAGGCGGCGGAGTGGGGGACCCGGAGGGGGCTGGGAGTGCTCGGGGTGGGTCCCCCCCAGGCGGGGGGGGGGGGGGGGGGGTCGGCAGCGCTGGGAGCGGCGGGCGCCGCGCGAGAAGGTGCCCCCCCAGGCGGGGGGGGGTCGGCAGCGCTGGGAGCGCCAGGCGCCACGCGGGAAGGTTCCCTCCCAGGCGGGGGGGGACGGCGGCTGCGGGGGATGGTTCCCCCCCAGGTGGGGGAGGGGGGGGGGGCGGCAGGAGGGCCCGGTTCGGGGTCGGCAGGAGGGTCGGGTACGGTGTCCGGGAGGTCCTCGACTGGCGTGCTGTTCACTTTCGGGGCTGACCCGGGAAAGGGTGGTGGAGGAGAGGAGGGGTGGACGACGGTCTCCAGGAGACGGGGTGGCGGACGTGGGGGTTTTCATTCTCAAGCCTTGGGGGCTGGAAATCCTGGGAGTCAGGCCGTCAGGACGATGGGTAGGAGTAGTGCCCCACGTAGGATTGCGGGTGGGACGGGCAGAGGGGGTAACGCATGGAGACCTAGGGCGACGGTGGCTGAGAAAGGAAAGGGGGTTGAGGTGGAGAAGCCGAGACAGAGAGGGGAAGCGGTGGGGGCCCCTACCAGGGCTACACAGGCAGATATTCGGCCCAGATCTTGGAGGGATGTGTGCTCCCCTGTGGTGACGAAGACTGCGACTTCCATGGAGTACGTGCAGCCCAGGATGGTGGAGGGGGGCTACAGGGCTGTCTTTCCGGAGGAGGAGGTCGCTGAGGTCACAAAATTTTGGCAGTACGTTAGTAGTATATGTGCTGGGGAGTAAGCCCTTCTATGGGCAGATACGGGGATATGCTGAGAGGGTATGGAGGCCGAAGGGGAGTATGGAGATCTTCTCCAGAGAAAATGGATTCTATCTGGTGAAGTTTGGGCTTCAGGAGGATATGATCAGGATCGTCCAGGGGGGGCCTTGGTCGTTTGACGGGAGACTGATTATCTTGAGGGAGTGGACTCCAGACCTCCGGTGTGAGAAGGAGGTTCTTAATGCCATTCCGGTCTGGATTAGATTCCCTGAGTTCCCGGTGAGATACTGGAGCGTCCCCCTTCTGATGCGCCTTGCTAGTCTGATCGGGAAGCCAATTAAGACGGACGAGGCGACTGCGTTCCGCTCGCGGCTTATGTACGCCAGGGTTTTCGTTGAGATTACCGCTGGGATGGAGCTCCCAAGGGAGGTGGAGTTCGAGGTGGGAGGAGCGGTTCTGAGACAGTCGGTTGAGTATGAGTGGGTTCCTCCCATGTGTACCCGCTGTGAGTGTTTTGGTCATGATTCCAAAGGGTGTACCCGAAGCCGGGAGTCAAAAGGGCAGGCGGATCAGCGTGAGGAGGTGTCACGGGAGCCAGTGCTGGACTCGGTTGATGGAGTGGAGGAAGAAGAGCAGGTAGAGGATATCGTGATGGGGGTGGAGGATGGGTTGGCGGTTCAGGAGAAGATGCAGGGTGTGATGGTTCCTTTCGATGGACAGAGGAAGATGGTGACACGGAGCTTGAGTGCTCTAGGGAGGAGTCAGAATGTGCCAGCCTCCCAGGAGATCCAGGTCTACAGTAGGAAGCGGCAAGCGACAGCGACGCTGGAGGACATTCCACAGTTGAGGGGTTCGAACACCGATACGGGGAATAACCCGGTGTGGGCCCTGACGTATGGTCAGATCCAGGAGCACATTGCTCCCTCTTCGATGGGGGGGTCGGCCTCTGTCCCCCTGATGGGGAGTTCATGGATGACGTGGAGCAGCCTGGAGCGCTGGAGGTGGAGGTGATCGGGACAGATGGGTCACTCATCTCGGGGGGGTCACTCCCCGGCCGGAGGAGATATTAGTGAGAAGGGCGGGGCACCTCCTCGGGTGTTCTGCCTGATGTTGGGTTAGGGGGTACTAACATTAAGTCTTAATGTCGGTCCTGGCCTGGAACATTAGAGGCGGGTGCTCTATCGGGCGTTGGAGGGAGTTCACTAGTGTGCTGAGGAGGGAGAAGTGTGACATTGCGGTGTTGTTGGAGTCCAAGATTCGGGGGGAGGTTGTGCTGAATCGCAGGACGTCTGCCAGTTGGGACCATTCCCATAACCTCGATCTTTGTGATATGGCTCGGATCTGGGTTAGGTGGAATAGGGACAGTTGGGAGGGGTCCACTATTTTGAAGACCCAGCAGCTCATTGGCGTGTCTTTTGTTAATAAGGGGGTTTCTCGTTCATTCTGGGCGCTGTGTATGGGCACAACGACAGGAGGAGACGGGAGACCCTCTGGGAGGATATTAGTAGTCTGAACAGGATGGCGGATCTTCTTCACCTTCCTTTACTCCTTGTGGGAGACTTCAATGCCTTGTTGCACAGGCATGAGAAGGTGGGAGGCAGACCGGTTCCGGATCCGATTCTTTATGATTTCCAGCGGTGTCTTCTTCAGACGGGGTTGAGGGGTCTGGAGAGAGCAGGGCATACTTGGACCTGGCACAACAAGGCGGTCCAGAGCCAGAACAGGATTGCGTGCCAGCTGGACAGGGCTCTGGGAAATAGCGAGTGGTTCCGTCTCTTTTCGAATAGTGTGGCGGAAGGTCTGGATGCTGGGACGAGCGATCACTCGCCTATTCGAGTTGGTCTAGTTGAGAGGCCCACGTGGAAGGCTAGGCCTTTCCGGTACAACAATGGGTGGTTTCTTTCTGCGGGTTATGAGGAGGTGGTTACTAGAGGGCTGCAAAATACTCGGGCGGGCACTGCTCAGTTCAGGATGGTTCATAAGTTGAAGCAGGTGAAGAGAGGTTTTCGTGCCTGGGTGAAGCAGATGCCGCGGTCTTCCCTTGCGGACAAGGAGGCTGAACTTCGGGAGGTCCAGGAGAGGCTGGCGTCGGATATTCTGAGCGGGGAGCTGGCGGCTAGGGAGAAAGTCCTTGTGGCAGAGGTCATCACTCGTAGGCTTCAGGAGGAGATCGCTGCGGCTCAGAGGGCGAAATGTTCCTGGCTCAAGGATGGAGATCGTTGCACGAAGTTCTTTTATGATGTTATCCGGTCCCGCCAACACCGGAATGGCATTCCTAGGCTGTTGGATGGAGAGGGCAGACTTATTGGAGACCCCGCCGAGATTCAGAGAGAGGCTGTCAGATTCTACACCGACATTATATCAGCAGGCAGACTACCCCTGTGTATTCTCTCCTCTTGTCCCTAAGAGGTTGGTGACGCATCAGGGCAATAGTCGACTTCTGGAGCTGGTCCGTATGGAGGAGGTGGAGGAGATTGTGATGCGAGCTGACCCCAATAAGGCACCGGGGCCTGACGGATTCTCTAGTGGCTTCTTTCGGCGTCACTGGGAGGTTCTGAAGGGTCCGGTCCTGGAGGTAGTGCAGGAGTTCTTCACTGAGGGGAAGCTTCTGAAGGAGTTGAATCATACCTTCCTGACGCTGGTGCCGAAGAAGGGGGGGCGACATCTCTGGCCGACTTCCGGCCCATTGCTTGCTGTAATTATCTGTACAAGATAATTACACATCTTATGTGTCGGAGGATGGAGGGGATTATGCAGGGTCTGGTTTCCCCGAACCAGGCGGCCTTTATTAAAGGCCGATCGATTGCGGAGCATAGTTTGCTTGCCCATGAGATGGTTAGGGAGTTCTGCAAACCAGGAGGGATGAAGGCCTGCGTGAAGCTGGATCTTAGGAAAGCCTACGACACGGTCAACAGGGAGTTCCTATGCCAGCTCATGCTGTCCATGGGCTTTGATATGAGGTGGGTTGCTATGGTGAAGGAGTGTATCTGCACGCCGACGTTCTCAGTCCTTATTCATGGTACACCCTATGGGTTCTTCGGCAGCACCAGGGGGCTCAGACAAGGGGACCCTCTGTCTCCGTACCTATTCACTCTGGTGATGGAGTATTTCACTTGTTTGTTGGATGTGGCGGTGGTTGAAAAGAAGATTTCCCCGCTATTCAAGCTTGTGCAACCGGTGGTTTCACACTTGATCTATGCCGATGATCTCCTGGTTCTTCTCCGTCCGTCGATGCAGGGAATGAGGGCGCTTTCTGAGGTCATGGAGGAGTTCGGGCGTCTCTCTGGACTGCAGCTGAATAGAGAGAAGAGTCGGGTCTACTTCAGCTCCAGGTGCTCCCTGAAGGAGGAAAGGGCGTTTGCTGGGTGTGGAGATAGGGGAGCTTCTTGTGAAATATCTGGGGGTCCCGCTGTCGGTGAACTATGCTAGGGAGCATGATTGCCACAGTTTGGTGGAGTTCACTCAAAAGAGAGTTGAGGGCTGGCAAGCAGCTGGACTCTCTTTTGGCGGGCGGATTGAGCTGATTAGGTCGGTCATCTCGGGGATTACTATGTTCTGGTCCCAGTCTATTCAGATTCCGACGGCCACTATCAGGAAGGTGGAGGTGCTATGTGCGGATTTCCTCTGGAGGGGAGGGATGCATGCTATCTCTTGGGACCAGCTATGCCGGCCGATGGAGGAGGGAGGAGTAGGTCTCCGACCTTTACGGGCTATCAGGGAGGCTGCAGGTATTAAGATGGCGTGGAGGTTCGTCCAGGGTGGCTCCTTATGGGCGGAGTGGATGGCTAGCAGGTACCTTAAGGGGAGGAGCTTCTGGACGTGCAGGCATGACAACAACTTCTCGGTCACATTTAAGACTATTCTTAAGTGTAGACCTAAGCTTCAGTCTGTTATCTGCCGGTCCATGAGGGATGGTGCTTCGACGGACTTGTGGCAGGACCCCTGGGTCGCGGGTCGGTCTTTACTGGATATCCTGGGTTCACAGTTTTCTAGAGAGGCTACGAGGGGCCTCAGGTGCAGCCGGATCATCAGAGATGGAGTTTGGGTGCCAGAGGCTTACCCATTCACGGCTCAGCTGGGTGAGGCGATCCGCCGCATTGATATCGACACCAGCCAGCCTCGGGATATGTGGATATGGACAGGGACTTCTTATCCAGGTGGAGCGAGTACGTTCAGTTTCAGGAGCTGCTTCGAGCTGGTTCGGGTTCGGCACGCCTTGATGGAGGATCGGGACTTCATTTGGGCTAAAGGTATAGCCCGGAAGATGCAGTTATGTGCGTACAGACTGCTGCTGGGGAGACTCCTGACCCGTGACAGACTCATCAGGTGTGGGGTTCATATCCCGGACACGATGTGTGTGTGTGGGGAGAGGCTGAGTCTATGGGCCATTTATTCTTCGAGTGCTCATTCTCTTGGTATATTTGGGCTGTGCAGTGTGGGCAGTTGGGGAGGGGAGCTGGCATGGCTCGGGACATTCGGAGCATCATCAGCTGGATCCGAGGTCACAGAGGTGGAGAGACGGGGTGGACGAGGCGAGCCTGGGTGCGACTTACTGCTTCCGTTTGGCACATCTGGCGTGAACGGAACAGGCGTATCTTTGAGAGCCTGGTTACCCGCTAGAGGAATTCTGCATAACGTGGAATTCGATGTATCAGTTATGTCCCCCTGAGTTCTCTGGGAGACATGTGCAGTAGTGAGATGTTGTATTGTATTACCTTTACCGCCAAGTGCGAGGAATAAATTTACCCTTATTCCAAAAAAAAATATATATATATATTTTGAAGCAAAGGGTTCTTCTGATTAAATGAAAGGGTTAATACACAACAATCAGCAGCAGTAGTCTTAACTATAGCCTGCTGGTACCACACAAACACATTCTCCTACTACTCCAAACTCTGAATACAATAATTCATCCTTTCAATCATCCGGCCTTCTACGTCTTTCTTCTATGATCAAGATATCAGCATTGATGTTGTTAACTAGACCCGAATATGAGAGAAAACGTCCTTGGAACAGTCGCCCATTGCGTTTTCGCCATATGTGCCATACCACAACTAGTAGTCGGGTTCTCGCCTTCCGAAAATTCTGTTTGCCTTGTGCTCCTCTCCCTCTGATCTCATCCACCACTTCCAACAGGGTTGTGTGTCGTCTATTCAGTAATCCTACCTCCTGTCTGTAGGTTTGCCAAATCCTGTCCGAGAATGGGCACTCGAAAAACAGATGATCTCTAGTTTCGTTACCTCCTCCACATAACACACAGCTTGTATCAGGAATGTGTACTCCAAATCGAAGCAATCTCTCTCTAGTCAGCAACCTGTCCCTTATCGCTTTGTAGAGGTACAATTTCTACTTGCTTGCCGCCTCATTAGCCCATACTACCGTCGACCAAGTTACCGAGGGAAAGAACATTCGAAGTAGCTCGTAGGCCTGTCCCTGTGCGAACGAGCCATCATCCGTGCCATCCCACACCCAGTAGTCATCCCCTTCTTCGTTAAGTATTGGTACCCTGCTTATTTCATCTCCGAACCATTGCTGGATATGTCGGTTATTCACACGCCACTCGCCTCCGGCCATAATGCTGCTAAGCGGGACATCATTCCCGACCATCTCATAGGTAGGCCAGCCGAGACGGTCGATGAAGCTCTGCTTGTTAAGCCATGGATCTTTCCATAAATTGGTTGAGGATCCATCTCGAATGATTCTAGTAACACAGGATTTTATTGTCGATCTTTGGGTTAGAATTTGCTTGAACGTAACGGAGAAGTTATTATTACTCTCCATTACCCAGAAGTTGCCGGAGTTATCATACCGAGCTCTCATCCATGTAGCCCACATAGATGACCCTGTCAGATAGCACCATGCGAGTTTAAGTTTAGCCACCTCCCTAAGAGTCCGAAGGGATCTGAGACCAATGCCACCTTCCTCCCTAGTCTGACAAAGCTCTTCCCATGCGATTGTGTGCATCCCTCCTTTCCAAACAAAATTAGTGCACAGTTTCTCAATTTCTTTCAATGTTCCAAGAGGTATAATGACAGCTTGGAACCAGTAACCTGTGATTGCCCATATTACTGAGCGCACCAATTCAATGCGTCCTCCGAACGAGAGAAGTTGGGACTGCCATCCCTCCAACCTCGTTTGAACATAACTCACCAGCCCCTTGCAATCCAAGTTGGATACATAGTTAATCGACAAAGGAATGCCAAGGTACCTAACTGGTAATTGGCTGTGCTCAATCCCGAGCTTACCCGCCCATATAGCTTGCTGCGGGCAGCTTTTGTTGAAGTAAATTTGGAATTTGTTTTTGTTCAGCTCCAAGCCCGAGCCTTGCCAGAACGTCTCCAGCACTTTCTAAGAGAAGATACTCCTTTTTCCGTAGGCACCATAAATACTAGCAAATCATCTGCATAGATGAGGTGAGATACAACCGGGTTAATATGACGAAAGAGTGGCGTGATATTTCTCCTGTGCACTTCTTCATCCATTAAACAAGTAAAGAACTCCATAACAATAGTGAATAGATACGGAGACAAGGGGTCTCCCTGCCGCAAACCCCTGCTGCTAGTGAAATACCCATTCGGTTGGCCGTTGAGAATGACGGAGAAGGACGGAGTGGTAATACATTCTTCAATGCGATCGACCCACCAATGATCAAATCCCATAGCGATAAGAACTTTGCAAACAAATTTTCGATTTACCGTATCGTAAGCCTTTCGCAAGTCCAGCTTGATTCACCCCTTGCGACCACCTTCCTTGTTGAAATCGCAAACCATTTCGTGTGCGAGGAGGCAGTTATCCGCTATAGCCCGTCCTTTAATGAAGGCTGCCTGGTTCATAGAGATGAGACTCTTCATAATTTCCTGCATCCTGTCGCACATAATGTGAGTTATAATTTTATAAATAAAATTACAACAAGCTATAGGCCTAAAATCTTCCAACTCGATCGCTCCTTCTTTTTTGGGAATGAGGACGAGGAACGTATGGTTCAGTTCTCTGACGAGGCGTCATGTTGCAAAGAAATCATCCACTACATGGAGCAATAACTCCTTCAGTTGATGCCAGTGTTGTTTAAAGAAAGCAGCGTTGAACCCATCTGGACCAGGGGACTTATTCGGATCAGCACATTTGATGACGTGTTCAATTTCTTCCATCCGAACCTTCCTCCTGAGACCAGCATTACCTGCTTCAGTGACAACTCTTTTGCAAATAATCTCAGGGATAGCTTCCTCCTCTTCCGGCACTGTGTATAGGTTTCTGAAATACTCGACCGCCAGCTCCTTGCTGCGATCGGCCTGCTCTAGCCGATTGCCATTCGCATCAATCAGTGTAGCCAACGAGTTCCTGCTTTGCCGAGCTTTAACTGTTGCATGAAAGAACCTTGTACACCGATCTCCATCTTGAAGCCAGGAGCATTTAGCTCGTTGCTTCAGGTGGACTTCCTCCTGGAATCGGAGCCTGCGAACATCTTGCAATCCCGCATCTCGACGCGCCAAATCTGAATCAAACGGGGATTCTTTGATTTGTTCTTGCACTTCCTGAAGATGCTGGATCTTCTCTTCTAACGACTGGGATGGTCGTCGTTTGTTCCACGACCGGAGTTCCTGTTTAACCTGCTTAAGTTTACGGATGATCCTGAACTGAGGTGTACCCGTGATGTCAAGTTGGAGGCCTCTGCCCACCGCCTCGCTATAGCCATCAACTGAATTCCATGCATTCGAGTACCTAAAAGGTCTTCTCCCTGATTTAAGCAGAGGTACCAACCGGATGAAAATGGGAGCATGATCGCTAGTTCCCCTATGAAGACCCTCTGCCCTGGCATTGGGGAACTTTTCAAGCCAAAGCACATTACATAGAGCTCTATCCAATTGGCACTGGACCCTGTTGAGGATTGAACTATTGTTCCAAGTCCAGATTTGCCCCATTCTTTCCATACATACAAGTCCTGACCCGGTTAAGCAATTCTGAAAATCTGCCAGGATATTAGGTGGCACTGGTCGTCCTCCAACTTTCTCATGGCCTGCAAGAACGGCGTTAAAATCCCCACTAATGAGTAATGGTGATTGATTCTGTAATTCAGTAGAAATTTTGATGATGTCTTCCCACAATCGACCGCGAAGACGCCTGTCGTTATGACCATAAACAGCCCCGAAGGTGACTTCGAGTCCACCTTTGTTGATGAAGTTGAGGACGATAATCTGATCCGAGGAGTATCGGATGCTGCCCGTCCATTCACGAGCATCCCACATAACCCATATCCGTGCCGTACCTCCAGGAAGAAGGTTATGTGCACACTCCCAATTGGTAGGAGTTCTCTACTTAAGCCTATCCATCGACTTAATTTTGCTTTTTAGAATAGCCACTATCGAAGCCTTGGTGCGCCAGATTCTCTGCTGAATTTCCTTCCACCTTTCCACCGAGTTAGCCCCCTGACATTCAAGGTTAGAACTGTCATTACTGAGGGATTTGTCCGTCCTTCGAGTTACGAAGCTCTCTAGGACGAGTAGATTGAGTCGTGTCAGTCATCTCTTCAGAGTCCCGCGCATTCTCTTTGGTTCTATCCTGGTTATGTCTCTGCAATCGGGCATGCCATAGCGGATTGTCAGTTGAAAGATCCCATGTGCTTGCGATGTTATCCTCTGGAACGTCTCCATATGCGTCGTGGCTAGTTTGGTCTGTAATGCCATCACCATGAAGTCGAACCGCTTTAGCAGCCCTTCCTCCCGAATTGTCGTCCCGCATACTACATGATGAATTCAGGCTAACCATAGCCAAGTTATTCGGCCCTTCCTGCAGATCTCCATTGGTTGGTCTGTTCTCCCATAGTGATAACTGAAGATTGCCCCCATCGTTATCTTCTGTCTCCGGTACTGATCGCTTCCCTAACAATGAATCCCCCTGTCCCCCAATGGATTCGTTTATTCTCTGTGCTAATTCTACTGTATCCGCTTCCATCACCTCTTTTCCGTCCATCTCCTGCCTCCGTGCTTCGTGACTAGCATCTCTGGATTCTCCGTCTTCCTCTAACGGGGTGGTGTTAGTCGACGAATCCTCTTCCCCTTGGATCTTCCGTTCTTGGCAGTGGGTTATGACATGCCCAAAACACCTACACTTCGTACATGATGGTGGCACCCACTCGTATTCGACGGACTGCCACCTGATCTCTCCGTTTGGCAGAATAAGCTCTACCTGTCTTGGCAGTTCATTACCAGCTTCTATTTCGACAAACACGCGCGCATAGGATAGCCTCTTTTTTTGGCTGTGAGGATGTCAGTACGCAGGGGCTTTCCCACCATGCTAGTAATCTTCATGATGGCTGGCGTGCTCCAAAGTTGAGGGGATGGCCAGGGAAGTCTTATCCATATAGGAACGGACGATAGCCGGTCCTTTTTAAAACATGATTCGGGGTACCATCTCTTTAACACCACAAGCCGTCCATCGAACGTCCACGGGCCCCCCTCTAGGACGCGCTCCAAGTCTTCGGCTAAATCAAACTTGATGAAGTAGAATCCGTTCTCTCGTGAGAATATCTCCAACTCCCCTTTAGGCCTCCATACTCTTAATGCATATGCTCTCAACTGTCCGTAATAGGGTTTATTTCCCATCACGTACAGTATTAAAGTATTCTTCCAATACGTCGTAGTCTCTTCTATGTCATCTGCTGTGATCTCCACCACCTTCCGTCCTTCGATCAACTGGGGTTCGACGTATTGTAACTCTACTTCTTCTTGAATCACTGCAGGTTTACATAATTCTGCCCAGGAGATAAGCGCCGACCGCGGTTGATGGGGACTATTATATGCGCGAGTTGTGTTTACTGACCTTTGCGGAGCCGTCGTCGACTTCCCTTCACCCGTTGCCTGATGGTCGTTAACCCCCTGCGGCTTGGTACCCGCTTCCAGCCTAGGATTCACCATACGGCGGTTGGGTCCTTACGGCCTGTTCTGCAGGGTTCTTCCCTCGCCTTGTCTCTATTGATGTGTATTGCCTCCCCAATGACGATCCCTTCTGGCTTGTTGAGTCGGCCGTCGACGGCGCTCCACCGTCGTCCACCCTCCCCCCTCGTCGCGGGGGGCCTGATCACCCGAGTCTTGGAAAACATCTGTCGGCTGGCTTGCCTCTCCATGGAGAAGCTCCATGTTCCGAAACCCTAGATGCTCCATTTTATTATATATATATGGTTCCCTCTGATCTTGCTAATGCTAAGAACGTCATCTATGTGTTTTAGAATCAGCGCATCACCTGGTGTGAAAATAATACCCTCTAATCTTTATCATAATCTTCTTGCTAGGAGAAGCTCTACTAATTATTGTTATATGTTCTGAATCAGTACCCTTAATTGGAATAGTATAATAAATTACTCCTCAACCCTCATAGGTTTTGGTGAAGTCACTGGGACTCAAAGAGAAATCTAAATTCGAATTGTGAACCTCTAGCGCATCTTTTATGCATATTTTAAAAAAGATTTCTAGTTTTCTATTGTGTGAATCCAATTATCTGTGTAGATTTCAACCTGCAAAGATGTATGTATTAAAATAATATAAATATTTAGTACTCAAAATTTTTACTTTATATAATTCTGAATTTTTGGTACAATATAAGAGACTTTACTATTATACTTTAAGTTATTAAAATGTAGCCCTTTTTATTATTATTATCATTATGAACTACCCCAAATATTGTTAGATTTTTTATTTGTCTAGAGCATCACTTTTATTTTTTTGGTTTGGAACAACTTCAGTTTTATTAGTATTTTATTATAACATGTATTATTTTGGATATTAAATTTTGTTTATTGTTTTATTTCTTGAATTTTGTGTTGAAAATACTATTGTATCATTATCGATAGAAAAAAATAATAATATTAACATTAAGTTTTAAGGGCACCACTTTTAGGGTTCGCCTCAGGTCTAAAAATCTAAAGTCCGGCACTAGGCAGGTGCAATAACAATTTGAACATTGTCATATACAAATCAATATAAATCTTTTTTGCATGATATCTGTACCAACTTGACTGACCCTTAAGCTATTTCTATCCATTTAACCTCAATTATCCCATAGTTTTGGTATCTATAAATACATTATATCCCCTTGTCTTTCTGTTACCATATATTCCTGACTCATTGAACATTAACTCTTTTTCTGAATAGAGAGCAGCACATCCTCTGTTCTTATTCTTCTGAGAAATGGATAACAGATCTCTGCAATAGAGAATGGCAGGAGGCTTTGTGGGCGGTGACATGGGAAAGAGAGCAGAGAAGTATGAGGGGAGGATCACTGGCCACTTCATCATAGCATGCTTGATTGGACGACGATGACGATGATGATGATGGTGCAGCTACAACTCAAGAGGAAGAATAATGATGGTCCCTGAGCTTGTTCCTGGAGAGACATTTGAAGCGACTGTGGGGAAGAATGGTGATTCTTTAGAGTCCTTACTGTGTGTAGTATTTCCTCTTTCAAGTAACCAACCAACTTTCTTCATTCCATATCTGTTTTTTTCTTTCCGAAAGTCACTTTTTTGAGATAACTCATCATATTTATTTTAATTATATGTTATGTGGTTTGTTGAAATGAGTTGCAAAAAAAAAAAAAAAAATTTGTCTGATTATGCATGGAAGGAGGTGTTCTGATATTTTTTGTTCTAGTTTTGTTTGTTTCATTCAGACATGGCAAGGATAGTAAAGTATCTACTTACAGAGCTTCAAGTAATGAGTTTTACGAGCCCCGGTTAGTCTCTCGACTATAATTGTTATCTTTGGTATATGCATCTTTTATTTTTCTTTTGTTATTTGTTCAGGTTAACTTCCAAAGTTTGATATATAAAACAAATGTTTTAGGTTGATACAGTAAGGAAATTTGTAGAAGCTGGAAAAGAGAAGGGAAGTTCAGTCCGTTCCAGTCTCAATGGAACGCACAATGAGCTGATGAGGCTGCCAGATGACCATGCTTCTCAAACAGGTAGGTCAAACCACTTTGTTGCACAATACAATGATGATTTCATCTCTTCAGAATCAGATCGACAGCTTCTCCGATAAAGTAGAATTCCTCTTTCTACTTTTTATTTATTTTATGAGGAGATTGATAGGAACAATTTGATATTCTGATGCCATTTTTATTTTTCTTATGATCTTCCTTTTTTATTTCATCCATCCATTTTTCTTATGATCTTCTCTTTATACATATATAGGTATGTATAATTGTGAACCTAGGCTTAGGAAGGGGAAGAAATTTGTGTGTGTTAATGAAATACTACAGCAGGTAAGTATCAGTATAACCACAGATGGGTAGGGGATACTCATAGTAATTTTTTGAACGCTAACAAATAGGGTATCAGTCTGTTGGAATTGTCAGGTACCTAGGTGTACAGGGGGGGTATGTACACAGTTTAGTGGAATGGTGTGCACCTACCCATGTAGGGGGATGTACAGACACAATGGAGAGTCTCAGTATATGTGTGTGTGTAGTAAGGAGCCTACGTAATTTTGTGTGTTATAGAGAAGTAGTACCTGTGTAGGTTCAGTGGGGTATCGGCTAATAGCAGTAGCAAGAAAGTGCACAGGGGACTAGTATAATAACAGCAGAGCATGGGGGGAGTTCCTGTGCATGATGCAGGAACAACCTGCAGATTGTATGGGTAGGATCAAGAGGTAGAGCAGTAATTGTTGTGGTAGAAATTGGAACTATAGGTAAATCAGTTAGATTGTACCTGTGCGTGTTTGGGGGAAATTGGTTTATGGAGTCTAATTGACATATAGCTAGGTGTCAAAGCACATTAAAGGGTAAAGGAAATACATGTGTGTTAAGTGTATTTAGGTTTGAGATAGTAAATCAGCCTATTGTAGAAAAAGGAAAAAAATACAGTATTAGTTAAGTATTGGAGATGTGACACCAATGTGTGCAGAAATTTATGCATACAGGTATGTTAGACAATAATTACCTGATATTGGATATAGAAGGATTAGGGTGTAGAGTATTGTAAGTCATATACATTGGTAATAGGAACAAAGAAAATAAGAAATTAGGTTTCCAACATCAGAAGGATCTTCACATGGCTAAAAGATGATGTACTTTAAGAAGTTAGAACTTAGGAACAAAAAATAAAAAGATGTAACAAATATATTAAATGCCTATACAGAGGGTTGTTCAGCATTTTATTGGGGAAGGGAAAATCTAACTCAAACCCGTGCAAGGGTGAGCCATGTTAGCTTAAGGATTATCTACAACATATATAGCAATTGTTTCAGTATCTGATCTACATGATCACATCAATCTCCGAGGCAAATTCCTACATATTGTAGACAGTAACAGCAAAGACTGGCACTGATGCAACTCCTATGGTTGTCAGTTTACAGCCTATAGAAACCAAGATTATATACAACATTGCTAGCCAGGAGTATTTGATATTCAGAAATTAATCTTGATCAAAAGATTGAATCAGTATTCACATCTTCTATCATAATCTCTGTTAAATTTGTTGGGCTAAAATTTTGGTCAATAGTGCAAATTGTCTATTTTGGGACATTTTTGGAACAAATTTAAGAATTGAGAAATAGATAAAATCAAAATAAAACAAAGGTAATTGAAACAGACAAGCCAGTATACTGGCCGATAGAGCAATATTTTATTAAGCTGCAACAGTGATTATTTGGTAGAGTAATCACAGTTACATGTCCAGTTGAACTTTTTGTTTTATTGGCTAACTGGTATTCAAATTAAGGAGATATAATACTAGGATATCACCCATCTAGAAATATTTTAGTTTGGGGTTAAGACAACCAAGGTTAGAAGGGAGAAATATTTATCGATCGTTGATGAATTCATGGAAGCTGCATATTCCTACCGGGTTTGGGCCCATCCCTACCTACACCAGCTAATTTGCAGCAGTACAAATGCATAGGTCACTACTTGCTTACAAAAGCAATGCCTACTTACTTTCTGAAATTTCTATGCTTATCTACACACTAGTTACTTGGTAGATGATTATAACAAACAAAAATCTAGAAAGTAAGCAAGATAATTATAATTGTCGTATCTCTATACAACATATTTGTAAACAATGTAGTGTGTATGGTCATGATATTCTCATATGCATTGCCATAAATTGTATACATAAGTTTTTTAATTTCTGCCTAAACATTGTACACACAGGTTCATGGTATTCTCATATACTCTGCATAAATTCTTGATGTATATATGGTCTTTTGTTAACTAGTTATTTTTTATTTTTATTTGCAAGTCCTTCAAAAGAGTTTGGGTTGATTTTACAAATGATGGAAGATTTGCTTAATGAAAAAGCATTTTGGGTTCATTTTTTTAAATGATGGCAAATGATGCTTGATAATGTAAACAATTTTAGATTTATTTTGTAAATGATGGTAGATGAACACTTAATAATGTAAAGCGTTTTGAGTTCATTTTTGTAAATGATGGGAAGACGTCCAATAATGTAAAGCGCTTTGAGTTCATTTTATAAACGATGGGATATAACATTTAATGAAATTAATCTTTGTTGATGTACTTTAGAGTTTACAATATTTTTTGAACTTAAATAGTTAGTTATATATTGTTTTTGTTATATATGTCTTTTAATTGTACATTCTATATGCAGAACAAGGAAACAATAATTTTAAAATAATTGGGACAGTTGTTATAAGTTTTTGGGATGATTTTGTAACTGTCCTAAAAGTAAATTATATTCTTTTGTGACTATTATCCTAAATTATTATGACGGTTCCAATCCGTCATTTAATAATAAGTAGGACGGCAAAATCCGTCCCATAAGCTTTTGCCACGCCACCCTAATAGCACCGTTTGAATCCGTCCCAACTGCCGTCCCAAATAATGTTTAGGACGGTAAAAGTTCTTTTAAGAACGGTTTTTGGTTGTCCCAAAAGACCACTTTTTTTGTAGTGACATAAAATCCTCAAAAAAAACTTTTAGCAAAATTACTAAAATGGCAGCAGGGCGAGAATTTTCCCCCGCATGCATTACTTGATGGTTATAATCAAACCATCAATAAATCAAATGGTTTTTCTTAACGGTTCAGCTAAAATCGTCAAGTATTATAGTCAAATTTTCTTAAATAACACAAAAAGAGTATTTTCTTGATGTATGTCTAAAACCGTCAAGATAATGGCTTTTCTTAACGGTTTAGCACGACAGTCAAGAAATAACCGTCAAAAAATATCATTTTTCTTATAGTGAATGGCCCCCAGTTCGTAAGCCATGCATTCCATCGTCTCTGTGATAAAAATCGGATACAGAATGTAGCATCAACGGTCTACAATCTTGCAGCAAATGGACTAGCCGAAGCATTCAACAAGACGATTGTTAAGCTGCTCAAGAAAGTCGTGTCTTCCAACAAGCGCGACTGGAATAAGAAACTCGGCGAGTGTCTATGGGCTTACCGTACAACCGTTCGAACACCCACTAGCAAAACGCCATTCTTGCTTGTCTACAAAAGTGAGGCGGTACTCCCTCTTGAGATCTAGATTCCATCTCTAAGGATAGCTATCACCAACTAGCTGACAGATGCAGACAATCAACTTCGTCGGCTACAGGAGTTGGAAGCGTTGGACGAGAGGCGCCTATTGGCTCAACAACGTATCGAACTCTATCAAGCTCGAATTTCTGGATCTTTCAACAAAAAGGTCCGGGAAAGAACATTCCAAGTGGGTGACCTCGTCTTATCAGTTCGAAGACCAATGGTGATGACTCACAAGACGGTTGGAAAGTTTGAGCCCAAGTGGGAAGGACCGTTTGTCATAGAGACAGTCTAATCCAATGGTGCATACCGACTAGCTAAACCTTACGACAATTTGCTAATAATGTCGATCAATGGTAAATTCCTAAAGAAGTATCATGTCTGAGGTATAAATCGGCATATATTTTCACATCCCCCGTGGGTGTTCATGAGTTCTATTAACGAATTCATCCCTTTCTTATTTCCCCATTAGAAAATATTTCACGTCCATATTACCTCTGAGTTTTTTCTCTACCCTAACGAAGTTCATGACTACCATATATTACCTCTGAGTGGACATTTCTTACATGACAAACCTCATGTTGTCATAATTATCTGTAGAACATTCTACGTCCATATTACCTCTGAGTTATTTTCTATACCCTAACGAAGTTCATGCCTGCCACGTCCATATTACCTCTGAGTAGACATTTCTTCCATTACAAACTCCGTGGTGTCATAATTATCTATAGAACATTTCATGTTCATACTACCTCTGAGTTGTTCTATACATACGTGGAATCTATCCTTACCATGTCCATATAACCTGTGAGCAAGGAATATTCAAGCATAAAAATTCGGTGTTTACCATGTCCATATTACCTCTGAGTAAACACCCTATCCCCAGTGGAGTTAGCTCCATCCCATCATGTTATGCCTACCTCTGAGGGAATTCTCATTACTGTACAAAATGTTCACAGTAGATAGACAAGTAAAGAAGCAAAACTTAAATTATTCATTCATGAAAAGGAAAAGTTTGTCTTTCTTCACTACAAAAGCCAAAAGTAAGGAACGAAAAGACGAAAGGCATTAACATTGCGATGACCGATGCATGAGTTCTTCCAGTCGACTCCTCAAATGGGCAACCTGGGGCCCGACCAACTCTTTGGCTCGATGCTCTGCCTCTTGTCGCCGACGGTCTCATCCTCGAGCTGGGACAGGTCCTGTCATGCGAGGTCTAGCTCTGTTCGACGAACGCCAATGCTTTCCCTCTCCTGCTAGGGTCTCAAATCGTTGGCGAAGGACCTCTTGCTGGTCTTTTGACTTTTCCACTATCGGCGAAGGCCAACATCTCTTCTAGCTGCCGAATATGTTTCCAGAGGGTCCCGCACTGTTCCTCCAAGGTTGTTCGATGCAGACTTGAACTTCTTCGGCATCACTCGCCTCTTCAATCTTTGTTTCAACCTCGGCAAGCCTGTTAGTCAGATCCTGACACCTCCGTTCGTGCTGGGAAAGTGCAACGACCATTTTGTCTAATTTTGCGTCCGCTAGAGACAATGCTGCCCTCAAGACCTTGAAGCTCTGAGATGGTGGCTTCTAATTCTGTCAGAAGTGCCTCTATCGTATAGCTTTCATCTCATACCCCTGATATTCACGCAATGCCACTAGCTGGGCTCTTACTGCAGACCGGGCCCTTCTAAGCATTTGGTCATGTTGTAGGACACCCTCTATACCGCGCTTTAGAGCATGGCGAATGGTCCCCAAGATGAGGTTGGTATAGTAAGCATTATCGGCCATAGCCATTGGGGTTATCGCACTACTAAAATCTGTCAAATCAGCAACACCAGAGGACGTCGCTAAATAGGGCAAATACGTCGCTAAATCCAATTGGCGACGTATTTAGCGACGTTTCGACGTAGTCGCGATTTACCTAGTCGCTAAACACCAGGACGTCACAATACGTTGCTATTGCGACGATAATTAGCGACGCATTCGCGTCGCTAATTCAGCGACTACAAGCGACGTACAATGACTGCGTTTGCCGACATCGGCTAGTGACGTTTAGCGACGTTCCATACATCTATGCTGACCTGGCATGTCAGCAAATTGGCGACGTTCTGTGACGTTGATACGTCGCTTTATTACCGACACATAGCGACGTCCTAGTTAGCGACAATTAGTGACGATCAGCGACGTGGTGACACATATTTAGCGACGTTCCGATACTTAATTAGCGACGTGTATATTCGTCGCTGGACGTCGCTAAACGTCGCTAAATTTGGTAAAGAATTTAAAAAAATACAGCATTTGCAGCAGCACCTACAACAGCATTTGTAGCAGCACCTAGCAGCACCTACAGCAGCATTTTCCTGGATTCGCTGACCCCTTTGGTGGAACATTCCACTCAACACCGACTGATCAGGAGGAGCATCAAGAACACAAAGTATCAAACAATATGAAACACATATAAAACACATACGAAACAGAATCATGAATACATATGAAACACAATCACGAACACAATCACGAACACATATGAAATACAATCACATCACTCAACACAGATATATAAAAAATTTCAACAACAGTGTCAAACATAATGAAACACAATAACAAATATGTAGAAACACATAAAAGACCCAACAATGGGCCATCACACACATATATATATATATATATATATATATATATATATATATATATATATATATATCGACTACGGTTGATCAGGAGGAGCATCACCGCTCATGGAAAGAAGGTAAGCATACTGCTCCGGTGTAAGAACCGCCGACGACGATGAAGGAGGAGGCAATACAACCGCTGTAGAAGGAGGCAGTGTAACCGCTGGAGAAGGAGGTAGTGTAACCGCTGGAGATGGGTACGTCCGCGTCTCCTCTAGGACTAGCAGTCTGGCGCTGCATTGCTCCATGCAAGCCGCTATCCTAGTAACGGTGCCGTGAATAGACTCTGCGTCCCCTGTACGTCCCTCACGGTGCGCTCGAGCTCGTCAAAGCGTGCAGTGACCGATGCAGCGTCCCCTTGCGCCTGAGACCCTGGCTGCTCAAAAATCTTTCTCAGTATATCGTCGCGTAGCTCAGCAATCTGGCGGACAATGGTATCCTCGACTCGGGATGACTCGACCTGTGAGGGCTGTGAATGCGCACTGGCAGAGGGAGCCCTGGATGCCTGCATCACAACAATATGTCATAGGACCCCGTACCGTAGTATGTACCTCTATAAAGACCACCAACGACAGTCTTCTAGAGCTCGTCCTCCGACTGAGGCGAAGAGGACTGCGATGTACCAACCCCTTCCTCTGCAGGTGCACTAGCACTCGCACGCTCACGTAGCCTAATAACTCATCCTAGAAATCATTGTGCATCTCTATAAATTAGTACTTACCTAAATTAGCCTAATAAACGTCTAAAGTATTTAATTATTATTAACTATATGGTTATCTGTATATTCTTCAAGTTAACGAAATCTAAATTAGTACTTACATAGCTCTGAGTAGCCCGGTCGTCGATGAGCTTCCCGTCCTTCCGATGGGTGGCCAGGAAGACGGTCACCATGTTTGCGTCCTCACCCCTTTGTACCTGCATGTTTGTTATATTTTATTCTTTAGTAAAATAAAAAATTATATACTCCTACTATCAATAAAATCTTATATATTGTAATAAATTACATACCAGACGACGGAAATGCTCCGTCATAGGAATCGATCCACCATACCACTTTTCGGCCCTCGTCCTAGCCGCCTTCGCCTTCTTCGACCGCTCTCTGTACCGGGGATCCTTAAATCGAGCCCTCATCGTGTCCACTGGTCAGGCGTGATCCAACCAGCAATCGGCTTTTCGGAGCACTGACGAGCTTTCTGATCATCAATTGCATCACGAATCAGCTTGGCGACGACGACAGAAAACTGCCTCTCAATCTGCTTGGTCCGGTGTGGTGGATAAAAATAAGTCCTCTACAAGAATTACAAATTAAAAATAAGTTCTAAAAAATGCTTAAAATATATTAATCATTCTAAATTAACTATCTTTAATTACCTTGAAGTGGGCAAACCAGAATGCCTTTCTCTCTTCCGAGGCATCTGAGTAGTTGATCCTCGGACCCCCATAGTTGGACCTCAGAAAGGAGCCCAACGCTCTCTGTACCGACGAGGGACGATATCTATATACAACGATAATTATATTCATGAAAATATTATATTATATATATATATATATATATATATACATACATGCAAATATATATATAATATAATTATATATATATATATATATATAATATTATGCATGTATGTATATATAATATATATATATATATATATATATATATATATATATATATATATACATTTAACTTACTTCGTAGGACCGTCGGCCCAAATCTCCATCCTCGTCTCGTCCTGAGGTGCGCATGGAGGGTCGCTCTGGTATGGATCCGCACGGGGGGAGTAGGGTCTACCTCCTCCACCTACTCCCCACCTGCCATGCTGCCGTCAGCAATAGGAAGGCTAGGGGAAGGAGTATCAGCAAGCCTGGAACTGCTCGTCCCAGGTGTACTGCCACCCGGACCTGCAACCGTATGATACAATGGAGTGCTCGGGTCAGACGATGGTCCGGAGCCATCCTTTAGTAACAGAGCTCTCTGTCCACCTAAGGACACGGCTCATCCTGACCTATCTCCGCATCGTCCTGCTATGCCTCCGCGTCGTCTTGCCATGCTGATAATAACATATGATTAAAAATAAATAAATACAATGACAATTTAAAATATTTGCATACATTGGAGTTCATAATTTAAGTTTACAAAAATCTGAATACTGATAGAAATGATCACAGTTCATAATTTAAGATTACAGAAATATGAATACATTAAAATCACAGTTTCTCAATCATCCTCTGAAAATTCATTCTTCGTTTGCCTCCTCCTCATCCTCATCCTCATACTCTTCCTCTTATCTTCACTAGCATCTCCTTCGTCTTCCCCTTCGGATACTTGTACCTCTTCTACACAAGTAGATATAAAATGGAGAACTTCTGCTGAGTCAACATCAACTGTATTTGGTACAAGAGGCAGCTCGTCCTCCTGATAAGCCACTTCGTCGACGTCGTAGGTATTTTTGGCTTTATTCTTGCATACTGCCCACCAGTCGTACCTCGTTGTTTCCCATCTAGGATATGTTGTAAAATATACGAGTTGAGCTTGACTTGCTAGGATAAATGTTCGTATACTTGGTATCGACGACGGTAGTTAATATCCATAAGACCATGCTTGTCAATTTTCCATCCTTGATCTTGTATCGGATCGAACCAATCAACTTTGAACAACACGATCTTGGCAGGCTCTATGCCATGGTTGTACGTCAATTCCACAATCTCCCGTAAGACGCCATAGAAATCATTGCCTGGAGTGACATCTTTGTAGTTTGTAGATTTGATACACAAGCAACTATTTTTTGTGGAATCAAGATCCAGGAAGCTATCTCTGATGGGAGCATTTGTTGACTTGAACTTAAACCCATTCACGCAATAACTTGGCCATATTTTGACGGCATAAATTGATCCCTTGGCAAGAGTTCTAATAGATTCATTCTCAAGGGTGACGTCCGGACGATCGACCTAAACATGAGAAGATACAAAATTAAGTTCAATGTTAAGTTATTTCTTGTGCAAATACAAATGGAGGAAGATTCTAACTAGCTTCTTACGTACATATGCATTCAACTAAGACGGGAAATGAAGTCTCATTTCTTCTTCTACTTCTTCATCTACAATGTATAGTCTACTTGACCTCACCTCATCATTAAATTTGCTGAAAACCAATAATATCGGGATACACTCGTTAAATTATAATAACGTAATCAACAAATAGATGACTTGAACGTTGAAGATTTTCACTTACCACTCTAGCATTTCCACTTCATCCTCATCGCAGTTGAGTAATATATATAACTGGGCAGCCCTTAGTTCCTCATCATTCAAATATTTCTTTTTCAGTTTCCCAGAAGGCTTTCCAAGAACATTGAAGACTTTCAATAATGCATCATTATATTCTAGATCTCCATCGTCATTCCTCGGAGCTCTTGTTCTATTTGTAGCAATATGAGGCTTGAAATATTGAACAAAAGTTTATAATCTCCTCAAGGACATAGGCTTCACAAATAGAACCCTCGACCCGTGCCTTATTTTTCAACTTTTTCTTCAGGTGGTTTAGATGGAGCTCGAACGGGTACATTTACCGATAACCGACGGGCCCACCAACACGTGCCTCATAGAAAAGATGAATTGGCAAATGCTCCATAGAGTCGAAGAATCTAGGAGGGAACACCCTCTCAAGCTTGCACAATATTACTGCAATGTCCTTCTTCTGCTTTTTAAGCCGATCGACGAGCAACTTAGTAGAACAAAGATCTCTGAAGAATATGCTAAGCTCTGTCAGTGGATCCCAAACGACCTGAGGTAAGAATTCCCGAAATGCAATCGGGATTAACCTCTCCATAAAAATGTGACAGTCGTGGCTCTTCATACCCTGTAGTTTGTTCTCCTTCGGGTCAACATATCTTCTCAAATTCGATACGTACCCGTCTGGAAATTTTAGGCCCTGGATCCACCTACAAAGTTTACCTTTGTCCTCCTTGTCCAGTGAGAAAATGGCCTTGGGCTGCTTATACTTCCCACTGCCTTCCTTTATCAAATGCAACTCTGGACGTCTGCATATTTCTTCTAAGTCCAACCTCGCCTTGGGATTATCTTTCATCTTCCCCTTTACGTCCATCACAGTATTTATTATATTGTCAAATACATTCTTCTCGATATGCATGACATCCAGGTTATGTCTGAGCAGATGGTCACTCCAATATGGCAGGTCCCAGAATAAACTTCTCTTCGTCCAGTTGTGAGCGCGGCCAAATCCATCACACTTGTACCCCGATGTAGGCTCTTCAATAACACTTGACAATTCTTTAACTTCCTCCCATATCGTGTCCCCGGACCACCGTGGCGGTGGACTGGACTTCTCTACCACGCTAGTACGAAAAGCCTTCCCATTCCTCCTGTACGGATGATCCTTTGGCAGGAACTGTCGATGACAATCGAAGAAGCACGGTTTTCCTCCATATTTCAAATGGAAAGCCTTAGTGTGATCCATGCAATATGGACATGCGAGACGACCATAGGTGCTCCAACCCGATAACATTCCATAGGCCGAAAAATCATTGATGGTCCACATTAGTGCGGCCCTCATTTGAAAGTTCTGCTTTCTGGAAACATCATATGTGGTTGCACCTACTTCCCACAACTGATTCAGCTCATCTACCAAGGGCTGTAAGTACACATCAATGTTCCTATTCGGGTTCTTCGGACCTGGAATAATAACAGTTAGGAACATATAACGAGTCTTCATATTGTACGGAGTAACAATCATAGGCTAACAAGAATATTGTGAGCCCGAAAGTCCAATTGGGGTAAAATCGTCGGAGGAAAGCCCCAATCTGATATTACGCGACTCTGAAGCAAAATCGGGATACACACGATCAAAGTGCTTCTATGCTTCCCCATCGGATGGATGATCCAATACTCCATCTATTTGTTTCCGCTTGTGCCAACTCATATTATCAGCTGTCTCCTTTGCCATAAACAACCTCTGCAACCGCGGCGTCAAAGACAAATAGTGCATCGAATCTGTTGGCTTGCGTGCACCAGAAGTCATTGATGTACTAGTTGCCTTGAAGCGATCAGCACCACAAAATCTGCAGACGTCTTCATCCTTGTCGTCCTTATATTACAACATGCATCCGTTGCGACATGCATCAATTTTTTATGCCCCATCCAGAGCGATCTCACCATTCTCTTGGATCGGTAGAAGTCTTTAGGTAACTTGCCACCCTCCGGCAATATATCTTAATTAACTCCAGGATTCGGTTGTAGCATTCTTGAGACATGTTGAAATCTGATTTTATGCTCAACAATATTGTAATCACCTCCAACGGTGAATGGTCATCAAACCAGGATATAAAGGAGTCCTTGCATTCTCCAGCAACTCCATAAACTTTGCAGCATCGGCATTCGGTGCCTCCTCAGCTGCATATTGATTGTTCGAATCGAAACTAGGCCCCGCAGCATCGAAAACTATGTTCGTCCACCCTTGGTCATAATCAGCATGCTCGTCGACATCTACATAAGGCTCCACATAAGGCTCCGGTACGGATGCTAAAGGCACAAGTTCTCCGTGTGCGGTCCACTGATAATAATTTGGCATGAAATCCCAAAAATAAAAATGATATGTCACATCCACTTTCGAATGATATTTTAAGTTGCGACATCTCACACATGGACACTTAATTTTTGTACGGTCCATGTACTGAGGGAACGCCTTGGCAAACTGCAGGAACTGTTGCACACCCTGTATAAATTCATCCTGCACACCGTATATGTCATCAGGATGACGATTGTACATCCACAAACGGTTCTGCAGATAGTAATTCATATCTATTTTAAGATAATTCTGCAAAGATTGACACATATAGTAATTCATCAAGACGACGATTGTACATCCACAAACGGTTCTGCAGATAGTAATTCATATCCATTTTAAGATAATTACTACAGAAAGTGAAGACCGACATGAACTGATGCACGAAAATGAGGGGCTCAAAGCTAGAACAAGTAAAGTTGTGCTTTGAAAAAAAAACTCTTGTAAACTCTTTGTTCACAAAATAAGCTATAATTAAAGAATACAGAACAAGTATCGAGTTCGTAACTCAAGTATAGAGCTTACAAGAGTTATAAACTCGATACTTGTTCTGTATTCATTATATTGCTTTGTGAACAAAGAGCTTACAAGAGTACAACATCCAAAACATAACTTTACTTGTTACAGCTTTGATCCCCTCCTTTTGTGTGTTAGTTCATGTCGGTCTGCACTTTCTGCAGTAATGACCACAAGTTTTATATTTTTCAATGATATATTTAACATGCTTAATTGCCAAGTGTGGGACGAATGGCTCAGAACACAACCCAAAATTCATTCTAGCATACATTAGTGTGAATCATCTATGTTTTGTACATATGGTGTAGTATATATTCTTATCGAATCTAGTATCTGAAGGATGTAACCGAATCAATAAGATGAACCCACAAAATGTAATACTAAGACCTTATCTACTACTAAAAGATATAGTGATAGGTTGTCGTATCATCATTGCCGAGGGATGGGGGTCGGAGGACAGTCAACTTTATCTACGGCTATATAGTTTCGCCTCGCCAGTCGAATGGCTGCAGGGACTATGTCCTGATCACGATGTCGTACCATAGATTAATGCAAATTTCTTATAGCAAATGTCGTACATAGATTTCTGCCTCGCCAGTCGAATGGCCGATAAAAAGGTTATATTCGATTTTTTGACAAGTATGAGAACGGATGACTCAGAACACAACCAAAAATTTATTCTAGCATACATTAGTGTGAATTATCTATGTTCTGTACATATGGTGTAGTATATGTTCTTATCGAATCTAGTATCTGAAGGATGTAACAGAATCAATAAGATGAAACACAAAATGTAATACTAAGACATTATCTACTACTAAAAGATGTAGTGATAGGTTGTCGTATCATCATTGCCGAGGGATGGGGGTCGGAGGACAGTCAACTTTATCTACGGCTACATAGTTTCTGTCTCGCCAGTCGAATGGCTGCAGGGACTATGTCCTGATCATGATGTCGTACCATAGATTAATGCAAATTTCTTATAGCAAATATCGTACATAAATTTCTACCTCGCCAGTCGAATAGCTATAGGGACAGTGTCTGGCTGGTACATGTAATTCAAATCAGATTAATGGGACAGTTACATCCAAACCCAGACACACCCTCATATTAGAAACATGTAATTCAAAATCAGACCCCAATTAGATGGCCTACTGTCCTCACACAGCTTATGACACACTCAAACTCACTGGACTGAATAATTCTATTGGTTTGCCGACTGAACAATATGTTAGTATAGGATTTCTATGACTGATACATATATAAATACACTATGGCTTAATATTACCACCAGACAACCGACTTTTGGTGATACACGCGAACTTAACAGTTTTTCTCATATTGTTGCCATGTATCTTTCATATCCTGTTTATATACTTGTATTATTGCTATATAGACCGTTCACAGTTAGCTTTGTATCTTATTGGACGTATTCATTTGAGCCTTGATTGAGTCGTGTCGTGAGTCATGAACCGAACTACTTTTTCCTCCGTGTCTTGAAACCGTGAAGCTAACCTGCGAGTCCACACTAGGGACGAGGGTTAGTAGTTATCCGTGTCTTAAGCTAACCTGCGAGTCCACACTAGGAACGAGGGTTAGTAGTTATTGGTCCACACCCGCGAGTCCACACTAGGGACGAGGGTGATGCTAGCCTGTGAGTCCACACGGGACGAGGGTTAGTAGTATATGCTAACCTGCGAGTCCACACTAGGGGTGAGGGTTAGTAGTTGTTCAAACCTGCGAGTCCATATTAGGGACGAGGGTTTGAGTATTCGATTTGGCTATCCGTTGACCTCGTGATATCGTGTCCTCTTGTCCTTCTCCAGCAGTTCATGTGTAGACAGTGTATAGATTCGTGCTTTATTTCACTGCTCGATTTTACTTATTTATTCTGTATTTTTCCCATGCATAATAAACTGTTAGAAGGGCTCGTTTTTATGTATCTTGCTAGTCCTCTGAGGAGCTGATGATCTCTTCAAAATTAACTTGAGTATAGACAGCGTACTACCGCCGACACTGCAGCGTAGGATGGGCTTGGACACGCTTCGTATCCGAAAAGTGGGTGCGGGTCGTGACAAGAGTTTTTTTGGTGGCCCCTGCGGGTCAGAGCATTTCGTATCGGTTACGTAACTGTACTGATACGAGCCCGCGTAACTGACTAAACCTTAGAAATCTCAATCCACTCTGCCTTGAAAATTCTCCTAGAAATTTCTCTACCATCTTTGAAACTTCGTATTCGTTCTCAATTATTCTCCTTTGCCTTCTTGTACCATTGATTCTCGTCCCTTCCTATTCCGAGGTGACGAATGATCGTGTTGTCTAGGATTCATTAGAAATTCTTAAATTATAGCGTAATATTGCTTGACTATTGAATATTTGGTTGTTTATAGATATGAGGGAGTATAGATGCCATATGCTTAGATATCTGCCTGTAGAATTGTTAGCAACTAGTTAGAAGACCATAAGACTTTAGTGACCGTATTTTGAGGAGTAGTGTGACCAAAGGTAGGTAGAAGTCCTCGAAGTTTCGTAGTTACGAAATGACTAGAGAAGGTTATAGAATATTTTTGAGGAATTAAATTGAGGAGATTAAGGTAATCGTGGACTTTAAAATTTTAAGATATAATTATGAATCAGAATTTCGAGGACAAATTATTTTTAAGGTGGTTAGATTTGTAGCCTCCCTTACCGAAATTTTTGAAATATTTTTATTATTTATTTGATTTAAATAGTGATTTTAGAATTTTTATAAATAATTATTTAGTTAGTTTTTACGGTAGACGATTTTAGCCATGGCTGAGTTTTGAAGTACCAGACGACTAGGAATCATGGTACGTATAGTGCAGTGGCCTGCTTTGACTAGTGTTTAGCTATGGTAGGGGAATGCCGAGCCATATGAGTGTCCTAACTAGGAAAACCAGGCCAAGTTATAGCATGACCATTATAAATAAGTTTAATTAATTATTATATTTATTGACTTGTAGGAGGCCCGTTTGTGTCGATTTAGCCCGAGCTGAGCCCGAACCGAATCCAAGACTATGTGGGTATGCAGTGAGACCAGGGACGGCCATGTAGTCATATTTTATGTGTGTACAAATATTCCCTAAATTATTTTAGGTATTGAGGTACATTTTTAACTATTTGAATATTTGTACAAAACTGGTATTTTATTATTAAATATTGTTTTACAATGTTTGTACAATTTTTTGGACCCAGACAAAGGTGAATAGTATAGATTCACCAAACCACCATTTAATTATTTAGTATTATTTT